>CM052886.1:125140852-125206090 GCA_028534135.1 Potos flavus | reverse complement strand
AAATTTAACAAAGACTTACAAGCTGAAAATTCAGATGGCAATATGTTGATGTTAAAAGCACTGGGTGACAGATGTTCTCTGGGTTTAAAAATATCAGTCAATCATGGACTATTTCTTATAAATTGAGTGGACAGACTATGTGGTATCACTTTACCCAAGTGACCCAATGTAGCATCAGCAATAGTGAAATAAAACTTAGGTTCCACATGAAGGGAGGCAATAAAAAAAATATACAACATCTTCCACGTGTTTTTTTCTGCTGAAAAAAAAGAGAGAGAGAGAGAGAGAAAGAGAGTCAGTCATGAGGAAATAGAGAGCCAGACTAAGGGACAATCAACATGAAAATTGTTCTGAACTCTTCAAAAAATTCATGTCATGGCTTAACACTGTGGACAAAACTAGGTATAATTAAATTAATTTTAATGACCACACGTGTTTTAATTGTATCGAGGTTATGTAGGAAAATGTTTTCACTCTCAGGAAACACATGAGAAAGTATTGAGAGGTGAAATGTCACATCCGCAAATCACTTCCAAATGGTGACCACCGCCATGAACAGCAGAAAGTATTAAAACATACAGACAGAAGGAAAGCAATAATGGAAAAAAAATATTAATCATGACTGAAAATAGCGAAGGGTAATGAATGTTCTTTGTGCTATATTTCAATTTTTCATCTAATCGATGCTGAGTGATATCTCTTACCCAGAGCTGAAAGATTCGAAAACAAATGAACTGAAGCCATCTCAGAGAGAATCCCTTCCTGCCGGGGCTTCTCAGGGATGTGTGTGTGCAACTCATTCATAACCAGGTGTCTATTAATGGCTTCAGACAGTTTAGATGGTAAGTACAGAATAGATATGGCAGGGAGACATCTGGGAGTGAAATGTGTAGCATATGTGACTGTAAAAGAAAGAATATGAATGTGCACAGGTGTAGAAGACACAGACTGTGTATGTGTATCAGTGTATGATGTTTCTAGCGGTAGTAAGGTTAGAAAGAGCTATTTATAATTAAGAGCATGCTGAATAGCTTTAGATCCTCTTTAAGGGTGCATACCTTCTTACTCAGGCATGCTCTCCAAAGGGAGGAGAATGATCGGAAGATCAATGGCACTCTACTTGATTATAAGAGTCTGGAAAGATGAGGTTGAACATTTTTGCAGACTAAATAACCATAGCACAAATCAAAACTGTTGAGGTCAAATAAAAGGCAACCTAATTCCCACACCTTTGTGGGTAATATGGAGATTAGATCTAGTCTATACATCTAGAAGCACAATGCTTGCTGGCATAGCCCACCTCCGAAGTCACTGGAAACTATCATCCTCTTCATCTCAAACCCTCTCTCAGACGAACAAAAGAAAAGGTTCTTTTCTTTTTCCAGCGAACTTCCTATTTCAATTTATTTTATAGGAAAAACCTTGATGTTACAAAGTACTGGCACAGAAATTGAAATCAACTTGAAATTTCTTTGGATAAAGAAAGAATCATTGCCTGGGCCATCTGTTAAATATATTCGAATAGGTCTGGCAGAATACTGCATCTGCTCCTGTCTCTCCTTATAGCTTTATCAGCTTTAAAGGTCAATTGTGATGGTGTTTATTAAAGAAAAGGACAAGGGAATTTGCTTCACCTTTAAATCTTTCACATACTTTGCCTTAAGCTATCTCCTGAAGACATAGAACCCATTAAAGCAAATCTGGCCCCATTTGTGGATTGCAAAACATGCATATATTTCCTTCATTATGGAAGGATTTGTTTCCTTTTGAATTACTACAGGTTAAAGTGGGAGCATAATTGAAAACGGAGAAAAAAATGGTTAAGTTCGTATACCTTGAGTCTGTTTAAATCATTAACCATCACTAATGGACTTCTTATATCATCAGTTAGTTAAAATAAATGATCCAAACTTTTGAAAATATTAAATATCACCCAATCGAGTTCAATAAAAGAGAGTGAGATCACCAGTTAATTTTTTTTTGCTGACATTTCATTTTTTATTTAAAAAAAAGAGAGAAAATTCATCCTAATTAATGTTACCCTTCAAAGTAGAAAAGTGAATTGTTCTAATTTATCAAGCTCCTTGTATGTCGCAGGCCTAATACTAGATGCCTTTCTAAGTAAAAACATGAACACTTAGGGACATATTTTGTCTGGTACAAAGAACTTCTGGAAATTATTATTACTATTTTTCTTTTGGAAGTGAGGTAGATACATTGGCAAAAGAGACTGAATAGCAATGCCCAGAGACATGGGCAAACGTCCAGAAGAAAGTGGCATAGCAAGAGTGAAAAACAGAGAGAGATGTCCAGAAGTCAAGAATGCCAACCGGGTCAAATGCTATGAGAGGATAAGATAATCCTGGCATGGCGCCCTTGGACTTACTGTCACAAACATCACAGGTGGCAGTGGGGAAGAATGGGCGGATGAGAGCCAGGCTGGAGTGGCTTGCCGAATAAGGACCAGGAGACAGAGCTTGAGAACTTGCTATCCTTTGGAACCGCCAGACAATGAAATGGACGATGTAGGAGACAATGTGCTTCCTTCCTGTCAGAGGAAATGCTCAAGGCGATTCTCGATGTTCAAGGATGGGATGGCACGAATTTAAGCACCTGTTGGCAGGTGAGGAAGAAGAAGGTGCTGTATTCAACACCTGAACTCCTTGGGGACACAGCCATTGTATGTGACCCTGGGAAGACTTAGGAATTATGTTTCTAAATAGAAACATAATTGTCCATTTCCATACAGACTTCTTGTTTTCTCCAAATTAGCAGTTACAGCTCAAAATTGAGATACACAGGTTCTGAGAACCTCCTGTGAGATTAAGCAAACAAAACTCTCAGGTAATCAGAAGGCAAAAAGGCAAAGAAATATCTGCAAAATCATAACAGAAACATCATCCCCGCAAAAAAATTGGGAAAACTGAAATTTCAATTGACAAGAGATATCCTTCCAAATATAACTTGGAGTAATAATGCCTTCAATCTAAAGTAAGTTAGAAGTACCTAAAGTAATTAAGGTAGAAGAACAAAACAAACTGACAGAGAAAGAAGGAAAGAGCTTTGGCTTGAAGAAATTAAGATATACCAGTAAAGAAGGTATGGAGTTACAAAATTAAACATATGTCGACGTCACCCAAAGATGGGTTATAACTACTCCATGTTGGCTAGCAAAAGTGTTATGATCCCTCTGAACAATGGCACATCTCACAATGCGAGAGATTCTATCTGCAAACAAAGTACTTGGAATCCTTTTTCCAAGGCTCCCATATGAAAGATGGCACCTATTGGTAATAGGCATATGATTATTACAGGATTAACTCAACAAATATTTATAACTAGCTACTATGCCTGTCACATTGTCCCAGGTACCAGAGAAATAGTGAACAGACAAAATTCCCCGACTTAATGGAAATAGTATTCTAATGCAAGAGATCAACAATGCCAGGATTATTCAGTAAAGTGTGTAGTAAGATAGAGAATGATATGCCCCAAGAAGTAAAAAAAAAAAGCAGGGATATGAAGTGTCAGGGGACAAAACCAACCATTCTCTCCTTGTAAATAATTTCAGTGCCAAGAAATGCCATGTCCAGGGGCAAGATGAACACCATTAGCCTACTGGAGTTTCTAGTAGTCCTTCTGCAAATGTCCCCAGTTAGAAATACAATACATTTCCTGAAGATGTGCCCATTATGGAAACTCGACCTTGAGTCTCCTCTTCCATTCCATACATACAACTATGTTGCTACTCCAAATATCCTCCCATATCGAAATTCTGAATCTGCTGGTCACATAGATGTGTATGAGAAGCTAAAACATAATGAAAATGTTTCTTAGTGAACATGTTTGAAACAAAGAGATCTGTGTGAATTAAGAATTGAACATACAGCCTGAGTCTATCAGGCTAAGATGTCGAGATATATTTGTTTCACAATAGAAACGATCTTGTCAGTGGCACCCAGAGTAAGAATCTTGATTTAGGTTTTCTATATCTAAGACAGCCCTCAGATGAGCCCTGCCATCCATTCATTTTGGGAGTTTTTTCCATGCTTCCATTAGGCTGACCATCCTGTTTTAGTGATCGGTTCCCTTATTTACACATGGTACTGACTTTACTAGTTATTGTGATGTCTCCTTGGTCCAGGGCACTTGGTTCCAACTGACTGTGCTTTGCTTTTACATTTTAATTGAGGGGTAAATTGTTTTCTGTTGTCTAAATTCTTGGGGGAACAGGATGATCTTCGCGTAGAGTTGAAGCTAGTCATTTCTGGCTTCTCTGCAGTCTTTAGGAAGTTCTTCCCATAATGTCCACATGATGCACTCTCCTATGCACAGATTTTGGAAGCCCATTCTTCTAGCATCTTCTTGAGAAGTAAATTCTGTGAGCTCTTAAAGTCATGCTGGTGGTTGACTGCCACCTTAATCCCTGATGTGCGAAATCATTTCACATTGAACCCTTGCAGATTAACACTGCCATATTTGCCAGAAATTATTTTGTCCCAAACATCATAACCAGACCCTTAATTTCTCCAAACACAGCTTCCTCTGAGCTATCAATAAGACCACTTTAAATGTGGCTGGGGAGGGGCGTCTGGGTGGCTCAGTCAGATAAGCATCTGCCTTCCGCTTGCGTCATGATCCTGGGGTCCTGGGATTGGCCCCACATAAGACTGCCTGCTCAATGGGGGAGCCTGCTCCTCTCTCTCCCTCTACTGCTCCCTCTGCTTGTGCTTTCTCCCTCTCTATATAATAAATAAAATATTAAAAAATAAAGCTGGCTGGGGAAATAACAAAAGTAAAATATAGAGAGTGGTTACAACTGCCGGGACCCGTTCAGCTAGGGGAAGAGGCACCTCTCCTAGCTACCATTTCAAGCTGACCTCCCTCCTTTCCTGCCTGAAATGACTGATGGGGGACTAACCATTCCCCTCAGCACCCCAGAACAAAAGTTTGGAGATGGCCTTCAAATAGAAACATGTATTTCCAAATGTCTGCCCTATTCCGTCTTAAATTACTCACACCTGATGCGGACACTTCGCTAGATTTTGTTCTATGCTACGTCCTGTGTAGCTTCTTTTTGCAACGTTCCTCCAAGGAAAGATTTTAAAAGTTCAGGTCATCAGGATTTTCATACACTACACTTCAATTCCAATTCTACCACATTCTTCTTCAGAACAGAGTATTGTAATGTAAATTTCTTCTTCAGTTTCCCTTGTCACTTTCTTATAGTTGGGAGGCTACCAGATTGCTCTCATCCTAAATGTTGCTTAGGGTCAGTCCTATGCTAGCAAGAAATCTGTCCCTTACTTGTGACCATCCCCACCTCTCACTGTCCAAAGATTCCAATCCATGCTCTGGGAATGAAGTTTATTTAAGGGGAGTCAAAAGTTATCAGGAAAACCACAGACAACTGAAATGTCCCTATGTTTCAAGCACCACTATCAAAAAGGCATGTATTGTATGCCCACAAGATAGGATATAATTTAATCCTTCTTTAAAAGGCAAGGGAAGAAAATATTTTAATATCATTATACTTTACTGGTGGAAAAAAAAATCACGATTCCCTGAAATGTTACATAATGTTTTGTGTAAAATGGGGAAATTTACCAGAACGGTACTGTAGTAATTGGGAGTCTACATACTCATGGATTCTTCTAATTCTAATTTGTCCTTTCCTGGTAGTCAATGAGATTCTAATGCTTTGTTTGACTACTCTGAGAGGTGATTTCTTTTCAGTAAATTGAATCAATTTCCATTTGTTCTTGGTCTAGGAAATTTTATTTTCTCTTGTCTTTATTCAATTTTCAATTCATTCTTCTCAGAGCATAAATCAATGTCTTCCTTTGATTTCATGGCAGGTATTCCTTAGTAGAGCATGAAAAAAAAATCATTATATTAAACATCATTCCAAGCTTTGAAGCTAGAGTGGTACAAAATAATCAATATCAGGACATTTCTAACTTTATGGGAAATACCAAAAGCTTAATATTCAAGGAGATGAATACTTTAGAAACAATAATTAGAAATCCTTGATCGGGTTTACCTTTACCTGTGATATAGACAGCACAGTATCACGGAGCAGATATAACAGAAATGAAGGAGAAAAATAAACTCTCAGAAGAACATAAGTCAGAGTGTTGATTTTTTTTTAAGTTATGTTAGTCACCATACAGTATATCACTAGTTTTTATTGTAGTGTTCTGAGTCATTGTGTATAACACCCAGTGCTCCATGCAATACGTGCCCTCCTTAATACCCATCACTGGGCCAACCCATCTCCCCACCCCCCTCCCCTCTAAAACCCTCAGTTTGTTTCTCAGAGTCCATAGTCTCTCATGGTTCATCTCCCCCTCCTATTCCCCCCCCCTTCATTTTTCCCTTCTCTTAATGTCTTCCATGGTATTCCTTATGTTCCACAAATAAGTGAAACCATGTGATAATTGTCTTTCTCTGTTTGGCTTGTTTCACTTAGCACAATCTCTTCCAGTTCCATCCATATTGATGCAAATGTTGGGTATTCATCTTTTCTGATGGTTGAGTAATATTCCATTGTATATATGGACCAGATCTTCTTTATCCATTTGTCTGTTGAAGGGCGTCTTGGCTCTTTCCACAATATGTGGAAATGTCCACATTCTTGGCTATTGTGGACATTGCTGCTATGAACATTGGGGTGCATATGGCCCTTCTTTTCACTACATGTGTATCTTTGTGGTAAATACCCAGTAGTGCAATTGCTGGGTCATAGAGTAGCTCTATTTTTACTTTTTTGAGGAACCTCCACACTGTTTTCCAAAGTGGCTGCACCAACTTGCATTCCCATCAACAGTGGAAGAGGGTTCCCCTTTCTCCACAATATCTCCAACACTTGTTGTTTCTTGCCTTGTCAGTTTTGGCTATTTTAACTGGTGTAAGGTGGTATCTCAATGTGGTTTTGATTTGAATCTCCCTGATGGCTAATGATGATGAACATTTTTTCATGTGTCTATTAGCCATTTGTATGTCTTCTTTTGAGAAATGTCTGTTAATGTCTTCTGCCCATTTTTTGACTTATTTGTTTTTATTGGGTGTTGAGTTTGAGAAGTTCTTTATAGATCTTGGATATCAGCCCTTTGTCTGTAGTGCCATTTGCGAATATCTTCTCCCATTCTGTGGGTTGTCTCTTTGTTTTGTTGACTGTTTCCTTTGCTGCGCAGAAGCGTTTTATCTTGATGAAGACCCAAAAGTTCATTTTCACTTTTGTTTCCCTTGCCTCTGGAGACGTGTCTTGAAAGAAGTTGCTGTGGCTGATGTTGAAGAGGTTCCTGCCTATGTTCTCCTCTAGGATGTTGATGGATTCCTGCCTCACATTAAGGTATTTATCCATTGATGATTTTATTAAGATTATATTCTTTTCCTGAACAAGTCTACCTGCCTTGGTTTAGATTTGGAATTAAAACTGTATTAGTTTACTAGACTGCCATAATAAAGTACCAGATAGGGTGACTTAAACAACACAAATGTGTTTTTGCACAATTCTGGAGGCTAGAAGTCCAAGATCAAAGTGTAGGAGCGACTGGTTTCTTCTGAGGCCTCTCTCCTTGGCTGGTAGATGGCCTTTGTCTCCTCCCTGTGTTCTCTTCTTTCTTTGTATTTGTGTTCCAATCTCTTTTTATGTTCATCAGTCAACCTGGATTCAGGCTTAACCTGGGGACCTCATTTCAACTTAATTACCCTGTAAATATTCTATCTCCAAATACAGTCACATTCTGAGACACTGGGGGTTTGGATTTCAACGTATGAATCTGGATGGGGGAGGGTGGGCACAATTCTGCCCATAACAGGTGCAACGATCCCTAGAGAACACTCTTTGTGGCCTGGCAGACATCATGGAGATATTCTGCCAGGACACTAAACATGGAGATGAAATTCAGGTTCGTCTTGTGCACTTGCCTTGATGACAGGTCAACATAGAGAAAACAGGACTGCATAATTGCGGCCATATGTATCAAGATACTGGTGGATAAATGAAAACTTTAGTTTCAACCTTTCCCCATTACGTGATATATCAAATGGTTTAATCCTCCCTCCACCCCCTTCTCTCTCACGCTCTTACACTCACCTATTAACATCTACAACTATTTGCATGGGCTTCACGAACACCCATCCTTGAAGTCTGTGCGACTACTGAAAAAGAAGGATTTATTTTGACCAATGAAGTCAATATCACATCAATTCCAAGTATTTCCTTATCATTGTTTAATTTATAATTTTATCCTCACGGTGCATAAACATTTTCACCCTTCTTAAAATTAGTCACCAGATGCAAAAACAATGGGTTAAAAGTCAAAAATTCGTTTAAGATGATTATTTAGTATCAGACAATAGAGCTCACAACTAAGTAGATTTTTAAAGTAAGAATTCATTTACGCCAGTCGATATGCTCATGTAGTACTAGAAGAAACTAGGGTAATGACTTCATGTCAGAGCCTTATGTCTGTGTCTTATGAATTTTTATGTGTAATCCAGGTGACAGGGAGTATGATGAGTAGAACCAAGAGCTAAAATGTTTGGACGTGTATTTCAGTAATTTGAAAGCCACTTTAAAAGTCCTCTCAAATAAATTTATAATTGCAGTTTTTAACTGAGATCCTCTTAGAACATGGGCCCTGAAGTGCACAGAGTGCAGCGAAATCATTGGAAAGTGTAACGATACAAAGAGTAATTGCTAAACTCCAATCTAGTCAGGTAGAAAGGATATTATGTTTGTATAATATCACATAACCATATGTTTGAGAAAATCCAGTGAGCACTTAACTGATGTTCGATATTTTAATTGATCGTCACTCACATTTGTGACACACTTGTCAACATGTAGCATTACACAAAAATATAGATGACTATTTTCACTTCCTATCGGCAATTCCAGGCACCCTCTAAACTCACCATTTATTGGTTTTCAATTTACTTGTGCAGTTGCCCTTGATTTCCTTTGTTAAGAATGGAGAGAAACATAAACTAAGGTCTAGGAAAATCTCCAGGCATTCGATTCTATGGCTTTACCAAAACATGAAACCCAAGGACAATTAATTTTGGCTTAATTCATTTCATTCATGGAGGGAATTCTTTACATCGTTGCTGATATTTAAAAAACAAAAAACAAAACAAAGCAAAAAGAAACAACAACCCAAAAACACAGCAATCAAAATTTTTCTTGTGAAACACGCTTTTAAGATGCCAGAGTCTTTTTTAAAAGAAAGATAATTTCAATAGAACTCTTACTTAGATGAAGGACAGTGTCAAACTTTAAAGAACAGAAAGTAAAGAGAGTAAACCAAATGGTGCTAAGCTTTCACAGCTCAATTATGAGGCCTGCTTGAATGAAATAAACATGTCAGATCAAGACATTTGTTTTATCCCAATTTATGTAGATGAGCACCTGGTAAACTAATCACAGTTTAACAGCGCAGATTCTCTCAACTATTTCATTTGAAGTCTTTTTAAAAGTGTTATTTTTCAATATTAAGTTAAAATCATATAGACACATATGTATCTTTAAAAGATATATATATATATATATATATATAGGCGCCTGGGTGGCTCAGTCCATTGAGCAACCGACTCTTGATTTGCTCAGGTCATGACCTCAGGGTCCTGAGATCAAGCCCCATGACGGGCTCCATGCTGAAGGTGGAGCCTGCTTGAGATTCTCCCTCTCCCCTTCCCCACTGCTGGTACTCTCTGTCTCTCTCAAAATAAATAACGAACAAATATATATATATCTCTCTCCACACAAATACATTCTCATGTATATAATTATTAGATTACATACATGAGGATGTATCTACACATAAAAAATATATAAGATATATAAATGTATACATCTGTATACGTACATATATGTGCATTCACACTCTTCAGAATTTATAGTCTTTGCACACGTAATAAATCACAAATAATTGATCTTATTGTAAAATGTAAAGAATCATATGACCTCTCCTTTTAAGTGGACTATTTTTCCAAAAAATATAGTATTTGCTGAGAATGTATATTTCCTGTAACATAGCAGCATCCAGGATATTGTTGTATACATATTAGATACATACAACACATGCCTGTTTATTTAATTTAATTGAACAGATGAACATATGCATTTTGTAAAATGCAGAAGGATACGCTATTGTGTGTGGGTTTTTTTCCCTTATAATCTGACTTTAAAAGGAGAAAAAACCTTGAGGGGCGCCTGGGTGGCTCAGTCGGTTAAGTGTCTGCCTTGGACTCAGGTCATGATCTCAGGGTCCTGGGATCAAGCCCCGCATTAGGAGTCTGCTTCTCCCTCTCCCTCTGCCCTTCCCTTCTGCTTGTGTTCTCTCTCTCTCAAATAAATAAAATATTAAAAAAAGAAAAGAAAAAGAAAAAAAAACCTTGAATAAGGACCAAAAAAACCCCAAAAAACAAAAACAAAACAAACAAATGAGAAATGGCTTCTATTTTTTCATTTATATAAATGGATGAAGTTTAAGTTATTTTGATAGTTTTTAGTAGAAATGAAGACTCACTAAGGTCTATACTCGTTCTTTTTTCAGCTTTCTCATAAAAAAAAGAGTTAAAATATGGAGTAGTATGTAATTATATAAAATAATATGTAAGACGTTCAAAGTATCTTTAAAAACTAAACAAAATTCTGAGAGAAAATCAAGCAATTATATATTATACAATAGAAAGCATTCTATTGAAAACTAAGAGAGCTGTGGCATATAACAAATGAGCTATGAATTTGTCAGAAAATAAACTCTATGGGGGTTTTCTTTTACAATTGTAATGCTAACAAATGATATTCTAATTGTCTATCTCTGTATCACTTTCAAATAACACAGTTCAATAGTTAAAAAAGTAATTTCAAAATAAAGAAAACTCTTGAATTTCTTGAATATCGAAGGGAAGTTATAGAGCATGGCAATATCTAAAGTATCTTTTCCCATCTCATCAGCTTCCCTCACAAATCACAGCTGCCTTTCCATTGTCACTATCAGTCACCCACTCATTGGCTAGAAGCACACCCTATCTTTCAGGAACTGCCCTAGAAATTGAAATTCATACTTTTCCCTTCAGCCTTCCCAAAAGCATCTGCCCATCTACATAAATGAGTCATTTTCTTCCTACCTATCTTCTTCTCTACCCACGACAGGGTCAAGAAATGGGAATGAGAGTGTGTGGCCTCCACACCACAAGGAAAAGGGGACCCAAGAATGTGGATCATGAACAAGGAGCCAATGAACACATTTGCCTTTGCTGAAGGTCCTTCTTTCAAAAACAAAACAAGACAACAACGAAAACTCTAGAGTGGATCTCTTTGGAGAACCTGGTTCAAGAAATTCCGTATTGGCAATACCACCGATCTTCAGATAACCAACCAATTAAGGAGAAACAAATCAATCTTCAATTTCTTCACTATGACATATTTCTTCAGGGTCCAGGCATCAGTTTTACTTATACATCTAGTTGGTTTATTTTGTCAAGGAACTTCTCAGAACAAAGCATATTTGTATCTTTTCCCATCTCATCTCATCAAGTATTTGAATGATTAGGATTATTATGCTATTGCATTATATTTTGAAATGTCAGGTCATGGTTTCAAAGCTCTCTCCCTTGCTGGCTGGCTATCTAAAAGATTTTCTGACATTTCAGCTGTCCAAATACACAATGACAGGATTGTGTGACAACCAATTTGAAACTGCACTGCGGGCTGCATATGAACAGAAGGGATTACTTAATGGTAACTCGATATCTGAATTCCAGCTAATGGCTAAAATTAACTAACATGTTCTTAACAGGTTCAAATTTTAATATTATTTCTTAAGAAGGAGAATCAAGAATGCCATATTATGAGAAATATTACTTTTTAAAATAAAGGTCATGAAAATGGTATCCTATGGTTCCAAAAACCCCTGAATCTGAATTCATATCATTTGTATGATCCCTGATTTCATAAACTGAGAAAGGATTGATGCAATTCAGAGTTTGGCTTTCTACCATAAGTGGTGATAATCGAATGATATTCATAATTGTTTAGCAATCTTATGTACTTAGAATAGTTAGCACAGTTTAAAGAGACAAAGGAATTGTTCAAAACTTCATTCCTTCCCTTTTCATTCTATCTCTTCTATTTTTTCCCTACCCCTCACTCTCCCAAGTCAAAGCAGAATGTTTAGTAGGTCTTCAGATTTGTCCAATTAATTGACTATGAGAATGAATGGAGAATAACGTTTATTCTAAAACAGATGGGGAGAAAGAAAAAACAGAAAGCTAACTTGACCTGCTGACATAACATATGTATTCTTCTTCATTAAAGACAAATGTTGGGTTAAAAATGAAGAAGCAACATATTATGGGTGAATGTGATGCTTAAATTATTCTGAAATAATAAATTTATTTATTAAATAAATATTTTAAATATTGAAAAATTTTTAAATTTATTTTAAATTTTTAAATTTATTTACCTCCCTCCCCTTTCAAAAAATACATTATTCAGATTAGCATAGAGGAAGAGAGACAAAACAAAACAAATCTTCTTCGGTTTTGGATACTATCTGAATTTATGGTGTGGTAAAGATGGTGCACAGCAGTGTGAGTACTTGGAAAGGTTATTGAAAGAAGATGTATTCTAAACATAATAGGACAGAATGTTGGTAGGGTGTGACATTTGGGGCTACCTGCGATGAAAACGGGGCTTCCTGCTCATGCTCTATTCTTGGCAAGAGAACCGGGAGCTGATTATTAAGTCCTTTGTTTTCCATTTTGATAAGAATTTCAGACTAATTTAGAACTGATTCAAATGGAGTCCCGCCATTTTTAATAGCAGTGACATATGGAATCAGTAGCAAGAAACGATGCATGATACTCTTCTAAAAATTGGTGATTCCATAGTAAGGAGAACAATAATTAAAGTCTGATATCTGAAATCAAAGTCTTCTCTTCAATATTGGTCTTCCTGCATTAACATCCATGATAATAAGATCCCTACGCATATGGTCTTCATTATTTAAAAAGTCCATTGATGCTAGGGTTACTGGAATTTGGAAAGCACTCAAAAAGAGTAGAGAAAGGGATATCATTCAATTGTGTCACTTCATAAATCATTAATCTCTATATTAGGATTGCATCGTGAAAGTCTGTCTGAAACTCTATTATTAAGTAGAAATTGTCCGTGTATGGCTTCCTCTCATCCACCCTTCTTTACTTCTCATGTGCATTTTGTCTTCATCTCCTGGCCCCACAGACAACCAGTGGGTCTCGCATTGCTTCCTCATAATAAATAGTTAGCAGCAAGAGAACCCCTTAAGGTAGGTCTTCCCTGCAATGTCATATTCCCAGGGAGACATTTATCTCCTCTAGGTCTAGGCGAGAGAGCGGTCTGAACAAATGGAAGATTTTCATGTAAGGTAGGGAGATTTTATACAATAACGTTATGCTGGCATAAGCTCTAGCCAGGCCACAAGCAGGACAAATCAATAACACTCAAATTATTCTCCCTACAGGGCTGATTTACATTAATTTACAAAATTCAGATCTGACGTAGTCCTAGTCCCTTCTTTCCAAACAGCTTGGACTTTCATCTCCGTTTCCACTTTACTTACCCCAAATGCAAATCAAGTCAGATCAAAACATGTGCTTTTAGGAAGTGAAAAACATATGTCAGTCTCTAGCCTCCATGTACACTATCTGTGGATTCCTGCTACCCAAGAACCTCAACACGCATTTTAAATTCAGTGCCCTCCCAGTCAATTATATCCCCCCAAAGCTTGTCATAACCAACTGAAATAAAACAAAGTGATTTATCCTCTAGGGAGACGCCAATCAGGCCGGCAACATGGGTGATCCGGGCCACCCTCTTACAAGTCCAGAGAGCGCTCTGGTTTCAGCATTAGGCACTAATTCAGTTTGTTGGGCCGTTAGAGCTGATCCTCCAGGCAGAAAGGATGTCTAGTCATCAAACAAACAGGATTACTCCATCTTGGACTTCTGCCACTGGAAACCATTAGCGGGGCGTGTAGTGGGCGGCGGGGAGAGTGGAGATACAGATGGGCAAAGTCAGGTGACTACCCTTCAGAGACCCGTTTCAATGACATAGACTTAAATTTACTAACAGGGCTTGAAAGCTAGCCCTTCTCTTTGTCCCTTACCCGTTCTATACAATTTGGACTGAGTAGAATTGGAAGGGGCCCTACGGTGTTCCGAACGACTCCCCCTCCCGGGGCAGAAGACCTCTACAAAATATTTATGACAAATGGTTGTCACAGACTCCAATACAAAAACAAAAAACAAAACTTATGTTGAGGGAAAACTTGCTTCTCAGTATGTTTTTTACCTCTTGGAGATAGCGTGCGCACCGGAGCAGCAAAGACCAATAAATCAAACCCCAGTTTCCTTCTGACAGACCTGGCAGATGATGGAAGACAACAATTACACCCTCTAAGTTCACTTCGTCTACGATTAACATGCACAGCTTTGTTATTTCCAAGCCTTCTGAGTGAGTCGAATAGCCTAACCTCCCCCACCTATGGGGCAGACTGTACCGGGAAATCCGGTGTCCTGGAGAAATACTCTCCAGCCTTGTGACTTACAAGGTCATCAAGGAGATCGTGGTTGGGTTGGAACCACGTTCCCTGCTTTCAAAGTCACGTGCTTTCACACTCTGACACGTTCTCTTTAGTACATACGGACACCTTATTCAGGATGCCTTCTTCCCCGAGCTGTATCAACCCAAAGAGAAATTAACTTATCTGCGAGCAGCAGTGTCTCTAAAAGAAAAGAAAACTGCCCCAAATCAAGAAATCGGTGACTGATGCGAGCGTTATGGTCTCCGGAGGCAGCAGCACTGCCCAGCACATCCCAATCCTCTCCCTGGTCCCTCAGTATGTTTGCACCTTTATTTGAATTCATTCTTGAACGCACTTGCACTCTGAGGCCCTCTTCACCTGAAGTGATAATTACACGGTTTCCCAGACTTTAAATTGGAGCCCATGCAGAGTGGTACCAAGCTACGGAGGTGTGGCGTGTTTGGGGTCAGCTGTGAATTTGCAGGAATGACAGTGGCAAGGCCGTGTTGTCACATCAGCAAATTAAATAAAGCGATTTCCCCCATGCATACACCCCACTTTCTTTACGGCTAATAATTATAATGATGCACTTGGATATAGGCAAGGATATGATTAGATGATGTCTGAAATGTGAAGTGGCCTCATCAGCCACCCGAGGCGATGCATAATTGCCTCACGTTCGTGCATTCTCACACGGCAGACAATGTTACTGAACGTTATTCCTTAAGGGTTGTAATTTTTCACTGGGTAAAGACGTTGGATTCCAGCTCCAAGGATGGGTGTGTCTGGGCAACAGCGAGGGAAACTTGGTGCGTCCTTGGAAGCGGAGAGGCTTGCCTATAGGACACGTGCATTTGTTTCTTCTCCTGACACCGGGGAAGAGAAGTTTCCAAGTCCCTGTTTTCTAAGGAAAACAAAACTCTCCATCCTCAGTTCGTGGAAGATTTCCCCGAGCCGATGGTCCGTAAAGCTGTTGTGTGCATTTGCCGCAGAGAGCTGTCTTCCTTCACGGGAGGGCAGAAAACACGAGGCACTGGTGATAAGCACACGTCGCAAGACCAGCAGACGTTCTTGGTCTGTGGTGCATTTTTATTTTTACTGCAGTCGCCGCTACGAGGGGCCACGCTGGATGTGTGGCCTGTGCTAGGATGGCAGAGTGTCAAAGACACGAGCCTGCTAGGGGACTGGCCATGTCCTTTGCCATCTAGTCTCTCCTGGAGTAGGAACCAACGGCTCTATTAAGGACTGGTAGCAGGTCACGTGCAGCAAGCATTAAATTCCCATACCCCCCCGCCCCATAAAGATTTTATTTTGTTAAAGGTCATCGCAATGGCATGGTTGCAGTTCAGTCTTGTGATGAGTTTCTCTTTCTTCTTTCCTTTTTTTTTTTTCCTTAAGTTACAGACTTACTTTTATGCAATTTCACTTGGGCTCACTGTCCCCAGGAGGAAGGTCAGATTCCTTAACACAGTTTTCCCTAATCTAACTACCTGTTTACATCTGCTGTCTTGTCTCTTATCCTTTCCTCTGGGCTCCTGTGCAGCGTGGCC
This sequence comes from Potos flavus, assembly GCA_028534135.1. NCBI lineage: Eukaryota > Metazoa > Chordata > Mammalia > Carnivora > Procyonidae > Potos > Potos flavus. The sequence continues at coordinate 125,189,961 of CM052886.1, read as the reverse complement.
ATGGCTGTCCTCCCTCCAGGACTCTGGAGGTTTGACCGGAGGCTTAGAAGACGCTTCCCATCACCACTCTCTCCCTTCTCCCTCTTGGATTGACGCCTCCAATCATAGGGCTTAAGTGCCTATATTTCCACCCCGAAGGTAGGGACACTGTGTCCCATTCACCATGTGTCCCTTACCACCGAGCGTCGATGATATAGGCAACCAATGGTTGTTGAATAAAGGGATTATGGGATAGTATATGATTTAATAACCATAGTCATGACACATTAAAAGAAAAAAGTCATTGGGAGTTTAATGTCACATTTATTGTCAGTAAGTTTTAAAAGACTTACTTCATTCCCCTTGTCTCAGGTACCCACATGGGAGAAATGTCTTCTAATTGTTAGTTCCAGAAAAAACTTTAGGACTAAGAAAACTGGTGTTTTTCTTTCCTTTTCTTTCCTTTTTTTTTTTTTCTTCTCTTCTCTTTTTTTTCCTTTCTTCCTTCCTTCCTCCTTTCCCTCCTTCCTTCCTTCCTTCCTTCCTTCCTTTGTTTATATGCACTAACTGAACCATTTCTTCGTTCACACTAGATGCTGCAAAGCACAGACCCAAATTTGAAGCTGGATTTTGTCCACTAAAAAAAAAAAGCAAAAAAGGCAGACAGAAAATAGATTTTCCTGGGTTGTACAAAAGGCCATTCACGTCCACCTCAGTTCACAAAGCACCTTCTTGAATCAAGGGTGGGGTCCTATTTGCATTTAAAGACATAGTTTCCGCCTTCAAAAAGAAAGTATCAGACTGAACATTCGGATTGAGCTATTTGCTGTTACATGTTCTTCTTAGAAAAGTTTTAAGGGATGGCTAATAGCTGCTGTTTTCCTTAAGAGGTATCAAATGGCCCTATAATCACTTCCCTAATCCTGTTATTGTATAGCTGAACTTTGCTAATTGGTTTGAGCCTAGGTTTTAGTCAAATGTAAGCTTAGAAACAGTCCTGGATAACCATGTTTGCTCAGCCTCAAAGAGCTCAGAGAAGACAAACCTTCAAACATGCACTGCTGTCCGCCCACCTCTCGCTACAGTTTGCAGCCTGTGATTTTGTATAATATTCTGAGGATCTGACTGAAAGTGGAGGAAAGCAAAACCATGCAGCAAATTATTTTCGGGCTACTTTGTACAATTTTAGCAGTTGAGCCATCATAAAGAAAGGTCTTAATTTTAATTGTGCTTCCGTCATAGGGAGATGCAGGGATCATTCCACAGCTAGTGACACAGCCTCACTGTTTAATGAGTGCCTAAAAATGCACACCTTAGTTTTTACTGAAAACAACAAAAAGTAAGAGTTAAGCACACCAAAGGTCCTAACTCAATGTACGTTAAATCTTGACTGCCTATAGCTGATCCTTCTAAGGGTATGAGCCCAGAATACTGATATTTTCTATGAGAAATTATTGAAAGAACAATGTCATGGATATTTTTTGAGTTTCGATATTATTTGTTTGTTCTTTGCTTTCAGTCTCTACAGACAAGTGAACCGTGATATATAAAAATTTGATTTACCACCTACTACAGTGTCTTAATCATGAAAGGCATTGGATGCAACATACTTGATTAAAACTATCTGGGAGAGAGCTTGCCAGTGAATTTCCATCTCCGGTCACTTTCTCCTTGAAGGGCGTAATTAGTGACTCCGCCCTTTGAACTGGATGAAGAGATTAGATGGTTTTCGTGTTGGCTTCCTTAGAGAGAGGTCAGTCTACTATGTATATAAGAAGAAGACTGTGCACTTCATGTGTGATGATCCGGAGGAATAACTTGGTAGAGACTGGCTAGGATAAGGTCTGGCAGCCCCACATGACTAGTTCTAGCCAAATACAGAAGACAGAAAGTGATGTATGTTGTTTTGGTCCAAGGTGATTAAGAGCTGGTCCACCACCCACAGCTGCTCACGCTGCCATGTCCCTGCTGGAGGATGGATGCGTGTGGGATTGAAGCCTGGAATGGAGAAAAGCCTCTGCCAAACACATCAGATTTGTGTGAACCAGAAATAAACTAATATGTCACCTCTAAATCACACTGTGGTCCAGACTCCTCAGTCTTGTAAACATGAACTCTGTTCTGAAAACTCAAATGTGTCCTAGGTTCCTTCCATATCTTCTATTTGGAAGGAGCAACATAAATGAACATTCTACCTCTTTCCTGGATGCATAAATATCAATCAGTCTAAATCCGTTTCATTATCAAGTTTTTAAGAAACAGAGTAGATGAACTCCAAGATGATAGGCTTCAAATGATAGGCTTTTATAATGTTTTGGATGTAACTTAATTAATTTCCCTGAAGATTAGTCACTGGGATTTAAAGAGTATCTTAAATATAACAAAACAAATCTGATGAGTCAATGTTCAGTTCAGAGATTTCATTGGCAAGAGTAGTAAATAATACAGAAACAAACATTTTGAATTTTAAAAAATGTGCTATATAGTGAAACTGGTTCTAAACTTTGCGTGTTGGGCTAAGGATGAATTTATTTTCACTTTTTTGTTGATGTTATTTAGAAACTAATTGAAAAAAAGTGAGATTGGGTAAAAACAGTAATGACAATAGATAAAGCTACTTTTGAATATAAATGAAAGGTAGCTGACATTTATTTATTTATATTCAACAAATATTTCCTGAGCTAATTATGCTCACTCACAATGCTGCGTGCAGGAAATAGGGTTGAATAAGGTACGGTCCACATCCTCAAGGAATTCACTGAGACTATGGACAAAAGACTAGAAAAACACACACAATACAGACTAAAAGGGAATGATATAACATAAGCGTATTCGACAAGCTAGGGGGCCATGGAGTGGGAGTGGGGGGGTGACATGAGCTGGGGAAGGGGATAAGAGTGGAGAGTATTTTGAGTCTGCAGAAGATACATAAAAAGATCACTGCACACTAAAATTTCATTCCCTTGGAAATAATTAAGTAACCGAAGTAAACAGTTTTCTATCAACTAGACAATCATTTCAAATAAAGGAAAGGGAAGGATTAGAAGAGATGGAGGAAATGCCAAATTGTCATGCAACTTGATAAAACAATGCGGGAAGATAGGAGCAGCCTTATCAAAGCATTCCACTTGAAAATGTGTCAGGAAACCAAGGTCATTTCTAGCAGGCAATACATAAGAAGAAGATGAATTACCTATAGGTGATCTATTAATTACAGACACACGGTTATTTATCTATAAGCAAATAGGAGAATTCATTTTTCCCCACAAGCCCCATTCCCCAAAGCCTCAAAAGTCTGAAAAATTGTCTAGACTTTTCCTTTTATGAAAATGTTAATTTTAACCATGACGAGCTAGACTGTAAGTGGAATATTATCCATCCAAAATCTCTACTGAGGACTCCAGACATAAGATAAAAACAAAGGACAAAAAAATACTCCAGTCATAACTGAAAAGCTTGAGGGATTGGAAGAGAGAAGAATAGTAAAATTGATCTCAGTGTTTCAAGGTAAGACAACGGTGAGGCACTGGCCAAAATTAGATAAAGAAAGCTTTGACCTGATAGATGCTCACACATAGGCTTTGCTTAGAAATAGGTGCTTAGCTTTTGATACAAAAGCAAATTTTGGCAAATTTGTTTGGTAGGTAAGAACACTGGAATAATGCATGTAATGCAGACTGCATATAACCTTCCTTTGCAATCTCCTGAATTTTATAAATAATCTCAAGCATAGCTTCACCCTCATTAGTCAATGAAGGCAGAATGTCAAGGAAGAAAAAGGAGCAGCTTTATAATGAGGAATGGATATAATTATAGTTATTATCACAGAGAAAATGAGGCAGAACAAGTTTAAAAGAATGAAAATATGATTAAGAATCAATTTTAAATATTCTTAACTTGCTGTAAATACCACACAATATACCCTGAAAAAATTTTTAATCACACATTTGGATAGGCCCATTTAATTTTTTAAAAAGCCCTAATCCATGGCTGACCTCAAAATACTCAAAATAGAGACCCACATTTATCTCACTTAATTCTCATACATAGGTAGATGTTAATATTTATGTCTCATTTTTCTTCCCTATGAAGTTATGGTAAGAAACCACTTGTCCATTTTATACAGTTAATAAGTTGACAAAACTGGGATTCCAATTCTGATGTCCTTCCACGTTTCTGGGCTACTTTCCAGAAAATTTCTACTTACTATAGAAGATTTAACATAATTCTTTCCAACTTTCCTAACCTTCTTCCAGGCCTTCAGAAGAAAATAAATTTCAATCCACTAAGAACGTGTTGTCAAAAGCATATTTTTAAGGAAGGGGTAGGATGTTATGAAATCAAATATGCTTACTGCCTCCCACCTCCGTCCTGCTTCCTCAATAGAAGCTGTTTTGACATCTGCACCCCTTACACCTCCCCTTGTTTATGGGGGGGCGGAGGTACATAAGTAGGTCACCCAAGATTTGACTTTCATTTATTTTTGTTTCATTTTTTTTGTTGTTTGTGTTTGTTTAATTTGAATATAATTGATACATAATGTTACATTTGTTTCAGGCGTACAACTTAGTGATTCGCCACGTTTATACATTACGCTGTGTTCAGCATAACGTAGCCACCATGTGTCCCAGTACATCGCGACGACAACATCACTGACTGCAGTCCTTATGTTCTCCTTTTTATTCCCCTGACTTACTCTTTCCATAACTGGAGGCCTGTATCTCCCTCTCTTCTTCTCCCATGGGGCTCAGCTCCCACCCCCTCCCTTCTGGCAACCAGCAGTTTGTTCTCTGTATTTACAATTCTGATCCTGCTTCATGTTTGTTTATTCATTTTTTAAGATTCTATTTGAGTAGAATCATATGGCATTTATCTTTCTCATCTGACTTCCTTCACTTAGCACGATACCCTCTAGGTCCATCCACGTTGTCTCAAATGGCAAGATCTCATTCCATTTCATGGCTGTGTACTATTCCATTGTGTGTATGCACCACATTTTCCTTATCCGTCCATCTACGGATGGGCACTTGGGCTGCTTCCATAATTTAGCTATTGTAAACATGCTGCAATAAACACAGGGATGTGTGCATCTTTTTGAGTCAGTGTTTTTGTTTCTCCTGTGTAAACACCCAGCAGTGGAAATACTGGATCATACAGCTGTTTTATTTTTAATGTTTGGAGGAACCTCTGTGCTGTTTCCCCCAGTGGCTGCGCCAGTCTGCATTCCTACCAACAAAAAGCTTCTTTTTAAACAGAACAGTCTGGAAAATGTTCTGATGGAAAGCCCTTAATCGCCACTAGACGAACCCAGGGTACCATTATTCACAAGGCAGAATCTGAAGGGGATCAAGTGGGCAGAGCTGAAGGATGTCAACCGGCAACTGACTGTTTTCCTTCAGTCCTTTCGGCTACCGGACGCGCCAAGCGCCGCTGGCACTGGCACCACGCACCCGGACCTCATCAAACGACGCTGGTCTTGCCGCCCAAACGAGTGGCAAGGTGCACACGGACGTGTTGGAAATGTGTCCACCACAGAATGGACTTCTCAAAAACGCAGTGACGTAGAACTTGGTGTCAGCGAAGACATTAAAAACCGCGAATTATCCTGAAAGCATTCCTGCCTGTTAGACGGTAGCATCGTGTCAGAGCAGGCTCCATCTCGTGCTGCTTCCTGTTTATACGGGGCTTTTGCTTGGAGTTTTATTACCCATTTGTCACAAGAGTCCTGGAAAGGTGTCAGCCGCCATCTTCTTCTTTTTACAAGGCGAGGAGGCAACCGAAGATGCGGGTGGCTTCCGTGGCTTGCCTCTGGGCCCCGCGTCCTGCTCAGCCCGTTACAGCACAAGCCCCTGAAGTGGGGTGCGGCTGGGGTGACGTCGACCGGCTCCAACTCGCTTGCGCCCCTTGTTCTGCATCACTTACTGTTCGGGGCAAATGAATGCAGGGGACATGCGCGAGGTTTGGCTAGGCCATTATTTTGCTTCAACTCAGATGATTACTTGACAAAATCTCCACACAGATGACGCTCCCAGACTTCCCAAGGCTGTTTTCAGGTCCCTCCAGGTTAGTGGAGAAAAACGAGCAGAGAAGGTTCCTGTGGGTCTGGAAAGCATTAGTGGTAAACTCTGCGTATAAAGCTCATCGACATCACTTTCCCTTAATGAACATCTAATCCAGAAATACGGCCCAGTCCCCAGGGGCAGGACGACACATCTGCTATCCACATCCCAGCAGGGATGCCCGTGTTCTTGGAGGAAGACTGAACGCCTTTGCAGTATCCATTATGCCCTTGAAACCACGCACGGGCATTTGGAGTAAATACAGCCAACGGACTTGGCCGAAGTCAAAGCCAATCTGGACTTCTAGCTCTGCCCAAAATGTTTAAAAGCAAATCTAAAAAAATATGTATGCCTATATATATATATAAAATATATATTTACATACATATATATATATTGCCATCTCCTTTTTATCATCAGTAAATCTTTGCTGAGCACTAATTATAGTGGAAGCGCTAAGGACCGACAGTGTATATATTTGGAAGTAAACAAGGTATCTTTATTAGAAGAGAGATCCCGGTAGGAAAACCAGATATATGAACACATAATCTAAAAATGTTTGAAGAGAAGGTCCGCCTCTGTATGCATACATGTAGCTCCTTCTTATATTAGTTCTACAAAACTTTGGTCTTCCAGTCCACAGGATTCCCAGCGATCCTCGGGTCCTGGTATTGATGCCTTTGTGGGGCCCCCTCCCATAAGGAATAGGGCTGACTTTGTAAGTAATAAAGTAGTGCAAATATGATGGCACGTGATCTGAGGCTCAATATAAGACACTGAACTGACATCTTGACTGAAACCTCGTCGGAGACCCCGAGACAAAAACCACCCAGCTAAACTGCTCCCAGGTTCCCGATCCACAGAAACGACGCGAGACAATTTCCAAAAAAAAAAGTCCTTTAAATGTCAACGTCTTAAGGTAATTTGTTATGCAATAATGGATAATTACTACGACTTCTGTAAGGTAAATTAATGTTACCTACATTGCGCTTCCGTCAAGAGCAAGGCATAAGCTTTGAACTGCTATCCTGCATTTAGTGAGGAATTTAGTAAGGGGACACCTTGTCTAATTACACACAGTGTTAGAAAATCATATGGATAAGACAGCTAGTCCAAATTTAGGATTCAGTCTACAGCCAGGCAGTGTGTAAAGTTTTCTATCCTTTAGAATATTTAAGTCTGACTTAACTGTGCTCTTGTCTATTCATAGAGCCTGGAATATTGGTGTGATTTAAAAAAAAATATTTGCTACTACTAACTATGTTGGGTTTATGACATTTATTAGGGATGATTGAATAGAATTCTTATTCACATGCCTGTGAGTAGGAGAAAAAGAAGTTCCAGCACGTGTTCAGGGAAATGATCAGTGGTCCCAGGTGGGCCGTGGAAGAGTGTGTATGCCTAGTAAATGCCATATGACCTGCTGGTCTCCATGGAAAACGACTGGATGTCAATTCACTCATAGAAACAGTGGATGAGTTATACCCTGCCGTTGATATTTTGTGAGGGGTCTTCGATAATTTCATAAAGGAGGCAAGGTTTTCACTTACATTTTACAAGACGCAGGGAGCAGGTTTGATTGCAAAACAACAGAAGGAGTTGCCTAGGAATCTCGAAGAATCCATACAAAGCTCAGAAGTGGGACAGGGAGGCCAGGCGGGGGGGGGTTGGGTTTGCCAAGAGAGTGGCTTGTCTAGAGCCGAGGATGGGCACGGGTAAGTAGGACGGGATGAGGGGCACAAGGCATGAAGAGCCAAGGGGACCGAAAAGCTTAGCTCGAGGAAGGGGAAGTGGACACACACATGGGTGTGTGTTTACAGCATGTCTCATTTTATGTAAGGAGAGAACACCAGAAGTAGGAGTATAGGAAAAAAAAAGAGATCGGGGCACAGGGAACCATTAGCCCCTTAATATCTAGAAAAGAAGAATAAATGTAGGTGGGAATCAAGCCATGATCACCGGGAAGAAGTCAGGCAGAGACACAGACAAGCCCACCTCGCATTCAAAGCTACTTGTTTCTTGATCTGGACCCTGCGTATTCATTTATTTTATCATGATCACATTCAACAATATGTTCACTCACTTAAGAAGGATTTATGGAATGTTTTCTCTGTAGTCCATGCATGCAGGAAACTCAGGATATAGCTTGCAACAAGACAACCTGGTCTTATACCTTCTGTAGGTTTTCTTCCTCTGTTCTCTCTCTCCTCTATGATCGGTCTCTACTTCACTACGAGCCCCTTGCTCTACCATTACTGAGCATCCCCTAATAACTACACAGACATAAAATTCTCCCTTCCAATATGTGTTGGCAGCTGTTGTTTGCTCCTTTTCCATCTTAAGTGTCTAAAGAGTAATGATGTTCTCGTTTCATTTAATTCCTCAGTTCTCAGCACTCTGGCTCTCTACTGCCTATGAACTGGACCCACTCTAGACCTCTCCGGAAGGTCAATCATTCATAAATTCCTTGGTGGTGCTCTGTGACATTTAACACAGTTTTCCACAATCTCTTCTACTGTCTTGGGCAACAATACCATCTTCTAATTCCCTGGGGCTTCCTTGTCAGCATCGAGTGGCATCACTGACCCAGTGTTTGGCTTAGAATTTCATGCTATGCCCTCTCTCATTTCCACTCCAAATTAGAAGGGATCTTATCCAAACACAGCTCCTTCCACTACAGTTCTAAATAATAAGTCGTTGCAGAAACTATTTTCTATATGCCCACCATGATCCCGGCACACATCTAGGTGCTGAGGATCCAGAAATAAGCAAGCAAAGTCCTTGTCTTCATGAGTTCATTTCTTGCAAGGGAAGATAGGAAATAGTGGACACATCCAGAAGCCATACATGCTTTCATGAAGAGCTCCCTGATCTCAACTGTCCTTCTCAAGTTTCAATCTCTCTCAAGTTCGAACTCACTCTTCCCAACTATTCTACACATTTCCTGGAGTATTTAAGCTCAGCCTACCCCGAGCTGAATTCAGGACCAACTCGCCTCAACCTGCCAACCCCCCAGAAATAATCTCCTTTTGGTTCTCGGTCTCAAAGAATTAAGCCATCATCTACCCACTTGGTTGAATTTTGATACATTTCCTGTACTGGTATTAGTTTTTGAAAAACTATTTTGAAAAACTATTAGTTTTTGAAAAACTAAGTCATGTCTTTGCCTTGCATAAATTGTCTTAGCAGTTCTCCATACAAAGTCCAGACTCCTTGGGAGAGCAGAGAAAGCTTTCTACAGCCTACTGCCTGCCTCTTGCCCCTTATGTATACCTTCTGGCATACCCTTTCTCGCCCTCATCCTGAGCTCGAGATTCTCCTTTTGTTGGTCATATCCTCGCCCGGTTGACCCCTTCTCCATGTAGCTAACTCCAATGTCGGCATTCCTCAACATTCTGCTGACCTGTAACATCCTCTTGGAAGTGCGTACCATGCTTGCCTTCCCAGTTGAGACTGGCATCCCCAGTATCTCTCTCTGTCTCCTTAACATTCGGACACTTATCTTGTCATTGACCATAACCACATTAGGAGGCAAATCACATTTCATGTTTTTCTCCCACATTCAACCATGACTCCCTTGAAGGTGAGGGGCTGTTTTCTACCTCTTTCCCCCCAAATTTAGCACAGTGCCACCCATCAAGGAAGTTCATGAAAAATTTGCTATCGCGAATGAGTCACAGAGTCAGCATGCCAACCCCTGAGCCACACCTACATTATGCTTACTCGTATTCCACCTTCTTACAGAAATTATCCAACTGGAATACTTTTATGTAGCGTTATTCGTACACAGTTGTGTTCTCTTCTGTGATTTTAAACTTGGTAAAGTGTTAACTCAGGCAAGCGTCCTCTCCGACCCTGTTGCTGGGTGAGGTGTTTTTCTTTATGCTTCCATCTTACTTAGGAGTAGCGCTTTGATACCAAAGAAGTTTATTAGAGTTTGTAAATCATTCTTCAGTAGCCATACCTGTCCATCACATGCCGGGGTCTGAGCTTCCCTCCTCTCATTTGCCCAAATGAAAACAAAGCAACTGTTGTTCACATTTTCTCTCCGAGACCATCTGTCATCTCCCTCAACCTAATTTATACTCCTCGTATTTATAGAAATAGGAAAGAGCAGAAGAGAGGTAAACTGCAGATTTTTATTTAAGGGAAAGTAATCTCTAAACCCTTCACTGTTTACGTCACTCTTCGACCCGACGTGCGTGTCCAGACGTGCGTGGGGGCATCTGTCAGCACGTACAGCTCTTCTCAACAGCAGCAGTCAAGCTGGACTTAGTCCATCGGAGGCTTTACCACAGCCAATGGTCACAGTGCCTAGTGAAGACACGGGCACCAAGGCACTGTCAGCTGTGGCTGACAAGTGGGTCCCAAGCTGACTTTCTATTGCAAGGCATGAAAAGGAGGGGAATTGTGGCGCTTGGCAAGATCGAGGTGGGTGGAGAATTTTTTTTCCTCACAGCAAGACAAAGAAAGTAGTGTTCTTTGGAGCCTCTTGGATGCTCACTCGAAGGCATACTGCTGTGCAGCTCTTCTACAAAGGCAGAGAAATGGGGAATGTTCCTGTTCCAAGGTAGCTGGAGGCTGCCCGGACTCTTGACCAGGCCGCACCTTGGGAAGAATGATTAACCTGCCATATGCTACAGCCTGGAAGAGAATGAAAGAGGAGGTGGCAGGGAACCAAGTCATAAGAAGGTAAATCAGGCCAAATCAGAACATGAAAACTCACTACCATTTATTCGTTATGCATTCATTTGTCAAATATTTTTTGAGTACCTACTTTATGCCAAGCCCTGTTCTAGGCGTGAGGGATGGATTAGCGAACAAAGCCAACAACAACAACAACAACAAAATCTACGTTCATGATTCAACATTCTAGCGCAGCAAATTTTAAACATCACAAATTAGTTATATAGCATGTTGGAGAGAGTATCAGGTATCGCAGAAACAAATAGAAAAGGATAAAGAGAAACAAAAGGACTAACAGTGAGTTTGTCACTCTAAATGGAGCCACATTGGGCAGGTGACCGTGGAGCCAGGAGTTGAAGGAGCAGAAGTGTCTGTGTAGAGGGAGGTTATTCTGTGCAGGGGAACAGACAGTGCAAAGGTCCTGAGACAGGAGCGTGGCTAGAATGTTTGTGAAGAATCAAGGAGAACTGTGTGTCTTGAGTAGCCTGATCCAGGAAAGGGTTGTACAAAATGAAGATAAAGAGATAACAGACTAGGAATGAGGACAGACTATATAGAGTTTTTTGGACCATTTTAAGGACTCTCACTCTAAAAATAATGGGGAGCCATTGAAGAATCTTGAGTGGCATTAGATGAAACGACTTCAGTTTTTATAGCTGCTATGTGCTTACCATGTTGAAAATAGCCCGTGGGAAGATTGTATTGGATCCTAGTGACTAAAGCAATGAGAATTCAGTCCCTTTAGTAAAATAGGCATTATATTACCCATTTTACAGATGAGGAAACTGAATGACAGTGAGGGGTAGTAGCTTGAGCAAGGCCACACAGCTAGCAAAGGATGGATTTAAACCATGATGCGAGCAATAATGTGTATCCCCCCTTGCTTTACAGCAATATCGATTCTTGTCTAATTGCACTGATGCTTGGGGTTACTAATGGGATCTTAAGTGTATCAGGAAACAGTCCATGGACTTTGGGGCATTACTGCCTGAACTAACTTCCAGACCATATATGACTGATGTGATTGAAAGCTTTGACCAAAATTGCTGGCACTTTTAATAGTTAACTGATTTTCTACTTAAAGAAGAAAGAGTGCCTTGTCTCTCTCCACAGATGCATCTGCAGATGGCTACGTACCCTTTCATGAGGATTCCTATATCATTGGAGAGGTACAACGTGGTGTTAGGTTACAACACTCTCTGAGTTGATATCTTACCAACTTACCAATAATAACTGCACCTGTTTCTAAAAAGTACAGTATTTCTCCAAAGCAAAGAATAGAAAAAAATGGTCAAACTGAATAAAAGCAAATACCACAGCAATGACCAGTGGTATTCAATGAAAACTCTGTGTTGAAATAAATCCTCATGATTGTTTCATGCATCAGGTTTTACATATAATTTCTCTGCCTTTAGTTAAGAAATATGCAGAAAGGCTTGTAGCCATAAAATCAATAAAGGCTGAAAATATACAATAATGACTAGAATCTTAAAAGTTTGGTACCTACCCTCATACCACAAAGTTAAAAATAACAAATAGACTATGAGGAGTTTCTGCTTAGTTCTGATCATCTTTGACTTTGGGATGGATACCAAAAAGCAAATGTGGGGGGAGGGTACCTGGATGGCAAAGTCGGTTGAGCCTCTGATTCTTGGTTTCAACTCAGGTTGTGATCTCAGGGTCGTGAGATCGAGCCCCAGATCTGGCTCCATGCTCAGCAAGGAGTCTGCTTAGAGTTTCTATCTCCCTCTCCCTCTCCACTGCCCCCTGTTCTCCCCCTCTTTCTCTCTCTCTCAAATAAATAAATAAATAAATCTTAAAAAAAAAAGAAAGCAAATGTGGGAAAACTTTTCTGAAAATTTAATTGACAATGAACACCATGATCACTTTCAAAGATAATTTAGAGGGTATTATTCATTTGCCAAATTATCAGCTTCTTTGTTTGAAGGCATTAGTTTTCAAACTGCTTCAATTCCAGACGTCCTAAATATAATCATAGGTGATTGACCATGGCTTTCTTGTGTTCAATTTGCCAAAAGTATTGTCCTTGCCGTTAACCAGAAACAAAGTACTCAAACTATAGGCTCATGCCATTCTCTTCAGGGAAAAGTCGACGTTTAAAGGTTGTCTTAACATGCAGATCAACTGAACATCAGAAATACTGAAGCTTCACTTGAGGGAAGAAAATCCAAGGGTCTATTTAAACCACATGAGGCTTACAATGTATATCCACACACTAGCGTCTCAAAAGGTTTACTTATTTGATGTGAAGCATAAAAAAAAAAAAAAGATAGTAGCATCCAAATATTTGGCCTCATGTGGAGAAGAACATCTGGAAAACGGATTTATTAAGAAAATGATTCTGAATGTCTGAATGTAAAGAATGGTTCCTGTTCTTTGCTCAGAAAAGTGGGCTTGAAGTCTTTAGGAAGAAGTTCCTCATGAGAAGAAATCTCATTAAACTTTCAGTGTGACCTATTTTAAGCTTGACTGGAAAATACATAATTGTTCCATTTGAAACCAGGAAGTAGAGCAAGTCAACATCCTTTATAGCCAAGTCAATATGAAAAGTGCCTGTTTATAGATAGGTCCCATAACTTTCCACAGGAAAATTGACAGTTTCCAATTTATAGCATCTGAATGGAACCACACTGGTATGTGAAATTAGTTAAATAGGTCTCATTACTTTATAGGCACATTCTACCTACGTGTGTGCATATGCATTCTATTAAGTCATTTTTACCAAATAATTTTATAAAATCTGCCTTTTGCCCTGATTCTGTCATAATTTTCAGGGAACTTTTCTGTCACTTTATTTGTATTGCCCTCTGGAGATGGCTCTCAGCAGTTTACCCACCCCAATTTATTGTTTATATTTTGTCCTCATTTCTTATTGATTCAAAGCTACATGTTTTTAGCTATGTTTCTGTATTAGGCAATGTGATCCCTCTTTCAAAACCATTTTATAAAGACCAGTACTGTTGAACTCCTGAGTTCTGATGGTGTTTTGTCAATGCAGAGACCCTACCTCGCCATTGAAATTCACTGAAATCATCGCAAACATTTCTGTGTTTGATTGACTCCCATCAAATTCCAGTGAGTAGCCATAATGAATGAGTTGCCTAGCTCTCTATGACTGAGATGTCTAATTCATTTTATTACTCAGAAATCTATTTTAGCTCTACAGAGATAAAATTTTCATTTTTTCCCTACACACACACACACACACACACACACACACCCAAGATGATATTGAACTAGACATGTCCCATATGTAGAGGAATTCAATAAGAAAATGTGTGGTGTTTGTGTATGTGTTTTTTCTATCTATCTATCAATCTACTACCTGCCTCTAACTATCTATTCTTAATTTATCCCTCTATACCTAGATAGTATAAAATCAGATCCATATCCAAGTATAGATCTATCGATAGGTAGTTAGATAGAAAGGAGATAGATTAGAGAGAGATCATTTCTTTTTCTCTGAGAAAAAGATGGGAAAAAGAAGAAAAGACATATCTAAGCACACATCATCTTATTTATATGGATTTGTTTAAAATAGACTAAGCATTTGTCAACAACTTTTCTTCCTCCCTCTTATCCCCACTTGATGGCAATGTCCTTGAGGGACACTGTCACAAAAGAAATGGGGGTAGAAAAGAAGATAAAATCATATTATATCCATTCTACTACTTATACTTAGAAGCCCTAGTAAAGAGCACAGAAAATCAAACGTTGGTTCTCCATTAATTTTAATTATAATTGGTTTGAATTTTTGCAAATAGTTCTCAAACTTGTTCCTTTTAATACAGCGTGTGTCTGAACAAGGCTCATTGGCAACTGGTTAGTTAGCTCTTTAAAAACGTAGCTTCTAATAATCTATGGTGTTAACCACAGGAATTCAACTTATATTATATCCTGATAATGTCCTTTCAACACTGTGATTATTAAACCATCTGGTTTTCTTTCACAATCTGAATCTGAAGACAACTGTGTTTATTAAGGGCATGAGCTTCTGATAATTCAGAAACCTGTCTATAAACATGTGTTAAGGGATTTGGGATGGGCATGAGGAATAAAAATTACAGACACAATAGCCAGTATGTATTAAAACAGCAATAGCAGCAATCATATTATACCACCGTCAGATCAAATTTTGATGGATATAAGCATGTAACCGATTGCCTTATCAGAGAACGGCAGAAAACCAGTTTTCTTGTTGGGCTCTAATTGAGAAGCCAGATGGGAGACTGGCAGTCGGCATGGCGTTCCTTGGACACGCAGGACCACAGGAGGCAGCGAGCCATTGGTTCGTACTTTTATAAGCACAGAGCCAGAATTGCCCTTAGGAGTAAGAACAGATTTCCCAAGCTATGCATATCCCAGCAAACATGCTTTGCTCTAGTACACAGCAAACAACAGATTCTGTTGTAACAGACACTTTCTAGTTTTTATGAACACTTCTAATTATTTTAATGTAAGGAAAGGAGGTGAGTCCAAATGCAAAAATGATACAAAGAAGCTAGGGGGAGTAAATTATTTTCCTAAGATCTCCATTTGGGTTGCATAAAAATGCTCATTTAGGAGGCTATTAATGTATTTTCCATGAATTACAACATTGTACTTACTCCATCTTCAGAAGAAAAGTATGAAAGCTCGGTTAGGAAACAATGTTCTTGCCCACATGGAAATGCATTAGTGAATCTTGGCAGATTACGGAGGTGTGTAAAGAATAAAAAGTTGCAGCGGATTTCCAAGCAGCCTTCCCACATTTAGAAAGCATTCCAAAGCAGAACAAGTACACTGTGAAGGATTAAAAGTGCAGAGCGTGCTAGTCCCCTTCACTGTGACTCTCTGGACATTTCACTTGATCGTTCCCCTCCCCTATTGCAGAACGCTGCGTGGGAGGAGCGGACAAACTAAGGACAGCTACAGCAAAGGGAAGGGGGGTCAAACAGAACTGCTCAGGAGGAGGGAGCCTCTTGTTGTCTAAGTGTGGGCAGGCTTCGCAGTAGCCCAGCTGCATTTCCCCCGTGGGGGGTTTAACAGAACTGCTCTTCTGCATCACAGGCCACATGGAGCCTTATGTCACAAGCACCTATCCATTCCAAGGTGTCACGCTGCATGCTTTGGTGTCACATTTACAATCCAAAGAAACTCACTGGCTTAACTGTTTTTTTGCATTCCTGTGCAGAGGTGCGGATTTGACAACAAACCAAGTGGAGAAGCACCATTTAGAAACACTATATATTGTGAAAAAAGTATATAGAAAATAAGGGGTGGATAGAATTGTGGCTCCTCCAAAGATATTTTCTTCCTCATCCATGGAACCTGTGAAGATGCCAGCAAGGAGGCTTTGCAGATGTAATTAAGAATCTTGAAGTGGGGACATGATCCTGGATTATCTAAATAGACCCAATATCATCACAGGAGTCAGTACAAGTAGAGAATCCTTCGGGGCTGTGGTCAGAATTACATGTGACTATGGAAAAATGGTCAAAGACATGCAGTATTGTTGGCCTTGGAAGCTGGAAGTAGGGAGCCACAAACCACGGAATGTGGTGGCTTCTTGATGGCCGGCAAGGAAAAATATGCCCCAGAAAGTAACAGAACCCTGCTAACACTGATTTTCACCCCGTTAAGACCCAGGTTAGACGTTTAACCTACAGAACTGTAAGAGAATACATTTGCATTGTTTTAAAGCAACTATATGATGACTTATTTTGGCACCAACAGAAAACTGATACAGTGTCTAATAAAACTACTTTTATTGGTGATCAAAGTCCTTCTATCAAGCCCTTATTCGTACATCTCCCTCCCCTACCATACTTGGGGATAAAAAAATATCCCTGTTGACCCACCTAACTTTTAGCCAGTGGTTGTTCCTTTTAATGTATCCAGTGACTTAAAAAAAAATCAAACCAAATAACAACAACAACAAAAAATAATATATCAGCTCCCATTTTAAATCCAGAGGATTCTTTTTCCCCCTAAATATCCCATTTCATTTATTTTTAATGTCTGAATCAGCACGAGGATGAGGAAGAGCAGTTGTCTCAAAAACTAAACTCAAATACTAACACTCACTAAAAGGAAGCATATATTTCAAGTGCATATGGAACATTCTCTAAGATAGAGCATATATTTGGCCATACAATAAGTTTCAGTATATTTAAAAAGATGGCAGCCACACAAACACAACACACATGTTTTCTGACCACAATGAAATTATATTAGAAATCAACAATAGAAAAGATATCTAGAAAATCATCCAATACTTGGCAATCACGTAATTTACTTTAAATAACCCAATGGTCAAAGAAGCGTAATTAGAAAGAATGTAGACCAAATGAAGATAAAAACAAAGCCATACAGACATTTAAGGGATGAAGTTAATGCAGTATTTTGAGAGAAATTTATTTCATCAAATGTTTCCATAGAATAGAAAATAATGGTCTAAAACTAATTATCTAAGATTCTACCTTAAAGCTAGAAATAAATGAACAAGTTGAACTCAAACAAGCAGAAGGGAGCAGATAATTAAGATAAAATGAGAAATTAATCAAATACAAAACTTCTGTTTTCTAGAACAAAACAGAAAAAAAAAATCAATGAAAGGAAAATTATTTCTTTAAAAGATCAATGTAACTGATAAACTTCTGGCCAGTTGGTCAGGAGAAAAAGAGAGGAGATAGATATCACCAATATCAGAAATAAATGAAAGATATCACTATACATTCTACAGACTTTAAAAGGATAATAAGGGAGGATTATGAACAAATTTATGACAATAAATTCAGTAACTTAGACAAAATGGGCAAATTCCTTAAAAGAAACAATCTACTAAATTTAATCCCAAACGAAACAACCTGAATAGTCCTATAGCTACTAAAGAAATGTAATTGATAATCCAAACAAACAAATGCCCCTCATACGAAAAAAAAAAAAAAGTTCAGACGCAGTTGGCCTCACTGGTAATTCCTACCAAAAAAATTACGGAGAAACAACATTATTTCTAAACAAACTATTGAAGATAAAGGAGAAGAAGAAAACAGAGGAGGAGAAGGCGAAAGAAGAGAGGACACTTTTCAAATTATTTAATGAGCCAGCATTACTCTGATAAAATCAGACAAAGATATTAAAATAAAAATATACACCTCTCAGGAATAAAGAAAACATTTTTAATAAAATACAATCGGAAATATACAATGAAATGATAATATAAAATTATCCAATGGAGTTTATCTCAGGAATACAAAGTTTGTTCAACATCGGAAAAATCAACCAATGTATTTCACCATGTCAAAAGACTAAAAGTAAAAATCATGTGATTATTTCAATAAATATCCAAAAAGTCTTTGATGAAATTCAACATCCATACTAGGAGTTTTCTTAACCTGACAAAGGGTATCTATAAAAAATCTATAGCTAATATTTCTCTCAAACGTGATAAACTGAGGTTTTATCCCAAAGACTGGGAAAGCAGCAAGAGAGGAGGACGATGAAATAAAAGGCATGTAGATATTAAAGAAGAAACTAAGCTATATTTTTTGGGTCAAAGGACATGGTCATCTACTAAAGAAAAACAGTAGATCTAATAAGTGAGTTTATGTCACAGGATATAAGCACTCTCTATAAAATTCAATTATAATTCTACAGACTAGCAATGAAAAAATTGGAGATTAAAATTAAAACAAACATTTATAATAGTATTATAATGTGAAAATGTAGGGATAGCTTTAAAAAAACATGTGCAATATCTGTATTTTATGATTACAAAATATTGCTGAGAGAAATTAAAGACTTAAATCATAAAGACCTAGACTGTATTTATGGATTGGAAGTTTCTATGCTATTAAGATGTCAATTCTCCCCACAGTGATATATATACTTATAATATATACTATATATTTTATTATATCATACATATGTATGTATTTTTAAATCTCAATCAACATTGACACATAATTTTTGTATCAATTAATTGACAACATTACTTAAATTTACATGATCATACAAAGGACATAGAAAAGCCAAAATAATTTTTAATGAGAAGAGCAAAATTGGATGACTTACACTACTTGATTTCAGAACTAATGATAAAGCTACTCTACATAAGGCTATCTGGTATTGACATAAAGTAGATATATAGGTCAATGGAACAGAATAGGTAAGTTCAAAATAAATGCAGACATGATCATTTGATTTTGGACAATGTTACCCAAGTAAATCAACAGGGAAGGGATACCTTTTCAACATATGGTGATAGAACAATTGAATATCCATACTTACTTTATACCAAATTTTTAAAAAAAGTCAAAATGGATCATAGGGCTACACATCAAATTCAAAACTACAGAACTTCTGGAAAACAAAAAAAACCTTTCTGTTGTATTTGGTTAGGCAAAAATTTCTTTTATAGCACAAACCATAGGAGAAAAATTTATTTTGTTTATGGAGTAGGAGTTCCATTTCCATATTTCCAGTATTGAAAAGATAAATATCAAAATTCATTAAGATTCTGGAGACTATCTCACTTTAAAATAACCAAGCTAGAGCACCCATTTGGGACTTCGTTATCACTGTTGGGGTCTAGTTGTCTATCTCATCGTTTTTATTTTTACTTTTATATATTATAGCTTTTATCTCAACTAGGTATAAACTCCTTGAAAGTCGTCTTTGATATATCTTGCTGACATGCTTTATTAGATAAGGGGATAAAAAAAAGTAAGCTAACTGGCATGGATCCATTTTTTTTTTTTTTTATTACATGAAATCTCTCAGGAAAAAGTAGGTCACGGTAAAGATAGGAAGACAGGGATGGAGGTCTTAGCAATAGACAGGAGACGCACAGACCGGCAGGAACCCACTGTGTCACCTCTCTTCCACCTCTTTTTCAAAACAGTGATGATCTGGCACAATGTTCCAGTTCTGCTTGAATAATGTGGCTCCTTTGATTTCAGCAACCCAAGATTATGAAATATACTCAAAAGATGGTGATTATTCATCTTTTTGTTCATACACAGGTTGATGTTTTGTTAATTTCCCTGTTCTGATTCCCGCCATAGTCCATCCCCATTATCTTCAAATGTTAGTTGCTTACACAAAGAAATTTTGCCAGGGATCTTAGGACTGACCAAATTTCTTTGTATTAGCAATGGATTATTAACTATAGGTGTTTTAATGACAATGGAGAGATAAGAAAAGAAAGAACTAATATTTACTGAACTTCAATGCCAGGAAAGCCCTTTATAAGTTTTATCTTGCTCAGTTCTCAAAAATCTCATAAAATACTGATGAGTTAGGTATTATTTCAGTTTTAAAAATGAGGAGGGGTGTCTGGATGATGCAGTCCATTAAGTGTCCAACTTATGGTTTTGCCTCAGGTCAGGATCTCAGGGTTGTGAGACTAAGCGTGGAGTTGGCTTAAGACTCTCTCTCCCTCTGCCTCTTCCCCCCACACTCAATTTCTCTCTTTCTCTCCAAAAGAAATAAATCTTTTCAAAAAAAAGAAAAAGAGGAAATTGTGCCTCAGTGATATTAAGGGAACATGACCAAATGTAAGAAGAAAGTCGGCAGCAGTTTTTATTTAAGCTGAAATCTGAGTTCAGAGTCTGTGCTGTTTTTGCTACCTCACCCTACATCCAGGAGGATCAAGAACCTGGACTCACATCTCTGGTCCTGCCAGGAAATCAAGGCAAAGATGGCGTATTAGTCATCTATTGCTGTGTCACAAATTATCCCAATTCTCAGCAGCTTAAAATAGAAGAAAATATTGATTATCTCACATGGTTTTTGGGGATCAGAAATGAGCGAGCAGCGGTGTTAAAAAATACTCAAGGGATTGATTGTAATTGATGGAGATGATGGTGTGACAACATGGAGAGGCTAAGGCCATACCATGCAGGGCTGCAGGGAGAAGCGCAGATTCAGGCAGGAGGTAGAAACAGGGGAAAGGAGAAAGCAGAGTCTTTACTGTGTTTTCTGCAGAAAAAGTAAGGCAGGGGATACAGCTTAGAATTGGCTAGTAGAATGTCAGTGGGCTGTGGACTGTAGGGGTGGTCTTTAGTTGTCTGGTGCCTGGCCATGGGTTGATTTAGGGCAGGAGATATATTGGCTTGGCGTGTGAGAGTCACACAGAGGAGGTGGTGAGTGGTGTGGCTCCAGGATCGGTCAGTTGCAGACGCCATGTTTGTGATGGCAGGTGAGTTGTTTGTTACCTGTAGGAATTAGCTAGCCCCGAGTGATAGTCTCTCCCCAGCAAGCTAGGCTCCTCAAGATTTCAAAACATCATAAAATATTTTAAAAACATGATGCATAAACAGCCTAGCTGGGTGGTCCTAGCTCTGGGCCTCTCATGCAGTTCCAGCTAAGACACCAGCCAGAACTGCAGTCCTCTGAGGGCCTGACAGAGGATGGTCTTCCAAGATGGTTTGCTTACACTGTGCCAGTTCCGGGTGGGAGGCCTCAGTTTACTTCTGTATTAGCTTTCTATTGCTTTGTAACAAATTGCCTCAAATTTAATGGCTTCAGTCAACACAAATTTCCTATCTCGCAGTTTCCAGGAGTAAGGAGGCAGGGTACAGGTTAAATGTGGTCTTCTGCTCGAGTTCATTCCTGGGGCTGAAACTGAGATGCTGTTAGGCTGTATTCTCATCTCAAGCTCAGAGTCCTTTACCCAGCTCACGCAGATCATTTGCCAAATCCAGCTCCTTGTGGCTCTAAGAATGAGGTCCCGTCTTCTTGCTGGTTGTTGGCTGGCCATCTCTCTGAGCTCCTAGAGGCTGAATTCAGGTCCTAGTCACATGGCTCTCTCCTAACATGGCAACTTACTTCCTCAAAGAATCTCTCCAGTCTGCTATGACAGGCTTAAATAACAAAATAATGGGAGTGACTATCCTTCCACCTTTTCTGTATAACCATATTTGGTCATGAGAGTAATATAAACTCCTATTCCTATGTCCTGTCCACATTCAAGGGTAGGGGATTATACAGGATGGGTACACCAGGGGGTGGGAAGCTTGGGGGCCCTCTTACAATTCTGCCTGCCACACTCTGCTGGCTTTCCACAGACACGGACATGGCAGTTGGCTTCTCCCAGTGTAAGCAACCCAAGAGCAAGCAAGGAGGAAGCCACAAAGCTGTTTATGACCTCGCCTTACAAGTCGCGTGCTATTATTTTGACTATATTCTATTCTTTCGAGGTGAGTCTCTAAGTCTGCCTTACTCTCCAAGACAGAGTAGTGAGACTCTCCATCTTTTGAGGGGAGCTTATAAAAAAATTATGGATGTATTTTAAAACCACCACAGATGGCATTTAAAAATGTTAGCTCTTTGTCTCATCATCTACGAAATGAAAGGTTTAAGCCAGTTGGTTACTAAGATTTTTGCAGTGTATGTGCATACATGTTTATATATTTGCGTTTAAAGTAGCTTCGATTTTGTGCCTCCGGAAGGGACAGTCACTGGCAAGGGGTGTGGTGACTCTTTCTAAGGAAAGATATGTTTATTTTTAAATCAATTGGTCTTGATTTTATACTAATGCCTTTCCCTTCAAAGTGAAGATTTTTTCCTCATTTCTGTAACTTAATTAGCAGATAAAGACTCATATTAATGGTTTAAATGTGTGCATGCTGGGAGGGGGAATTGTCACAACATACTTTGCTACATTTCAAACTGTCAGATTGTTGTTCCTTCTTTCGTTGGAAGAAGGTTTTTTTTTTTTTTTTATTTTTATAAATCACTTTTCCTTCTGAAAGAATGGGTAGTTTTAAGTTTGTCCAACTTCGTGAAAGAAAGGAGGATAAGTCAGGGTGGGGGAAGGAGGACTCAGTTTTAGTCATCCTGACTGCCCTGACATTCAGGGAAATAGATTAATCCATGTCCAGTTTTCCCATCAGAAAATTTCTGTGGTTTATGGCATGGATTTCAGACCCATTACCTCATGGATTTAGTGGATCATGGATTACCCAGCATATAATTCAGGAACATGACCTCATGAAGGAAACATCTCTATTATAAGATGGTCGTATTTCTGAAACATAAGCTTGCCACGTGGTAGGTATAGGTGGCTGCTTAGGAATATACATTCATAAAATGCCTTGATCACTAAGATACCTGATCTGAGACCAAACGGTTCCTTGTGGAGGGCCATATGTGCTAACAGCATTTCTCTCTGACACTTTGTGAATTAAAGGCTGCTATGCAATCAAAGCGTGCATTTGCCAGGGGAAAATTTCCCATTAGAGAAAGCTACAAGCACTTCTTTTCTTCTTTGCCGAGGTCTCCAAAGAAGAGAAACTCCACTTGGTTTTAGCATTGTGTATTAAAAATAAGTTTAAGTTGTCAAGGATGTCTAGGTCTTTACAGGTCAACCAAAATTAAAGGGTGGGAATCCAGGTGCTCCCCAGGGTATGCTAAATATAGTATACTAAAAAGCCATGGTGGCACAGAAATAGCACAAGAAATACAATGGACTGAAGAAGGTTGGATGAAACATTCTAAAGACTTCACTTGAGGTGGGATTGGAAAGTCCAGATCATGTAGTGATGCCCAGTCTTTAAACAATTTCCTATTCGCCCCACACTGTACAAAACAGTGTATCTACATCACTGTAATCCTTATTATGAAAAAACTACTATTGCTATATGCAAATAAAAAAAAGGCAAATCAAGACAAGTCAAGTCATTTGCCCACATTTACTTGACTGGGGAGTGGAAGAATTAAGGTTCTCTTCGAGGAAGGCTTACTCCCAAACTTATACTTTTAAACATGGGATTAATAACATCTGATAAGTCAACTGCTATTAAGGAGTGTAGTCCAGAGAATTCTGAACTTCTGACTCAGTGGACTATCGAAGCTTTGACAGAGCCAGCGATAGGACTAACCTTTGCTCTTTTCCGACGTAACACTAAGCCTCCAAAACATTATATAATGAACAACTCTCCAAATCTCCATGGTTTCTCATGAGCAAAAAAAAAATTTTTTTTTTCCTGTGGACAGGTCTATGAGTTGAATGGGATAGCTCTACATCAGGTCAGGTTCTGGACTCTTCCACGTGCAGGCACTGTGAGCAGCTTTGGACACGTTTATATCATGGCGGATAGCAGAATACTAGAGCCAAGCGAAACCGCATGAGCATATTTAAGGTCTGTGTTCCCAGCAAAACTGCTCACATTCCATTGGCCAAAGCAAGTCACGGTCAAGATCAAAGCCAGTGGGGCAGAGACGCCGTTGTAAAGGTGGCAAGTGTGTGATCTGCTTCTGCTGCCAAGGCTTTTGTCCCACCATTCAGAAGTTCAGAGGGTGAGGGCTTCTCTTTCCCAAAAGGAGTTCACACTGATGCCATCTTCTCTCAGAAATCTTCTTGCTCCTGCCAAGTTCTGATTCACTTCTCAAGGAAATATGACCCCTATGCCCTTGAGAAACCCCTCTTGGCCCTCACCACACTGTATGGCATCTTCTTCTAATGTTCTCATCTGTAGGCCACCCAAATGTAAGTTCCCGGAGGATTTAATACACGTAGAATACCTGGATCAGTATCTCGAACTCTTGACTAAATGTTGTTTCTTCCTCTTCTTCTTCTTCACAATTATATCCCTGGTACCTATCACATTTTCTAACACATCACAGGTGCTGAATATTTACTTGCTGAGCCATTTCCTTTTTGTGCCTTGAGAGCAAGTATGACCAAGTTTTTTAAATGTGAAATCAGTGTTTTTATTTATTTGCCTTTTTCTCTAGCTTTACCGAGATCTAGTTACACAATACAAGACTGTGTAAGTTTAAGGTATACAACATGATCACTTGATACATGAATACACTGTGAAATGATTACCGCGATAAGGTCAATTAACATGGCCATCAGTTCACGCAATTACAATTCCTAATTAGCAGGTATGAGCTAATAACTACGCACGGTCCACATTGGATCAGGACATCACATATTGTATCACAGTTAACAATCACAAAAATCATGCTGGTAAGTATTATGCTTGAGACATCAGAGAATAAATGACTTGCTCAGGATCTGACAACATTGGATTAGAACCCAAGTGTACCCCCCTACATCTGAGCTTCTATCGGAGTCTACATACACATGACGATTGTGAGCGTCAGGGCAGATATGATGGTGAAATAGGCATGCTTGACTCAATCCAGGGATGAGAAAACACATCTTTGCTTTTGGTTGATGACATATATCCCACAGGCCTTTTATTTTCTCTTCTTTATAATACTAGTACACTCCTGATGTAAAAATAAATAATCATAGGTATGTACTCCAAACTCATTTCAAACCCAAAGATTGGGTAATCCCCAAACCCTGTCTACCAGCCAAGAGTTTCGCCAATTGGATCTCCTAGTAAAGACCGAGAATTCTATTGCTAATGTGTTTCGAGGTTTAGAACCAGTAACTATTGGCAAGATTTAGGGAGACAAACATATAAAATACATACTCTGTAGCAGAGCACCTCCTGATTTGTCTCTATATTTCCCAGCACACATACTGAGGGCTTTTATACCTGCAGTGTATGAGCCCAAATCACATGGTTCAGCACACCAGAATGACACATGTTAAAATGTATTACCTTTACATTGTATCATATTTGCAATTTCCCCATGTATTAGCATTTATTTTCAAGAACTCAGAAAGTTTCTAATGCTTACAGATAGAATTTTTTTAGCATGCTGATGCAATGAAATAAAAATTAAACGCACATTATTTTTAGCCGTATCACTGAAAAATCATCATAAACCTTTTTGTGAGCATTGCAGTTTTGGAACCTCCTGCACTTCTTTTTCGAGAGGGAGAGAAGGAGAAAAGGAAGAAAGAAAATGTAAGTGTTGATATTTGAGTTTTAAGCTTGGGCTCTCGTCATACCTTTCCCTGTAATATTTTTCCTGAGGAGAACCATGTTTATTTTTTTAACAGATTTTTAACAATGTATTCTTATGTTAAATACTACTCTTTACATATACTCTCGGTTATGTTCTTTCACCCGAACACATGAGAGCACCTCTTCTACCAGAAAACTTCATGAAACACTTTAATGCAACACTTCCTGTTGCGAATATTTGAAAGTCTGACACTGAATATGCAGGTTTTCCCCTGTCTCAATGTAGATGCTTTTTCACATCCGGGGCTCTCGAAAGGACGTGGGGAGCATCTCAATAAATTCAGACTTGCTCTAGAAAGTCTACGTATGTATGTTCACTTCCTCACCTTCCCTTCCAAAGGCCCCTGGAGCAGATGTTTGAAGATTGATTCATGCTCCATTATATTTAGCTGCCATTTCACCCAGAACTGAAAAGCTGTCATCTCTGGAGGAAAAAAAAATGGCAGTGGTTTAACCAAGTGCATGGATAGTAGCAATGAAGGGCAGGAAATGAAGGCCTGTTTGAATCTCAACCTGTTATCATAGAAATATAAGAATTTCTTTCTGTCAGGGGTTCTGTGAACAAATTTGGAATGTGGGGTTAGCATTCAGAAGGGATTCTCTGCCTGCAGCCCGTGTGTCCCCCTCAACACCCCAAACACAGCCTTCCGTTACACCTACTGGGTCACAGGTACCAACGATGTTCCTACCGTCTTCTGGAAACCCTATTCCTAACAATGGCGGCCAAGTCAACCTGGAATCTTTAAAAAATAGTATGACGCACATATTTTTGAGCATTCAGTGGCTTCATTCACCTCTTGACGCTCACCTTCCCTCTGAGGAAGCCAGCTGCCTTATTAGCCATCACTGTGAGAAAGCAGAGGGCCAGGTTACTCCTGGAGAAGTAGCCAGGCACCAATGGGGCCACGGTGGAAAGCATTGTGTCCCATCCTGCAATCTTCGCCCCACTCCCCCACATGTCCTTCACTAGGGACGCTGAAAAATTTATGGAGTTATAGTTTCGTTTCATTTTCTATTCTAGTGGTTCCTCTTATGGAGTACAAATTCTCCCTGGGGCGTAACTCTAATCTAATTGAACTGATGGAAGAGGTTTCCTTTCTGATTAGAGAAACCAGGGCGGGATACAAATGCAGGTGTTAGCTGTCTGGGATTTCTTGGTGAAAAGAGAAAAACGGAGAAAAGGGAGGGAAAAGTGGAAACTGAAAGCACCAAAGACACTTGGGGCACCCGGGTGGCTCAGTCCGTTAAGCATCGGACTCTTGATTTTGGCTCAGGTCATGATCTCAGGGTCCTGGGATCAAGCCCCAAGTTGGGCTCCATGCTCAGTGGGGAATCTGCTTGAGATTCTCTCTCTCCCTCTCCCTCTGCCTCCCCCTGCCCCCCGTTCACACACTCTCTAAATAAATAAATAAATAAATTTCTTAAAAAAAAAAAAAAAAACTAAACTAAAGCGCCAAAGACATACTGGAAATGTCTGCTTTGGACAAGCTTTTTGCTGTGATATTGTGACTCTGCTCACTTGTTCCAACCCTCAATTCTAGATGCTTTTGGACATCTCCATATAGGGGACCCTCTGCTCTTCAAATATAATACCATCCCCCCCACACCCATCCCCTTTCTCTTAAATTCCTTATCTCAGTGAGCCATTAAAACCGTCTTTATGGCTCTGTTTCAGCACGGGCTTCCTTCTTTGCACTGTACAGGAGTATGTGAAACAGTTATTGACACATATTTTTATTTTTAGTATATTCCTCATACATAGCAAGTACTCAATCACTGTTAGCGAGATTGGATTACCCTTGATTACTCTTTGGAATAGCAATTTTTCTCTTTCCCAGGAAACTCAGCACAAAGTCACTGGAACAAATCATTTCATGAGTTTAGGGAGGTTCCTTGGGCTCCGAGTGGCCAAGTATGGCACTGAGAAGCCAAGGACCGAGCTGGGAAAGGCTTGTCTTACCCTTAGAGAGTGAGCATTCCGCAAACACTCTATCAAGTCCTCAACACATCGCCTGGCACAGGATGACCACCCTCCTTTGCCCTTTCCTCTCACTTTTCACAAAGCAATTTCTTAGTTTCATCCAGAAAAATCCATGCTGTTCAATGTTCAGGGTAAACTCATTCGGTTTGGATTCAACCACCTGTCACTGAATGCTTACTGTTCCCCAGGCTCTTGTTGGGCGCTTCAATATGCTAAAGCAGTTTAGTCTTTACAAACCACTCTGGCATAGGCATTGTTACACCACTTTACAATAGGGAGTACTGGGGTTTAGAGAGGTTAAGTGTGTTGGTTCAAATTAAGCATCTAATAAGTGAACCAGACTTCACGTTCTCATCGAGATGCGCTGATTCTGTGTCCAACATTCTTTTCACTGTAAATCACAACTGCTCATCCAAACAGAGGCAAGTCGTGTCCAGTCTTATTGGATTACTCCCATTTGCTTATCGTTCTCCAAACGTTTGCCATTAAAGATTGGGCTGAATCTATCAGATCAAATTTGAAGTGCTGTCTACCACTCTCTGGACAATGTTAGCCAATGTGGTCCAGTCTGATCTGATCAATGAATTCCAACACACCCGATTTCAGCTCTCTTTATGTGTACACCTGTAGATAGTGTACACCTTTAGGTGTACACCTGTAGATAGTAAGTCACCATATAATCAAGAGATCAGACTCTTACTATAGTAAAATGTTTCAGAATAGTTCTCTAAGAGAGAAAGGTATTGTGAGCCTGACCCAAGTAAGAGAAACGTTTTCTTTCATTCGGACCTATTTTCTAAACTCATGTGAATGTTCTGGAAGATTCCTGGTGTAGTACCATCTTTACTGTCTAATTAAATCCCACACACACCTACGTGTTTGTTTGCTTTTGATAGAAAATCCTTTCCTATGCCTTTTGCAAATAAATTTACTTGAGACAGGGCAGAAACCATAGTCAATTCTTAGACTTCTGACCCCACTGGAGAGAATAACACAGTATATTTAGTGACGGAATTGGGTGGGGGCAAAGCGGGGGTAAAACACGGTGCTGACAGCTTGTCTTGATCAAGAATATTCTCCATGTGTGCTTTGCTGAAACGTTTTCAAAGCACTTTTTCCCTCTATTCTGAAAGGTGTTAAGTATCTCAGAAACACATCATTCCCAGCCAACTCTAGTGAATTTTTTGCCAATATTGCATTTCTTCCTTCCTGCCTGAAGGTATGAGGCTAACAGAGTTTAAAAAGTTCTACATCTTAAGAAGGAAAGCTCATATTTATTTTTTCAAAATGTGGTTTATATGCCTTTTAAAATCGCAAGAGTTCGCCCACTGACCTCGACTCCCGATTGTTAACTCATGGAGGTCGGCCGTGACCTATGGGGAGTGGTTTGGTCATAGGCATACCCTACGTCCATTTGGTAGACAATCAAGAGTCCAGAAATATTTTATCATCTCAACTTATACTAAGGTGATCTTTACTGTGGATAAACTTTAACTCTTGTGACCACATTTTTTAAGTATCTCAGAGTGCCACTGAAGATGTGGCTTTAAAAGCTTGTCATTGCACTCAGGATAAAGAGCCAAATACTCCCTACTGCACGAAGACCCATCTGCTGGGGGCCCTCCCTTCCTCTCTATCGTCCACCCGATGTTCCTCACCCCATCCCTTCACCCTGGTGAATTCTCACTCTTCCTTCAAAACTCATTGAATTACCACTTCCCCTTGGACATTTCTTTGCCTCCCTTGAATAACAGTCCGAGAACTATCAGTAAATACTTCCCTAGCACGCAGTAATTTTCCACGAACTACCTTCTATAGCTCTGACCATAGTTTGAATTTAACATTTATTTGCACAATTCTTTCATGTGCATATTTCATATACATATCCCTCGCTGTGTTCCAGAAAGGTAAAAACCATGTTTTTCTCTCTCTTTCTTCATTTTTTTTAAATTCTATTTTTCAGAGCCTAGAACAATGCCTGGTACATAGTAGACGACAAACGTTTGTTAAAGAGATGAACGAACAGTTGTCTTCATTTTTATTTCTAAATATCCTAAACAACAAGGCAAGAGTAAGCATTTTGGTTTTCCTCCTTTAGGAAAAATACTCATTTTAAGCACTGGAGACTTGGAATATTTGTCAACTCAAAGGCACAGAGTGGACCAAATGTCTTATCCAACTCTATGGTTTCTTATTTTATCTGATGGTTTTAAATGAGTTGTGGAGTCACAAGATATGCAAACAAAAATGGTGGGTTCTAGAAATACGAAGACTAAGGAGCCCTTATTCCTGCCCTCCGGGCTACTAGAGTTTCATGGAGAGACTGAAAACACACTGATTTAACTACAAGGCAGGGAGGATGAACATGACAGGTTATAAAAGATATAAACGGCATGCGGGGGCAGGGGCATCTCAGGGACCACTCTGAGGGCAAAGGGTTTCCACAGAAGGAACTACCCTCAGGCTAAGACTTGAGTGGGTAGCATGATGACTGGTCCAGGTGAATAAGCAAGGAAGGGGGGGCTCCAAGAAGAAGGACCAGTGCAAGGAGGGCCAGAAGACAAAAACCCACAGCAAAGTCCGGCTGTTACAATTCATTTGATATCGGTAAAGTTTAAACATTATGTTGGGGGTTGGGGAAGAAGGAAGGTGGAGAGAAGACAGGGGTGAGGGCATGAAAGGCTCTGCCACACCAAGGAGTGTGGTGGTCAGTATTCTGAACACTCCATTTCCCAGCTGAAAGAAATATTTTAAACTGAGCATCAACATTGGCTTTATTATTTAATTTTTTTCTGTTAGGAGCCGAGAGCCAAATGATGACTTTCATCCTTTAAAGATATAAAAATCAACTCGGGAAAATTTTAGTCTTTTCTCAGAGCCTTCTCGGGATCAGAGACTATAGAGTTTAGAGAGTTGCTAAAATTAATTGAGACACAAATAAACATAAACCACTACAAATCTTCTAAAAGACGAACCACTACCTCAAAGGGATGAGTCCCATTTACTATATTCTCGAGGTGTTGCTTCACCACCATGGGAAAACAGGTTACAAATCTTACGATTTTCTAAGGGAAATTTACCCCTAAACCTTATTCGAATAATATCACATTGGAAAAAGGAAAACAGCACTATAACAAATGCGTATTTGATGAAAATGGGTTAGAATTAGTTTTGCTCTAGTTAGAATGATTTGGTCTTAAAAATATATTGAGAGTCAAGAGTCCCTCTTCAGATGGAAAAACTTTGAGAATGATGGAAAATGGTGCTGAGCCCTTCTTTTGAAGTTAGGTGTGTGTGTGTGTGTGCATGTGCAAGTGTGCATGTATGTGTGTGTGCATGCGCAAGTGTGTGTGCATGCGTGGGGGCTATGTGCGTGTGCATGTGTGTGAGTGTATGTGTATGCATGCCTGTGTGTGTATGAGCATGCATATAAGTGTGTGTGCATGCCTGTGTCTGTGTGTGTGTGCACGCGCGTGTGCAGAGGGACAAGGATGGAGTGGAGGGGGAAATAACTGAAAGGATTTCACATTTAGGAGTTGCCCAAGACTCTATCCTGGGTCCCCTTGATGGCTCGTTTTGTGTTTCCCTAAACAATTTTATTCATATCCGTGGATTCAATCAATCCTCACTAACCTGACAATGAGTCACAAATGTTTATTGTCAGTCCAGACTTGCTTTCTGAAATCTGAATAAAGTTTCACTACACACTCAGTATCTCTTTGGTGCTTCCGATGAACCGTCTACACTAAATTCGTTGCCTCTCTTCCCTCATCCACCCAGTCTGCTTCTCCCCCGGGGTACCTTACCCTAGTAAATGCTATCACCATCCATGCAAGGGGGTGGAAGCATCTTCCCCCTGCCATTTAATACACTTAGAATCCAACCCATCAACATGTTTGCTCTTTTCTTACAATGTCTCTAATCTCTTCATGAATTTTTATTTCCTCCTCCAAGCCAGCATCTTCCCTCTTCTAAATTACACAGTGGTCTCCTCACCCAGGGGCCCTGTCCATCCTATCACCAAAGGAATCTTTTCAAAGTCAAACCTCATCACATCGCCCATCTCCCACCGACTCCTGACCAAAAGCCTACGTGGCTTCTCCCTCTTCCTTGAATGATTAATAGCCTGCAAGGCACTGCATGGTAAGGTCACTACTAATGCGATTTATTCTACTTTCTTTTCCATTTGAACTTTCTCCTTTCCTTCATTATGCCATGGTTCCTTCTACTTTAGGGTTTTTGTTCTGATCATTTGCATGTCTCTTCTCCTGGTTAATATTTATTCACCTTCAGATCTCTGTTCTAACATTACTTCTTCAGGTAAGCCCCCGTTTAACTTGTCTTTATGACATTTACCACATGCCGTAACTGTTCACTTATTTTTATGTTCAGTGTGTTCCACTAGACTTCCAGGTACTTAGAGGGAGCGGTGCCTGGGTGGCTTAGTTGGTTGAGCGTGGGACCCTTGGTTTTGGCTCAGGTCACGATCTTAGGGTCCTGGGATTGAGCTCCACCTCTGCTCTGTGCTTGGCGTGGAGTCTGCTTAAGATTCTCTCTCCCTCTGCCCTCCCACCCTCCCCTGCTCTCTTGCTCACTCTTCCTGGAAAAACAAAAAAGCTACTTATAAGGAAGGACTATGTTTGTTTTCATGCATTATTATATTCCTACTGTATTCCTAAATGCAAGACAGTTCTTGGTACACAGCTGGCACTAAATAAACGTATGTCAAATGGATGACTAGTACATGTTCAATAAATATTTGTTGAAAAAATGAATAGGTCCTGATAAAAGAGGAGAACTGCTGAATTTAATTATTAAATGATTAGAAGTGAGAAATATTTTATTTCTTATCCAAGTTCAACAAAATTTCAATGAGTTAGCCAACTCTACTGGGAAAAGAGTCATCGACAAAAAGGCAAAGAAACATATACTGAAAATAACTATCCCAACAAAAATAACCCCACAGGTATTATTGTTGTTCATTTGTTGGCTTTTGGTAAACTTGCATCACAAAAGCAATGGACAGAGTTGCTCCAAGCAGTGATGTCTGCTATGTTTAGAGAAGAGTCAAGTGACTGTTCAGGGAAAATATTATATTTTTCATCACAGCCAGGCACGGCCAGGCTGACTTCGGTAGGACAGGGAATATAGGGTCTGGTACTCTTTACACTCAGTGAAATATTGAGACATTGATGGGTCAAACCAGCCAATCATCAATTGGGAGGAAATAATAACCAGTTGGAAGTCCAGCTTCTCAGTCAGTGCTGTTTAACTGAAAAGCAAGACAAAGATTTGAAAAATAAACAAAAGGGAATTAGATAAGCAGTTTACATGGAAGCTACTCATGTTGTAAGTGCAGTCTCCCAGGACAGGTTTGATGATGAGCGGCAGGTGAAAAGAACAAGGGCAGCGAGTAAGCTGCCACACCAAGGAAGACTTTCTGTTGGTAAAAAGGAAATTGAACTTCTTATTCTGGGATAGAGTTTGGCCAATCCAACCTAGGCCTTAGCACCAAGAACAGAAGGGCCTTGAAAACAACGAAGTCACCCATGGAGCCACCACAATGTAGAACAGATTAGTAATGATTCCGTTATCCACGGTCACCTTTCTGAAAGCTACCACCAGCAAGAGCTAAGAAGGCATGTATGACCCTAAATAAGGCCTCTTACCCCTCTGTAGCCCTCACATATTTGCAGTGGGATCTCTGCAGACCACCACCGGCAGGGATTGAGACTGTCCTCATAATCAAAGTACGACTACCTCGGAAACCCTTACTCCCATTAGCAGGAACCAAATGGGTACATGAGAACACTCCTGCTCCAGGGAAGGTCCTAGAGTCCTCCCTCCCCTTGAGTTGACAGCTTCAGGATTGTTAGACTATCCAGGATTAATCTCATCGCACCTCATCCTCCTCCTGGGGGTCAACTAAAGAAGTTCTGGACTGTAGGCCATCGCTTATCCCTTGAGCTCTAATCCCTACACCACTCCAAAATTTTCTGACCATTTCTCCTACCTTGCCCCAACCTGTGAAACCAATTCTCTGCGCTTCTGGAACCCTAAGTTAGTCATTTGTAAAAACCCCCCATATCTCCTGCCTCTGCTCTGAGCATTCATTTGGTCTTCTTGCTCTAACTGAAAGCTGACTCTCTCCTCATGAACCTGCTTTCCCTGCAAACTTCTCAATGCTTCTCATGGTTTGTATCTCAAACTCCTCTTCTCCCTGGGGTCTGTTGATGGGACAAGTGCCTTCATTGCCACTTGTTGTGATCTCTAGATCATCTTTTCTCTCTCTTCCATGAAGTCATCCTCCATGGACTCTCCTTTCATCAGACAATAGCAGCCATTTCCTTCTTTTGCATACAAAAAAGTCCTTCTTTTGAAGACTTTTTCCTTCCCTTACTCAAGTTACTTCACTTCTTTCCTTGACTTCCCAGCTCATTATCTCTCTGTTCCAACTTATTGCCATCATACTTCTCAGAGACTCAAATACCCATAGAGATGACTCTTCCTGTAGGCTGGTCTTTCATCCTCTGACCTGTAAATATCTTGTCCTTTACTTACCCCATCCACCCATTCTCATGATCTTACCTTGACTTTGTTATTATCAATAATTGCAACCCCTCTATAATCTCAATCATGAGCATCCCACTCAGTGCACACATGGCTACAAACTGATGTGAAAGAAAGGAACAGGACTCTATATTCTCATAAGAAAGGACCCCCCCCAACCCCGGACCTGTCAGAGACGGTTGCCTCAGGAATAGGGTGCTTGAGCTGAAGCTAATGGGATGTGTGAGTGTTTAGTAGGAAGGAAAGGATCTCTGTGGAGAAATAACGCAGAGGGTTGATGAGAGACTTTCCAAGCAGAAGGAAGGCTATGTGTCAAAGCCCTGGGGATAAGAGGGAGCACATCTAAAGAACAGAAAATAAAACAGAAATTAAAACAAATACGCAGAGTTGTTCAATGTGCTGAGCTGAGGCCCAAAGCCCTTAAGGAAAGGATTTTCACATCTCAGCTGCTCCTGGAAATGAATGCAGAGTTCTCCATTACCACTACCTTTTCTATTCAAGCTTGGTTCTCTGGCTTCTTCTTGAATATAGAGACCATGAACTTGACCCAAGTCTCTGCTAGCTCATAGAGTCATAAGATACTCTTTCCTCAAATAGAATATTTTTGAGTTAGGATTTCTTGGATTACCCCAGCAGCTCTGTGCTGGGGGGTCACTTTCAACCCTGGGGATGGCCACCCTAGTTTCTCACAATCTCACAAATGGTCTTACCTGTTCATCAACCCTGGATATCAGAGTGCGCAAGCTTCTGGACCTACTCTGCCTTTGCCCAGTGGAGACTGGCTTTGGGGAGTGGCAGAGAGAGAACAGCAGAGAACAGTGAGAGTGTGTGACCAGACAGCACAGACGTGCCCCTGCAGGCACTAGTGAGTGTGCGTGAGTATCCTCTCCCATATGTGCACATGTACGTGTGTGACCATGAGTGTCAGTGTGGGTTTATGCAAGAGGAGTCTCTCTCCTTCCATTCCAGGACTTGGTTGGGAGGCTCCATGTTCCAAACCCACTGCCACACAAATCACTCTGTGCCTACAAGGTGAACGGCTCTCTCTCGTGCAGTAGACACCAGGAACCCCCCTTTGTTGTGGCCTGGACTTGACCTCTGGTCTCTTGTTTCATTGTCTACTTTCTGGACTGGAACTCTCTTTGTTTTGGCTCCTTGATAATTGCTCTTGACTTCCTACCTGTTAGATCTTTAATTCACTTCTGACCACTTTTCCTCAGACTGTACTGGTTTTTTGCCCCGTTACCCCCAGCCCATTAACTGATCCAAAATACAGATGTTTGATTAGTCTTCCCCTTTGGGTGCCTGGCACACTAAGCTGAGTAATTTGTTTGACCAGAGAGACACCAATCAAGCAAATATATACTCATTTTTATGCTAACGTGAACAGCTTTGGTGTTATCCTTCTTTGAAGCCAAGAGTCCACGGGATGTTTGAAGACATTTTGTTTGGGATAAAAGAAGTATTGTAACACTGTGTTTCCATCAGTGTTTTTCAAACTACTTTTTGCTTCCTATATATCAATGTATGCAGTACACTTGAATAAATTCCCAATGCCAGTTGCTGAAAATCACTAACGGCATTTTATGATTCCTTGAAAATGAAAAACGCCTGGGTGTGTGGATGTGGCAAACCCATACTTCATCATTTTCAACTGTTCAGCTTTTGCTGCAGAGGTTTTTCCTAGGCAGATCAGTGGAGTTTTAACGTTCTACTCAAGAATATTGATTTAACAAAGGGGGAGAGAGGTTGGCATTTTTGTCAGCTCTTCCCACTTGAAGACTGATCGCTTATGGGCAATGATCCCCCTGAGCCTAGCATGTCTGGACTTATTTATATAAGCAAATGCAGTGTCAGAGGATTGCAGCAAGAGATACAGGCTGCTGCTTTGTTAATGCAATTATTCCTGCCTTCTCTATGCAATCAAAATTGAGTAGAAGGTTAAGATAATAGTCGAAGTTCAAGAACGTATCCTTAAAAACAAAAGACTTTTGCCTAAGTTAGACGAAACATGGTTTTATTAATCAATTTCATTTACATGTTTGTCCTGCTCTATTTGGCCCATTCTGATTTAAACTAAGAGGAAGTTTAGTAATACCTACCAATCAGAAGCTCTTGAAAGAAAACTGGCAGTCAGAGGTTAGCCTGAGAAAATGATTGCACTGAGGTGTACTATTTGATCATTGATGTTGTTTGGCTTCAAGAATAGTAATAATTTTATTTTTAATTTTTACTTTTAAATTTTTAAAAGTATATTTATTTGAGAACGAGTGAGAAAGCGAGAGCGAGAGAGAGGGAGCGAGTGCTTGTGCAAGAGTGGGGGAAGGGCAAAAGGAGAAGGAGAAGCAGACTCCCCGCTAAGCAGGGAGCCAGATGCTGACGTGGGGCTCGATCTAAAGACCTGGGATCAACACCTGAGCTGAAGGCAGATGCTTAACCGACTGAGCCACCCACCCAGGCACCCCAGGAATAGCAATAATTTTAATGAAATATTCATAAAGATTTCTTAATCAATTCTTTGGGAAATGATTTGTTTCTAGAGTATTTATTTTCCTAGAGTTAACCTATATATAATAAAGATTCAAAGAAACAAATATAACACGCAATACAGAAATACGCAAATGTCTTAAGAATCCAATTGAATCGGCTAAGTGATTGATAAAGTGTACAAATGGTCGTTACTTTTTTCTTTGAGATTAAAAGCAAGCTAAGAATGAACAGTAGCTCACCGCTTACAATGAAGTGTATAAAAACAAGAAACCCAGACAAGTAGTAAAACATAATACTCCTTCACATCACCGGTTCAGAAAAAAGATAAGCCACATTGGGAATTTTGATCCTTGCTTGTGTATATCATGTTATGTCACATAATAAGAAAGCTGCTGTGAATGCAGTAATAGAAAAAAGCCATTTAAATCTATCTATTGTTGTAGGCACATGACAAATGAACCTTTATTGTACCCTCCCTTCAAGGTGGTCCAGGAATAATGGTATAGTAAGAGCACGTCGATACTGATGTTGCATCATTTTTCTCCACTTGGAGGAGGTGGAGGAGGGAAAAAAATCTATTTGATAAATGTATTTTAATAACGTAGTACTTTTATATCATAAGTCTCTTCGGCCAGATTGTCCTACCACCACACAAATAGGAATTAGCTGGCAATGATCCTGTGAATTTTGATTTTGCCAGAAAGCTAATCTGGATCAATTGAGATAAAAAGTCAACTTACCCGGAGAGAACTGAAGTATAGGTAAATTTATGAAAAGAGTTACCTTTTCATTTTTCTTTCTTTTTTTTTTTTTTGGCTCCGGCAACACTGTCCCTTGTGGAAGGCAGAATGCTTTCCACATGTCTTGGTGTGAGCTTTTAAATTGTGGGACTTATTACCTACGTGCCCGCAGCACATTACTGGTCTTTGAGACTCAGTTTCCTTGTGAGTCAGGAAATAACTATCTTGCAAGATTGTTGCAGAGCTCAACCATGACTTAGGATATTAATTTACAAATAAATCTAGTAGGAGCATAGACACCTCCACTCTGGTAGCAAGTGAGCATCAGAGAGCTGAAATAGAGAGCTACAGATGATAGACAGACAGATGACTAAGGAAAGGAACAATCCAGTGGGTATATATAGCATTTTTGTTACTGAAATTTAAAATATTTAATTCAGTTTGGAAATTCAACAGTAACTTACACACACACTTTAAGGGTTCCACTAACATACACACAAATATAGTTTTCCATCTCAAATTACCTAGCTTTTAAACCCAAGTTTGCATATGTAAGATAGCCTTCCAGGAAAACACATTTCAGGAAAGATCCGATGTGATAAAAAGGAAGCCACTCTTATATTTCAATGGAAAAGTAATTGTTAGCTAGTAGTAACTTTGTTCAGATGTCTGAGGGATAATGGGCAAAGCTGCCCAGTGCAGAAAATGATCACAGGGTACAAGCAATTTTTTTTCTGATGACTTTATATTAGTAGAGACTGGCTGAATGTTGGTAAGTAAGGGGCATCTACTCAGGTTGCGTAAGTTACCAAATTATCCATAGTTATTGTTTACACTTTAAAATACATCAAAAACTGACATTGTGTCAGCGTTGTTTCTCCATCTCAAGTTCCCTTTATTTCCTTCACCTTCCTTGCTCCCCAGAATCTCACAACTAGAACATGGCAATGCTGTCCCTATGGCTTCTCCAAGGGATCCAACAAACACATCAGAGCAGCGGGAATACAGCTCAAATTCAGGAGGTGGAATTTACCGACCAAAGTGACTTCTGAAACCTGGACCCTGAGTCTCACTGCCACACACACACACACAATCAAATGGTCTTTTGAGCAAGAGTTAGGCTGTATTTGCTTCTCTCCAGTCCCCTTGCCTTCCAGTGGAATGGCATAACCCCAAGGTTCTAGCCCCTTTAGTTTGGACAGACCCACTCTAATTGGCCAGCCTCACCTAGGCAACAAATGCCTAATGTGCTAAGTGTGTGCTCTCCCCAGCACAAATCAGTGAGTAAAGTGGACAAGACCCAAGCCCATGTTGCCTCTTAAATGGTATCCTGAATTTATTGCAAGGGTAGAAAAGTAACGAGTAATTGCAATTAAAAAAAAAAAATAAAAAGACATATGGAATTCATCTTAGCCCTTCACTCATCTTCACTACTGTTCAAGACCTTTTCCGAAAACAAGGTGGGTGTTTTGTTTAGATGGTGGGTTATATTCAGGAAATGCAGGAAACTTCTAGACTTCACTCTGAAG
This sequence comes from Potos flavus, assembly GCA_028534135.1. Lineage (NCBI taxonomy): Eukaryota > Metazoa > Chordata > Mammalia > Carnivora > Procyonidae > Potos > Potos flavus. Next base: position 125,151,030 of record CM052886.1, on the reverse strand, counting down.
CTTAAGCAGATGCTAAATCTTAAGTAACTGCTTTAAGGCACTCAATAATTTCATCGATCTGCCTTAGCTTTAAAAGCCAAGATATTCTCATTATATGTTACAGAAAACACAAACTATAGGAACACAAGCTTGCTATGCTTTTCTATGTTCTGAATTGTCCGTGCCACCCAAATATTTTCCACATGAAAAAAAACACTGACATCCATCCCTCACTTGAGAGCATGTCATTGGATGAGTCTGTGGGATTAATGAGAGTATGCTGTTCACCAGATTTACTATTTGTTCGAGGATTTAAGCTTTACACATAGAAAAATAAACCTTGTAAAAAAATTACTATTCAGTGAGAATATGTGACTTTTATAATTATTAGTGTTTCTAAGATTGGACATCCAAATCACTTTCAACATTGATTTTCGATGCCCCTCATTAAAAACATACATTAAGAAATAATCTGCATCTTACATACACACTGAATATATTTCAACAACAATGTGGACAGAATGTGGGAAATGGACACTACTCCATGTCTGTGCACAGTTTTAGGACTATCAACCCCTCTGGAGGCTACAAAGGACAATATATTCTAAGCCATTTGGCATAAACATTTCTTTCTTTGGTTGTGGAAAGAAAGCTCTGGTCGTGAATATATTTGATTTTATAGAGCATTCAAAATTGTCTTGATTGCTATAGAATTTTGAAAGGAAACTGACAATGGGTCTGCATTTGGATTTAAGAATGCTGGGACAGGATGCTAAAGAGTGGTAGTCTCTGGGATGTTTTGAGGTGGATGATGGAAAGATAACTTATCCCTCAGCATGGCATTCCATTTTACCCACTAAAGCCAGTTTTAATAAATTACTGGGGGGAAAAAACTATCAATATCTTAATATTTGGTCAAACTCTCTCTGTCTAGTGAATCAGGAACATCTAGTTTACCTTTCCCAGATCCTCTGGAATTAGATTTGATGAATGACCCTCAATCACAGGAGGTATAACTGTCACATCATTGCATGTGACACGACACATTGGTCAACTAAAATACAGTGACAAAGGTAGTGAATCCTCTTCAAAGATACCTAAAGGGCATTTCCTTCTAATTTACATGTCATCTGGATGGGAAGCCTAGGGAATCACCAGTGAAACAAACAAGAACACCACTATGTGAAAGTGGATAAGCTTTTTTATCTCCATCCAAAATACTGATTTCTTTATAGCTCTCTTCCCATGAATCAAGTTCTTGGTCATTTGCTTGCACAAAGACTGCCTCTTAAGTGACACTGCCAGCACTTTAATTGAAGGCAGATGCCTTTCTTCTTGATTTCTTTGCATTGCTGAGCATATCCTATAAAATAATTCAGTGAGACTCTTGCCCTTTAACTTCACATATAAAAAAAAATTCATTAATATGTTGAATAACACAGAAGTCTTTCCCTTTTACAATGGGATTAGGCATTGGGGATTTCTTCCACACCCTCCATGCCCACCACATCGTCTTTCTAGTAAATTTTAAAATAAGGAAACAAAAGGAAGAACAAGTGTTCACAAAAGGGTCGTCTTCAGGATGTATGTAAATTTCCTCTTTTCTTTCACTTTGGGTATGTCATTTAGAGAATTACCTCAAGGTGAGGGATCTGGTTAAAATGCAAGTCAGCAGCCTTAGTTTTGATACAAAGTTTTATAGAAGAGAACCCTTCTTTTATCTAAAGTTGAGACAAAGGGGAGTTTCCAAGTCTAACTGAAGGTACTGTGATTCAATTTCCTGCAGGGGTGTGTACATGTGTGCACATTTGCCATTTTGACTGTAGCAAGCAGAATGCCTCCCTTCTCCCCTAACTAAAGACGTCTAAGTCCTATTCCCCAGAATCCAGGAATATGTTAGGCTACATTACAGAATGCTTTTGGGATTTCAAATCACCGACCCTGAGGTGACAGGTTATCCTGGATTTATCCAGGAGGGCAGAATGTAATCACAAGGGTAGTGTAGTGATAAACAATGGAAGAGGAAGGCAGAGAAAAGGCCAGAGTAAGAGGATGTGACAAGAACCCAGCCCACCATGGCTGCCTTGGGAAGGGGCCACAAGCCAAGGAATGTGGGCCACCTCTTGATGGTGGAAAAAACCTGGAAATGATTCTTCCCCAGAGCCTCCAGAAAAGAATGTACCCTTGATGACACCTTGAGTTTAATCCCATGAGACTGATTTCACACTTCTGACATCCAAATCTATAGGACAATAAAACCATCATGATTTAAGCCACTAACCTTGTGGCGATTTCTTCCAGTAGCAACAGGAAAATGACACACAATTCCTGTAGTTCGTTCTGTAACATTGCTGTAAAATTGTGTCCTGCTCTATTGGACAGGGGGTGTTGGACTGATTGTGGTGGTGGTGTCATGGCCGGAGAGAAGAGTGAGGAAACATAATACTAAGTTAGTTTTGAAAAGCTTCATGTCATCAAAGAACTGTCTCCTTGAATTTTTTTCTACTTCCATGCCCCTTTGCAATGCTAACTATGGCAACAGATTGTAAAATATGATCTAACTTTGGTTTAATCTAAAAAAATAGAGTCTCGTTCCAAAGGTCTTATTTTAATAAGCTTTTCCTTTTGCAAAATAGAAAAACTTTCCTAAGCATCCCATTAACTAAAATAAGACTAAATGCCATCCCAAACTTTCCCTTTGTTACAAATCCATCTACAGAATATGTACATGTGTGTGTCTCATAGGCATCTGCATTTCTTTGTCGTAAGTCATTTTCCTCAGAACTATTCTCACATAAATTCCTTTCCGTTTTTGTTTTAACCAATTTCTGAAAGAGTGGAGATCACTCAGTTTCTATTTTCAAGTTAAATGACTATGTATAGGATTCTACAGATGATTTATTGTTCCTGGCTTAAAAATGTAAAGTCCCAAGAGAGAGGCATTCAGCCTGGAGACTTTGCATTTTTAGTCATTAGTAATCCGAATTCTAGGATTGGAAGGGAATTCCAAATTCACTAACTTCTCTTTAGGTAGGTATCTACGTTAGTGATCCAGACAGACATTGCCTTTTTTTTTTCCCCCTTTTGCAGTTTCCAGTTCTCCTGGGAAGATATTTTCATACCAACGTGAAGTTGTGTTTCAATCCATTAACACTGCACTTTGTTATGTCTAACCTAAGTCCCTTCTGATCCATTCAAACCTAGTTTCCTGTTATGGTCTTAATAGTAATATGTCACAACCCTTCCTCTTCTGAATCATCTTCCTCTTTATACTTGAAATATTCTTAAGTAATCACTATCCCCCAATGATAGTTTTGTCCTCTCCAAGCTTAATGGAGTCTAAAGTGTTTTCCTGAAACAGGAGAAAAAATTCAGCAATTAATCACATTCATTCTTCTCTCTTGGGGGCACTTCATAGGTCAGCTGTGGAACCCAAACAAAGTACTATATCCTAATTCAATTGTGATCATTAGGGCTTGAATGATATTAAGGCACTTCAGTTGACGTTATCTGTATCATTGTCAAATTTCTTACATTATTACTACATTAAAGACTCATCTTTAATTCATGGCCTCCATAGCCTGGTTTTTTAATCACAATTAAAATCAAGGTTTATTTCTACCCAGAAATTCTGTAGTTCATTTCCCTTCTTCCATTAAAGGAGAAATACAGTTATATTCCAAAGACTCTGGGACTGGGGATAAGGAAAAAAATTCTATGCAAGACCCTTCTCCTAACTGGGCCTCGTTTATTAGCCAACAGAGATTTATTGTACTGTCTTCCTCCAGCTCCTATCCCTGAGATATTTTAGATTAATTGATGTACATTTATGGAACTCATGAACAAAAATACCCCACTGCTTGCTGTGAAGAGCCACTTGATTTTTTCTCACACAGAAAATTTCTCTAGTCTGTTAAAACTAGCATAATAGTAGATGAATCCAAAATGCAATTATTTTCTAAACTCTCATCTTCTAAGGATTTTCCAGTATTTTCTTAGAGGTGGCAGGTGAGGTAGGAAGCCTCTAATTTCTAAGGCTACGGTTCCTATAACTTGAAGATAGATTTTAAATGTTAGTTCTTGTATAGGGATATTTACCTGAACTTCCATAAGTTGTTCAAGAAGATATGTAATACACATGCAAAATCAGCTACACTTATGAAAAAAAAAAAAAAGAAAATTAACTGACTATCAGACAAGGTGAAATGCTAGGTTAGGTTCTCCTTAAAATAATCATGAGGAACCCTTAGGAATAAGAAGAAATGTCTTTATTCATGCTGTATATCTGAAATTTTTGTAGCTCATATCCTGGAGACAACCTCAACAAATTTCTGAAGAACCATAATGGGAAAATATTACGGGACATAAACTCGAGAAAACTCTGTATATTCAGCTGGGCATAGACAGCTTCGTCCCCTTCGGAATTCTAGTTATTGAAATACTGCTAAGTTTGGGGCTAATGATTGTGTCTTGAATAATTTACGTTCTATCCCTTTAATGTTTTTGATCATAATATTTTCTTCCTTTCACATATCTATTGCAGTCCTAACAGATGGGTTTAGAGGGGTGGTTTTCAACCAGGAGTTAATACTGACTATTGTTATAACCCAGAATGTAATTCCCTTCAAGGAAAGTTATCCCTATCAGCAACAGCACTCTCTTTCAAAGAGGAGACCCCGAAGGCTGAGTAGGTGTAATTGAAGAGGAATAAAATATTTTTAACTATTAAAATTTACTTCTGGCTCACAGGATTTAATTAAACGTTTTTGCACCTGTTCAGTTATTTGTATCCAAAATTCAGATCGTCAGCATTTATTTTAGCAATCGGCTGCCCAGCTGGCTCAGGAAGGACAGACAAATTGTTTATTCTTCTTTGGAGAAATCAAAATACAAAGAGAACATATATATACACAAGCAGAATGTTTCGCTTCCTTTGACCAACGGTGGCTGTATATCCTTTACTCTCTTCTAATACCTGACATATTAAAAGCTTCTTGTTTTTCGTCCTCAAAGTGCATTTGTCACAGAAAATTGGCCCATACGATATATTAACATCCCCGGGATGAAGCAGCTTCTGACAAATTCAGAAGACTTCGTTCCAGGAAATATAGTTGAGTAATTGAAAGATGTGATAATCTTTTCTCACGCCCAGTTTGCATGAAAACCGTTCCAGGAAAAATGGGTTCAGCTGTAATAGTGCCTGTCAGAGTCCTTCCCACGGGAAGTGCGGATTCTCGGTGACACTCTTGAGGCATGGAGAGACATGGAGATGGATGGCAGTCAGACCTTGAACTTCAAATTAGTGGACAATGGCTCTGTGGAGATACCAACTAATTTTCTCCCTACAGGAATATGGTGCAGTCTGACAGGCCAATAGCATCCATTATTTTTAATTGGAGAGAAAAATGACACAGTTAGAGTGACATACCACATATCCATGGCCTAACTTTGTGATGGGTAAAAAATCTGCCAGCCAAGTGGACTTTCGTTTTGTATTCAGTTCCTTTTCACACCAACGGGAAGAGGTGCGGGGAGAAATGTCTAAATGTCAGACAGTCAGTGAGGAGACTGCTGCTTCTCAGCAGAGGTAATTAGGTGGACCTTTGTCAACCCTGGACTTGGGAGTGAAGACTCCTTCCAGGTAATAGTGCCCTTTATCCTGTTTTCAAGAGCCACAGACCAATGTATGTTCTCAAAAAGGCGCTTTCCCCTCTGTGATTAAATATTTATCACAGCAAGAAGCTAGCAGTGGGACTAAGTGCCTCCAATTAGCCACAACAGAGGCTATAAGCGACTTCAGAACAAGTATCAATATTTTAAAAGGGAGGAGCAGGTCAGAGCAGTGAGGTTGCCAATCTTTATTTCTCCCCACAAGCCCATTACAAAGGATGCTGTGTGTTGGTAAACATCAGCTCTCACCAGCCTTCTGCTCTATTAGCAAGCTTTTGGTGGCAAGTGCCAATTAGAATGGAACTTATGGATAAACTCTCTTGGTGTCCTGCGGTCTTAGGGGCAAAGAGCAAAGAGAAGCCTTCTAAGAAGAAAGTGATCAGTTCTAAGTCTACATGATTTAGCTCCACTGTTGCTCACCGAGAAAAAAGTTTGGCCTCATTTCCAGGCAAAGATACACTCCTTGAAGGCAAGCGCTCTACGCTCTCTAAGTTCTATTATATACTCAGTGTCTAGACGGACGCGAGATTTCAGCGTAGCTCTGATGGCAACATTATACTCAGCCATCCTGAGTCAAAGGTAATACTCATTTTCACAAAGACATCATCTCTCCAGTCTTCGAGGACACAAAGACAATGTAAACATGACAAAATGACCAGAGAGTGACCAAGAAAGGAAAAAAAAAATGTACAGCCAACCTTCTAGAGAGGAACTGGCAATTTGACAATATTACACATTTCAGAGTTAGGGAACAACTGCTTGTATATGATATAAATTCAATAAAAACTTCTATTAAGGCAGAAATCCAGGCGTTTCACACCCCAATATCAGAAGTTATATCTGAATGTAGTTTTGCGGTACAACTGTTCGATACTTACAAGTAGCTCTATCCAGCAGGAGTCATGGACAAATCATCATCCATGAACGTGACAAGGATATCCCCTGCCTCACAAAGTAATAAAAGAGACAGTGGAACGTGATCACAGGTAATACCGTGCCTGAAACAGCCATTCAACCAATATTTGCTCCTTAACTTTCCCTTAGTACAGATCTGCTTGCTTGGGTGGGTTAGTCTATTACAACTACTTTTCTTTTCTTTTTTTTTTTTTTTTAAAGATTATTTATTTATTTATTCGTCATAGAGAGAGAGAGAGAGAACACAAGCAGGCAGAGTAGCAGGCAGAGGCAGAGGGAGAAGCAGGCTCCCTGCCGAGCAAGGAGCCTGATGTGGGACCCAATCTCAGGATCCTGGAATCATGACCTGAGCTGAAGGCAGCTGCTTAACCAACTGAGCCACCCAGGCATCCCTACAACTACTTTTCTACAAAAATAGGAAACTAGTGTTACACTCTAGGTTAATTAACTGGAATCTAAATAAAGACTTGAAACTAAAAAAAAAAAAAAAAAAAGGTGACATAAATTATCTCTTAATCTGCACTGTAATGGTCAACATCTGGCACATCAGTTTATACAGATATGATAACTCAGCAAATGTGTTCTCAACTTCCTAGAACTTTTTGTATAATATGGGCCTAGCCATGACTGATTTAGATATAAACATTCACATGTGACTAGTAATAATATCCAATACATCTAATTTCGGGCCCCAGTTCCAAAGCATGCCTGACCCTTGAATCTTGCTCCGTGTTGTATTTCTGCATGTTGGCATTCCGGATTAATTTTTTTAAGTCTCCAAAAGCAGAATGGGAAGACGTATTCCTGCTGTCGCCCAGAGACAGCGCAAAGAGGTTCACAGTCTTGAGGAAGTTCCCTTCCGCTTCTCTTTCTTTTAGAATACTTCTCACAGTCTAGGTGGTCACTTCTGGCTAGGTTGTTATGTCCCCTAAAGGAAAACTTTCAGTCTGAAAGTATTATGTCTATCTGGTAATTTTTGTTAAGATACTTGTGTATCAAACGTGTCACTATCAAAATAGATCAAATATAAGTGTTAAACATCTGTTAAACAGACGTGCTATTGAACACTAATCTTTATCATTTGATTATGAGTTACCCTCATTGTGTTGCATCCGAAGAATGGCTATTCATTCCAGGTGCATCCATACACCCAGAGCAAAGACTCGCCCAAAGCACAGACTGGTTCGAATGCCTATTCTGCACCTGTTTACTAATAAATGTTACTGCATTTAGCAGAATTTGTCATGAAAGCTCCTTTTTAAAAATAATGTACTTTCTTCCTTCTTCTAACCCTGGAGTTTACCAACTTCTACCAAAAAATTTAAAAATAATATCAAATAAAAAACTGACCTTAGCTGAACAGTCAAACTTGACTTGGGCTAATGCGTGACACAGACAAGGATATATTTCCCACACCTTTCAGTGTGCTTACTCATCAACATTGTCTTCCTGCATATTTTGTGTAAAGAGCAACGCAAACATTAGGGTGACGAAGATGAGTTAACATCTGTCCGGTTTAATTGGTGCCACAATGGTTAACAGGGTCCCAATAACCATCCCCGTAAATGTGCATTTGGCAGGTCTGCTCATCCACCAGTGATTAAAGGATGTGGCAGTGAGCTCAACTGCTGCATTCGGTAAACAACCAGAAGGAAAGGAGATGCTTTATAGCATCTGAAATGGCTCTTGTTACCAGTCCTGAGTTCATGTGATTCTTGGAACCACACAGGAGGCTGAAGTTGAGATGCCTTTCGACCAAGAATGTAGCATTTAAATAAATCTGAATAAAAATAGCCTTCTTGGAGTCACAATAAATTCCACTTAACTGACAAGTCACTATTGATAAAATATATAAATACATATATATATATGTATATATATATATATATACACATACATATATTTCAGAGAGTATATAAATTGAAACTGAACTGGAAATATTTATCATCTCGAAATGCTGCAGGTTGGACTAAACCTATAATATTTCACACGTTCTCTGGTTATTTGAAAGTGTGCAGGATTCGTATGAGTTACAAGATGAGCTCTCAGGTGTTTCTCTGAGGAACAAACCACAGGGACTGTCAAAAGATCATTTATATGGCTGCTCTCTCTTGCTGTGACTGTCCTGGTCTGTCTACTAGTTCTTTATAGTCATTGTATCTGAACACATTTTTTTAAGGCAAGTAACAACGCTTGAATTTAGGAACACAGCATCAAAGTTATATGAACAAAAGAAGGGCAGAGAGACCCTGATAGAATGTAAAATGCAGTATTTGTTGTAGATCTATGCCGTCCTCCAAGTGGGTGGTCCCCATAATAAGCCATGCAAGACCGGTGTAAGCCTGCTCCCAAAGATCAATGCCACGACTGCGGTCATCCATCATCTCTACCACAGGCAGGATGCAATCAATGGTAATCCATCTCTTTCCCATTGGATAATTGATTTTTTTAAAAATTTGTGGGATTGATCTTTTTTCATTTTAAGAAACTGTCATTGCATAAATACAGTACTTTTAAGGATTGAGGGGGAAAAAAGGAGTCTGGTTGTTTCAATAAGATTCTAATGTCGCTAGATTTAATCATGTTCTTTTATGATTAGCCCCGGGGGGAACAAAAATGATAAAGCTTTCGTCTTAGGTAGTTTCCTGTGTTCCCATTCTGGCTATTTTCTCCTCTGCTGGGATCTTTTAGCGGCTTACCAAGTTTTCTGTTTGTGTTGACACATTAAATTGTTCTCTACGAAAGATGTTCCAATCCTGAGGACCTTTACTTTTACAGAGGTCTTTAAAAAAATAACAACTTTCATTATCTCTAAAGGATTCTACCTCGGGGACAATGATAACTAATAAACATGCTTTTTTGAGTGAAGGTTTTTAAAAGACACAAATGTTATACTACCTACCCAGACTTCTGATTTTCTCTTTCAACTTTATATTTCTAACACTTCTTAGCATGCTTCACTTCCATGTATTTACTCGTTCAAGAGGTATTAATGTTGAGTCTACAATGTACTAGACACTGTTCACTCCACTGGGTATATATTAATTAAAAAGAAAAAAAAAGCTGAGTTCCTCCCTCAAAGAACTTACATTGTAAGAACAAGAGAAACGACAAAAATTAAGAAATACGTAAATAGGAGAGGATGTGGAGAAAGGGGAACCCTCTTACACTGTTGGTGGGAATGCAAGTTGGTGCAGCCACTTTGGAAAACAGTGTGGAGATTCCTGAAGAAATTAAAAATAGAGGTGACCTATGACCCTGCAATTGCACTACTCGGTATTTACCCCAAAGATACAGATGTAGTGAAAAGAAGGGCCACATGTATCCAAATGTTCATAACAGCAATGGCCACAATCTGCAAACTGTGGAAAGAGCCAAGATGCCCTTCAACAGACGAATGGATAAAGAAGATATGGTCCATATATACAATGGGATATTATGCCTCCATCAGAAAGGATGAATACTCAACTTTATATCAACATGGACGGGACTGGAAGAGATTATGCTGAGTGAAGTAAGTCAAGCAGAGAGAGTCAATTATCATATGGTTTCACTTACGTGTGGAGCATAAGGAAAAACATGGAGGACATTGGGAGAAGGAAAGGAAGGGTGAA
>CM052886.1:125083637-125140752 GCA_028534135.1 Potos flavus | reverse complement strand
AAAATTAAATTAAAAAAAAAGAAATACATAAATATCTTTTAGTATTGGTAAGTTTTATAAAATATAAAGTAGTCTGATCTCAGAGTGACTGAAGACTGCTCATGGCAGGTCACCTTGGAAGGCCTCTTGGTGGAGGTGACAGTCTATAAAAGAAATAAAACATTCCGATGTTCTATAAAAATAAAATAAGCAACTTGAAAGTAAAAGATCACGTTGGGATGAGAAGCCATGGTTTTGGGATGGGTGTGCAGAGAGCATGTCCGCAGTGATGATGTCTAACTGACAGCTGAATGATAATGAGGAGCAGGCCACACAAAACTACGGCAGTAGAACATCCCGGCTGAGTGGCTTATTAGTTCAAAAATGTTAGGGTGGAGTGAATTCAGCATGTTCTGAAAGAGTTTGGTGTATATGGCAGAAAGCAAGCCAGGAGCAGCCGTGTGCAGTGAATGCCATCTGGCATGTTACCCCCAACCCACAAATACCCTTGTCATCTACGTGAGGAACTGAGACAATTCTTGAAGCCATTCTCGTGGAACATCCCCAGCCAGAGGTCTCTGTTACAGTCTTCCTTTAAACTTATCATAATGAACACTAACTTCTATAAAATTCATTTGTCAGAGTGCCAGTTTTCACCAAGCTCCAAGCCTGAACTTTCCTAGGGCAGTCTCAAATTCAGAAAGAGTCCTGAGGTCCTCCTTACAGGCGTAGTAAGTATGTTGATTGCCTTTAGCCTTTAAACATGCAAGGTGAGTTTTCAAGGTAACCTCTTAAAATATATTACTAGACACATATTTGTTTGTGATTTTTCTTTTTCTTATAATGTCCTGATCAGGTTTTGGTATTGGGGTGTGCTGACCTCATGAAATGATTTGGGAAATATTTTGCATTATTTTTTCTCCTCTGTTTTATGCAACTCTTTAGGTGAGCTTGGTCTTATTTCTTTTCTTTTCTTTTCTTTTTTCTTTTCTTTTCTTTTCTTTTTTCAGTGTTCCAAGATTCATTGTTCATGTACCACACCCAGTGCTCCATGCAATACGTGCCCTCCTCAATACCCACCACCAGGCTTATTTCTTATTTCTTCCTTATTTCTTTCTTTATGCTGAGGGTCATCCACAAGACTGAGTTTGGAATTTTCTTTCTGGGAACCTTTTTTTTAAAAGATGTATTTATTCATTTTAAAGAGAGGGGGAGAGAGAGAGAGAGAGCATGCCTGTGTGAGTGGATAGGTGGCAGAGGAAGAGGAGACAGAATTCTCAAGCAGACTCCCCACTGAGCTCAGAGCCTGAGACAAGGTTCAATCTCAAGATCTTGAGATCATGACCTGAGCCAAAACCAGGAGTCAGGTGTGTAACTGATTGAGCCACCCAAGCTCTTCTTTCTGGGAACCTTCTTGATGATTTCAATTCAATTTCTTTAATAGATATAGGGTTATTTGGACTTTCTATTTCTTATAGTGTCAATTTCACCAAGTTGTGTTTTTCAAGGCATTTCCTCATTTTAACTAAATTGTCATATTTAGTTTTAAATGGGTGTTCCTAATAGTCCCTTATTATTCTGTAATAGCTATAAAATCAGAAGCAAGATATCCTCTCTTTTAATCTTGGGATTGGTAATTTGCTTTCTGAGGCATTTTTTTTTTTTTTTTTTGGTAAAAACTATTGTTTGGTGTTTCTAGCAGCATCATCGACAACAGCCAATTTACAGAAAGAGCCCAAATGTCCATTGACTGATGAACTGATAAGGAAGATGTGATATATTATACATACGTAGATATAGATATAGATATAGATGTGTGTGTGTACACACACATAATGGAATATTACTCAGCCATAAAAAATAATGAGATCTTGCCATTTGCACATACATGGATACAGCTAGAATATATTATCCTAAGTGAAATACATCAGTTAGAGAAAGACGAATACCACAAGACCTCATTTATATGTGGAATTTGAGAAAGAAAACAAATGATCATGGGGAAAAAAGAGAAAGGCAAACTAAGAAAAAGACTTTTAACTGAGGGTTACCAGAGTGGCGGGGGTGGGGGATGGGTGAAATAGGCGGTGGGGATTAAGGAGTGTACTTGCTGTGATAAGCACTGGGTGATATCGAGAAGCGCTGAATCACCAAGTTGTACACCTGAAACTAATATTACACTGTATGTAATTGGTCATGTCTTCTTTAGTCCTATGGTATAGATCCTATTCTAGGCAGTATCTAGTTATAAACCTTACTCTTCTGGGAGCTTAGCTCAATGCCCAATGTGCTCCATGTGGCCTTTCCACTCTGACTGGGTGGAATATTCTAAGAAATCCAGCACTTCAATCCCAGGTACACAGCCTCTCATTTCTGTTAGACTCTGTAAACTAATCTAGGCCTTAGCCAAAGACCCAAAGGGTACCTTCACATAAATATTGCCCTGCTCCCCATACCTCCATTTTCTCTGGTACTATGCCTCCCACAAATTCCATGGACCTCCACAGTCCTGGACTCAGATTTCTGCCTGCTTAGCCTCAGTGGAGTTAGTTTTAGTTAACTTAGACTTCTGATTTCTGCCTGAGCTCCATGTTCCTGTGCCATGGTCTAGAAAGCTCCCAAAGCAGAAAATGCCCCTTAGGAAAAAGACTGCACTACCATAAGGTATAAAACTCTCTGAAAGTACTTTGGGTTTTCCTTCCTTTAGCGGTGTGTTTTAAGAAGAAATCTTATTACCAGTTTGGGAATATATATATAGATATATAGATGTATAGATGCATAGATATGAAGAGATATATCATAACATAAATTTTATATTTAACATTTAATTAATTTTATAGAAATTGTAAACTGAAAATAAATATGAATTACAAATTGTAAATTTATTTAATTTTCTAGAAATTTAATTAATTTTATATAAATTAGTTGTAAGTAGCAAAATAAGGACAAGAAAACTGTATCTGTTAGGTACCTTGAATTATCTCCAAAGTATCTCCTTCCTTAGCATCAAACAGAAGTCCTAATGGCTATGTTGGTGTCATCAAGCTGAACCTACTTTGTTGGCCAGGGATACTAGACTGTCCACAACTGCTTGGACTGATCAGGACACACCTCTGGGGCTGAGGGTGGGACCCAATTTCCCTAAAGCATGTATACTGCATGAATGAGAAATGATATCTGCAGGAGTGTGGGGGTACTGGATGTTGACTTGGCAATCATGTCCGGTACAAAGTACTGTAGCTTGTGTGTATCTTCACACAAGAAGTGAAGAAGTAGGAAGTGTGCTACTGTGAAGTGAAGAAGTGAGAAGTGAAGAAGTAGGAAGTGTGCTACTGATTTTAGAGATGAGGGAGCAAGCACATTATTGTTACTTTATGAGTTAAAATATAAGTATAATGGTACTTAACAATAAAATGTCAAGTGCTAGTAAACAGAATGCTTTAGTTGACATATGTAAATGCCCATTTACAAACACTATGCATCACAGAAGAGAAAGTAATTGTTAATTAAGATGGCATTTTTATAGGTGTTCTTGAATTCTTGTACATATGTGAAATGTTTATGTTATTATGGAGAAAATACAATGACATTTATGTTCTGTCTACTAGGGGAATCCACTTTTAATTTTTGTGCTCTTCAGAAAATTACGCTATTCAAAAAAAACTGTGAAGTCTACTTCCATTTTACCTCTAGAAGTAGAACACAGATTTATCAGGTCAAAGAACAAAAGACAGACATAGAACGTTGAGGTAAGACAGATGAAGATTTGCAGCATTAAGGGAAGAGACATGAAATCATTCTTAACATGCTATGCAAAGCAGGCAGCCAACAATTTACAAACCATTCTAGAAGAAAAACAAGACTTCCTGAGAAATGCAATGATGATGCACAGACTTTGAATATACTCAATATCAAAGATTAAGAACTTCATGTAAATGGGATTATGATCTGGAAAATTATAGGATAAGGATTAAAATTAAAGGATTAAAATTATAGGATAAGGATAAGGATTATGATCTGGAAAATTATAGACCCAAAGGACAAGAACAAACTTGGATAGAATTATTATGGTCTAGGGACACCAAAGGGTCAAATATTCAAATAAAACTGTCGTTTTAACAAATGGATTCATTCTCAATGTGTTACTCATTAAAATTGAACTGAATTTTTATATTTTTAAGGTACATTTAAGATGGAAAGATTATTCATGGATATGAACATATGTAAATTCACTCAGTTGCAAAAATCATCCATAAAGAATTTATTGAGCATCTATGAGTATAGGCACACATGCTAGGAGTAGATTCAGTGGAGCCAATTACTACATCCTAGAGGAATACCATCACTGCTGATATCTACGGATAGCTTCACTTAGGTTCACGGCCACCCAGAAGGGTATGGATACTAACATTTCTTTAGTAAGACAAATTACTCCAAAGCAATTACATTTTAAGTTTCTACTTCTACCCTACTCCGATCACTTCCAAGAACCCAAGTACTTGTAGGATACTGAAAATCTATATGATACTCTCTAGTATGCTAACAAAGAGTCATTCGTGTTGATGGGCTCTAGAGGCCATTTATTAGTAGCCGAATCTACTCCTGCTTCAGCTCCCAACCCCCTTCTCACGCACAAAAATTGTAGGATCTTTTGAAAGATAATCCTTGGGCTTCTATTTCATCATTTGAAAAATAAAAATAGGTTTATTAAACTTCTTATAAGGCTGTTGTGTAGTTCAAAGAAGCTAATTCACAGAGCACTCAGACTATGGCCTATCATGTAGTAAATGCTCAACAAGGATTAGTAAAGTGGCCATATTATTTATCATCCAAGTAGAAACAACTTTTGAGAGTAAAGGGTACTACTGATAACACAGAGGGACAACAGGTATAAACTAAAATCACCTAGAGTAAATGGGGATGCATGTTCATCCTGATTAGTTGCTATAATGAGCGAAGAAATCATGTCCTACAATGTAGTGGTTTTGATCCAGCACTCCTAGTTCAATTTGTTGGCATCTGTCTAATACCTATTGTCTTTCTGACTCTGAACACCCATGAATGACAGTCCTCCTGAGTTGTCTGCCAATAAATATTCCTATAGTGGGGGAGTTCTGACAGGAGGTCATGGAGGTTTGAAGTAGCTTTGGAAGAGATCGGGCAGAGACTGGGTCTCTAAGGCTGGGCAGAATTTGAACACGTTAAAGGAAAAGAGAGGGCATTCCTAGGGAAATAACGTCTAGTGTACTGATAACAGTGTATTGCATACACTGAAGAATAGACTAATTGGACTAAGTTCTAGATTAGTGAGCAGGGAGATCTATGTTCACCCAGGTGAAGGTGAAGTTTGATTAGAAAGGGACTTAACAATAAAACAGAAAGGTCAGGATTTATTGCGACAAGGAGCATGTAGTTTAGGCGTTTTTTACACGGACAGCAACATCATGACTGTGCTCTAAGGAAGTTAGAGCATTGTGCAAGAAGAAAGTGATTTACACAAGAAGTCTGTTTCTTATTAAAAGGGCAATCTGTTATCTCAAATCTTGAATCAAGGACACTGCAAATTCTTCTTCTCCTGTGCATTTTTTCATCATCTACTCTCTATTTGCTTTCAGCCAATTGCTTTTGGGTTATCTCTGACGCTTATTTTCACGTGTCCTGTAAATGTATATAACACTTACTTTGTCCTTAGCATTCTTAGTGCAGCTCATTCACATCAGGGAACCGTGCGAGAAAACAAAGATGCTAATTTTATAAGTTCAGTGTAGCTATGTCTTCAATATTCAATTTACGGAGAGAATTTTACACACAGCTGATTGAATATCCATCTGGTAAGTCTTTAGCATTATCTAATTTCCTTCCACTGTGCATGGAACTGCTGAGACACCTCGGGGACTATTTGTACAACATCGTTGCTCCAGGCCATGGAAAATTCTGTGTGCTGCTTTCCACACATGTTTGGTTACAGCTGGTTCTGGTCTGGGTGTTTTGGGGTTTTCCAATGCAATTAGTGCCTACTTCGTATACACCAAATGAATCTGCCTCTTTCTGTTTGAACTGAAGGCTTTTAAACCAGAGTTTGAAATGTGAATGCACTGATTCAAACATAAAAATGCCCAGATAGACTGAAGGAGATTCAGAAAAACAAAGATAACCTCAGTGTAATGTGTTCCCAAGCACGAATTACCAAAACAAGGAAGGAAGGAAGGAAGAAAAGAAGGAAGGAAGAAAGGAATTAAGGAAGGAAAGAGGGAAGGGGGAAAAAGGAGGGGAAAAAAGCTACTTCTGTTCTGTGTTCTATTAGACTCCTTCGTGAGTGTGTATACTTTGGACTCAAGTGTTTCCTTGGAGAGAATAATTATTTCCCTTTCTGGGGAAAGAACTCTCCCACCAGGAGCATGATGTATTCTGCCCAGACCTGACAGATCCATCCTATTCCCACTGGATCAATACGGGCCTCAGTCTTGCAGTCACTGTGGCTTTTGTTCGATCTCAGTAATTCTCAGATTGACCACCCATAAATGCAGTGCGGAGGAGCCAATTATCCCAACAAGCCTCTGGCTTGTTATGGCCACGCACAATTATTGGAAGAGAGGTGTGCAGAGTAACCCCAGGGATGGCACCAAAAGGAACAGGTTTTTTTCATCATTACGGTCTCAATAAAATCAGACAGTACTCCATCAACCAACTTTTTAAATGAGGGTTTATATCGCTTTGCTGAAAATAGGCGCAAAATGCATGGCCACTGACAGAGAAAGTCTGCGTCTTCCATGTATGCAAGCAATATGGTCCATACATTAACACTATTCTCCTCTGTACTGAAGATATTGCTGACAGCAAATGAAATAATACTCAAATGTATTGGCCCTTTCAATGCTATTGAAAGAACACCTGCAAACACAATGATGGATTTGTGCTTAGGACACATTCTGCACTGTTTTCTGACATGCATGCATTTAGCACAAGCAAATGCTAAATAGTGATGCATTAACAATATGGTTAGTATGTCAGTGACATTCTCTCTTTCAGTTAATAATATGATAACTATGGAAGAGGCATTTAACTCGCTCACTTTCAGAACTGCCAAATAAATACACCAATGGAATATAAATATAGAAAGGAAAAAAATTTTGAAATGAAAGAAGAAAAAATTCCACAAACGCCGGGAACTTTAAGGCATTTCTGCTGGATCCACGTGATTCAAGAGAGAGTTGACTTGAGGACTGGGCTGTGACTCTTAAGGGAAGGACCTGTGTACCAGGGAAGCAAAGGCAAAATGCTACTGGAAGAATGCTACTTATATTTCTGAGGGCGTGAGAGGAGTGTGTGTGTGTGATGTTAAGGGAAGCATGTGGGTTGGGGACGTGGGACAAGCAGGGCTCTGAGCGAGAGCATCTGGATCCCATTCAGGACACTAGAAAGTGACTCTGTTTCTAGATCGAGCCTGGAGACCATGTGGGCACTTATCGTATGTTTACACCTGACGTGGCTCTTTCTATCAGGCAAACAGAGTGATTTTACCAGGGTTGGCTGTAGAGGAAGGAAGACAAGCCAGGAGTTTAAAAAAAAAAAAAGGCACAGTACCAGGATAGAGAAATGTATAGCACAAGAAAACACCATCACAGCATTTACCTTTCATTAGGCTTTCTCCCTTCCCTCCAACTGTTCCACTGTTGGATCACTGACCAAGTACCGGAAATGCTGGGTTAATTCTAAACCTCACGTCTCACATCATTTGGGACTGATTTAGGAAAAGATTTACACTATTTTATGCAAAACCTAGCTCAAAACCTTAGGAGAAAATAAAATCATTGTTTTTTAGGTTGACTAAATACCTAATTCTATGCACCTAATGGCTTCTACAATGAACAAATATTAAGATATTTGGTGCAGTGTACATTTTTTAAAATTATACTTCATTTACATACTTTCTATGTTGAGACATTAAATATAGGGGGTTAAAATAGTAAAACGGCAGGGAGAAAATGTAGACTAGTATTGAATTGAGAAGGAAAAGACCCTATGCAACGATAAAAGTGAAGGGGCACACCAACTGAAAATATTGGTAGATATAACTGTGTAATTTTAAATACCAAAGATCATCCCAATATCTTTCTTCAAGCTAGGAAATACTTGCAACATATTCGATTTAAAAATACATGTATTTTTAAAGAGACAGAGAGAGAGTGCGTACAAGCTGGAGGGGGGGGGGCAGAGGGAGAGAGAGAATCTCAAGCAAACTCCACCCCGAGTGCTGAGCCCCATGTGTGGCTCAATCTCATAACCCTGAGATCATGACCTGAGCCAAAATCAAGAGTTGGTTGCTTAACTGAATGAGCCATGCAGGCGCCCCTGATTTAAAAATAATTAATTTTCTCAATATGTACAGAATCTGTCCATGGTCAAAAACAAGAAATGCACGAGAAGAAACACAAATGTCCTATAAACACACATGTGCACGTGCGCACATGCACAGTCACACACACACAGATTTTCCTAACCTGTAATTAAAGAAACGCTAACTAGAAAAAAATAAAACAACATACCATCTCTTAAAGTGGCAAAGATATTTTCTAAATTTCAGGAGGGCTGGTCAGAGTGGTAAAGGAGCACTTCTGTTGGGTACCATTGATACTCTCTTTCTGGAAAGCAATTTGGTCATATTATGGAGCCCATTACAAATGTGTGTGTTTGGGGGCACCTGGGTGGTTCAGTTGGTTAAGCACCTGCCTTTAGGTTCAGTTCATGATCCCAGGGTCCCAGGATCGAGCCCTGCATCTGGCCCCCTGCTCAATGGGGAGGGGAGCCCCCTGCTTCTCCCTCTGACCCCCTTTTGTTCTCTCTCTTTCAAATAAATAAATAAAATCTTTTTTATTAAAAGTCCTTTTAAAAAAAGCAAAACACAAATGTGTGTGTTTAATCAGACATGGGCACAAAGATTTGGGTAGCAGGATTTCATCAGGGCATTATTGATATCTAGAAAAAATAAATGCTAAAGCTCAGATAATGTCTTTTAAAAAAGGGCAAAAATCACACAGACTAGTATGCAATTATTAAGATCATTTCTTAAAATAACATTTGATGGGTGAAGCTAAGCTCATAATAAATTCCGAAGTAAAACATGAGAATAACACATCATGTTATTTCACACCAATTTTTGTTTAAAGAAAAAAATAAGAATGACAGGATTGCGCAAACCTCGGAAGGAAACAGAATGCCGGTGTGTGTGAACCATGACGCTCTTACAGACAATTCCTCTGACATTAGCCACACTTATTGATCTACTCTTCCTTATTAACATGCAAACCTTTTTTTTTTCAGGGCCTTTAGCCCAACAAACCAATATGGCCACCATTAGCCATGGGTGGCCCTGAGCACTGGAACCATCGCTTGTCAGAGTAAGGTGTGCTGTCACTTTAAAATATACACCAACTTAAGGGGTGCCTGGTGGCTCAGTCGGTGAGGCAGGGAGGCCCCTGACTCTTGATTTCAGCTCAAGTCATGGTCTCAGGGTCGTGAGATCGAGCCCCGCATTGGCCCCACACTGAGCACAGAGCCTAGTTAAGATTCTCTCTCCCTTTCCCTCTGCTCTTCCCCACCCCATGTGTGCTCTCTCTCTCTCTGTAAAAACAAATAAAATAAAATAAAACAAAATAAAATAAAATATACACCAATTTCAAAGACAAAGTATAAAACAGGCAAAGTATCTCTTTAATAAATGTTATATTGACTATGTTAAAATAACCTTTTTTTTTTTTTTTTACATGGTAGGTTAAAGAATATATATGACTGAAATGCATTTCACCTGTTTCTTCTTTCTTTTTCCAATCTGGCTACCAGAACATTTACAATTACTTAGATGGCTTGCATTGTATTTCTAGTGGACAACACTATTACAGAATATGATGATGGCTTCTACTGACCTTTCACCTCCACCCTGCACCACCTTCAGCGTTTTGTCATTCTTTGTTAAAGTAGCTTTTGCCTCAGGGCAGTTTCTGCAGCCAAGGAGACAAGACACAGGGAGGTGGACAGGCAGGTGGACAGGCAAGAATTTTTAAATTACAATTACTTTGGAGAAGTTCTTACTCCTGACCTCAGTATTAGGAAACTTTATTTCATGTAGTTGCTCAAAAGAATGCCAAGTAGAAAATTCTATAGCAGAAGCATCACACTGAATTTCCCTCCACAGGGACCAGGTCTGCTAGACTATTTTATTTTTAGTTTTTACTCTTTCGTATCTTATTTGTTGTCTGATGCTGGGCAAGTCATATGTCTCTGGGGCTCAGTTTTTTCCACCTCTAAAAGGAATTTAAAAAATTCCTTATCTGTGAAAGGAAACAATGAAATTCACACAGTTGTGCAAACTACATGAGTAAATGAACCTGAGCGCTTAAAAGAGTACCTAGCAAATCATTAAAAATGTGATACACGCTACCTATGAAACTTTGTTAAATATACTGATAAATGTGGGGAGCAAGCTGAACAGATTTAATAACCTGATTAAAATTTAGAGAATATATATTATCTTATCAGAGAAAAAGCCTAGGAAAGTTGGACAGGGCAGGCCAGGGACTCAGACTCCCTGGCTCCAAAAATGGACCCAATCTTAGCAACTTTCATCTTGGGCAGGTTACATAAGCCCGCGTGTTTCCTCTTCTCTACAATAGAGTCATGCAAGTCACAGGGATGGTCAGAGAAATGAAATGAATAAATGCCTTGGGATTGCTTAGGACAGTGCCAGGAATAGTTTAATAATTGTTATCCATTAATATCACCATTACGGGGGAACTTGCTAACAAATTCCCACACCTTCAGGTAAAACAAACAAAAATTTGCAAATATCGTACACTCTACGCCAAAAGTAAAATTCCTCTTTGGGGGGTGGTGGGGGCGGGGGGCGGGGGAGGTTGGTCGCTGATCCTCACAGTATTTCTGAAAGCAGGAAGATCGGTAGCCTAGATGGTATTCTCATGCTTTACAGTGCGCAGATAAATGCCCTGGGACCTTGTTAAAATGCAGACTTGGATTCAGTGGGTCTGGGGTGGAGTCTGCTTGAGATTCTCCATATTTAATAAGCTCCCGCGTGATGCCGGTGCAGCCGCTTCTCCACTGCATTCAGAGTACTGAGGGCTAAAGCAATATCCTCCACTTTGACAGCAGGGATAATTGAGGTGCAAGATCACAGAACGCGCATCAACATAAGTGCACGAAACAGAAGTGCTTTTTGTTTTTTTACACTGACTGCTAGCACACGAATAGATTAGCTTCTTTCTCCTTTAATTGAATTCATCTCATTAAGTTAGACAGGGGTCAGGCAACATCCCCTTTATAGAGATTATGATTCTGTAGTGCACACGATTTATGGCATTGGCTCTGGGTTTCATGACAAATACAACATAAAGAATAAACAGGCCTTTCAAAATGTAGTTTTCCAGAATAAACGATTGCCCTAACACTCTATTTTGAATGGTTCCCTCTTTACAGAGGTTTTTAGAGACATCAGTTTTTCAGCTAAAAAAATTCCCTTTTAATGTTACTGTGTAAAGAATGTGAATTACAAATGAGTGTTAAATAATATCAGATGCTTTTTATGCAACTGCGTGTTTTCTCCTTTAATTTTTTAATATGGAGAGTCAGATTTATAGATTTTTCTAATGCTCACCCACCCCCCTCTTGCATTCTTTGGAAAAACTCAACTTGGTCACAATATATACGCTGCTAGATTTCATCTTGCCAGTATTTTGTTTGGCCTGCAATGTACTATTTTGGTTTGGATATCAAGGTTAAGAAAGCCTTGCAGCATTATGTATAAATTTCAGGTTCTACTATGTGTCAGGTACAATAAAACTTTATACCAGGAGCACCAAGTTCACAGTGACTACCTACGTATGAACATTTAGATTAATGTACATTTTGTAGTATGCACAGTAAATTATAATCACACAGAGTTTTATTTCCCGTGATCATGTTAATTTACTATTTCAAGATGCATGATTGATCTGTGCCCTTGAGGATGTTAAATGTCAGCTCTCTTAAACACACCACAGAAACCTTCACAGATGCAGAATCCTTGTATCTCAAAGGCATAAGGGAAGTCAGTTGCCTAAGGAAGAAAAATCCCGGGGGTCTATGTTCCTGCACCTTCTCTAACACACATAACTTGCCATTATTTATTAAACTGGTCATGTTCTCCAGACTTTATGCTTATTAACAATCTTACTGAATCTTCACAATAACCCTGAAAGAAAGTATTTTCATTCTCATTTTTCATGAACCTGAACGTCTGAGTGGTAATTTTCTAGGGTCACATAATGAATGAATGAAGGAATCAGGCATCGTTGACCAACTCCAGAATTTAGATACATTTTCCGGCAGCATCCTCTCCGTTATAATTTTAGTTCCCACCTGAGAGTACATACACAGTACCTCACTGTTCTCCCAGAAGCACAGACATCTCTATCTTGTCCCATATTCTAGGGAAGCAGGTCGTGAACTAGAATTTTTCATCAGGTCTGTTCATTCTTGATATTCTCTGCCCAGCCTCAACTTATAATTAATGTTTCCAGATCACTATAAACCCACAAACAGGTAAGTGAATAGATTACTTATAATCAGGATGATCAGTTCTCTCATTCATTGATTCAAGTAGTCAGTTGTTCACTTAACACACATTTCCATCTGACAAATCCTCCTTGTTTAAATCCTAAAGTCCCCTCTCCTTCATCATACTTAAAATGTTGAAGGCTGAAAAATACATTTCTCCGAAATGAGTCACAGCACGACACAGAAAATGACAAAAGAAGTAGCATTAGAGAGCTAAAATAATTTCAATATGCAAAACTCATTTAGAATATAAGCTTGATCAAAATGAACAAAGATATTGGTTCTACCAAGAAAAATGGCTTTGAACACCACAAATATTTAACCTGTCTCCTCAGTAATGTGCTTTCTAATTTCAAACGCCATTGCATTTGTATTCCAGCCAATTTCCATACTATAAATGTCAGTCAACATAGGC
Organism: Potos flavus; assembly: GCA_028534135.1. Classification (NCBI taxonomy): domain Eukaryota; kingdom Metazoa; phylum Chordata; class Mammalia; order Carnivora; family Procyonidae; genus Potos; species Potos flavus. The sequence continues at coordinate 125,127,752 of CM052886.1, read as the reverse complement.
TGATTATGCCTAAGAATGATTTAAAAAGAACCTTAACAACAGTAAAAGTCATGTCCGTATTTTCATTACGCATCTGAGCCTTTGGATTGTAAATATTCCCTCTGAGCTAATATTTTAGAATTCAAGGTCATATACAGGGGATTTTTTCCTTGCTAATTAGAAAATAGATTACTCCACTTGAAATTATGTAGGTGGAAATTCTTCCCTGAGGAATTTATCTCTTTCAGATGTGTTTGATCATGTTCAATATTTTTTTAACTATATTATATTTGCTTTTTCCCCTCTCACGTACCAAATATGATGCACCAAATGCTTAAGGATTTGACTTATTATTCTGACATTAGTAATAAAGTTATATTAAAAATAATGTACTAGAAGTCTTTCACCTGCATACAATTTTCCTTATTAGATTTGCTTGTGATTTCACTTGTCAAATTTCACAACGTCTAATGTTCCCTCTGTATATTTATAAAAATACTTTATTGCAGATGAGTCTAATCACTATGTAAATTAGGTAATTATTTGGTGAATATTAACATTCTTTCCCATACAAAATAATACATATATTTTGAATCTTCTTTCCTTGCTTTTGGGAGAATATAGCAATTAAAATAGTTATTGAACCCTTATTTGCATGCAAATGAGGCAAGTGAAGTAGCATATCAGGATATGCAAAAGTATATTTAATTTTCAATTTCAAATGTATTTCTTATTAGTTAGACTACATCATTTTCAATGCAATTTTCTTCTGGCATGTTACAATCATGTATCATAAAAAGCTTTTCTGGTAACTACTTGCTTGCATGCATGGGCTTTTAATCTTGCTGGATTCCTCTATGGCAAGACAAAATAAATCTTCTTTAAGAAGAGAGAAAAAGTCACCATGTTGCTGAATCACATGATTAATAGATGGTATATGGCAAGTATTTAATATTGTATTGAATGGATGGCTTAAAAAGGTAAGTTTAAAGTAATTATAAAGTAAACATAAAGTTATTATAAATATGCTGATGATTTTTCTTTTACCAATCATAAAAATATTGAACATAGAACTGTATCTGAAAGAAAATAATAGATATGTCCCTGAGTAAATTGCAAGAAAATCAAATAAATTAAGACTTTTCTTGTAAAGATAAAAACTGATGTTATCAATATTTCTATAAATATGAATGACATAAAGACAATAAATAAATATTTAGATTTCAAACATTGTGACTGCATAAGAACGAGGTACCTCTTGATGTTTTAAGAAAACACTTATAAAAGAAATAAACAAAAGTAGTACGATATTAGAGTGATGAATTCAGTACCCCAAAATGTACTGAATATAAGTATATTCGAGATGGGTGTAATCTGTAGATCTAGCTTTTGATAATTAGTTCCTAAGGCAAAGTTCACAATGTGTCTTACACTCCTGAAGACTGATGGCATGGAGTGCACACCCTCTCACACACATTCTGGAACTTTAATATCAGACATCAAAATCTGGCTATTGAAGTTCATTGTCTGGACTTAGTGAGATATCTCTTAGGGTCTTAGATTGACACAAAGGAGTCGTACTTAATAAAGAAAAATCAAAATATGTTTCAAGCCACAAATAGTTTTTTTGGATATTGGGTGCATGTTATGATTAACTATCATTGCAATGGTATTTCCTATAGGGGAAAAAAAAAGCTATTTCCAATAATCTTTGGTTATAGTAGTGCCCTATTTTGTCTCTGTTATCTGCCTCAAATTAACACCTTATCTATCTATCTATCTATCTATCTATCTATCTATCTATCTATCATCTATCTATGTACCTACTACCTCTCTAACCTCAAACCCTATTCTCTGGTCCTCCTCAGTGACTGCAATGCTCTTCTCCTACTGAACTACTTTGGTCTTCTGTGCATTCTTAATTCTATGTCCTTTCCTGAGTTCTGTGGCCAATCAGAGCCTGGCAGATAGCCCTACTAGTCACGTGGTCCCTGTCTTTCCACCTGGAGCTGGGGGCTGGGGGCAGGGTGGAATATAAATTCCATCTGTTTTCTAAGCTCTGTCTGAAATAGATGTTTTATGGTAAGACTAGAGCTCTATCATCTTGTTTTTGTATACTTTGTTGTTTTTTTTTAAATCTAACCTTGTGGTAATTGAAAAAGAAAGCAATCCTGGTATATTAATTAGGTTGATGGATTATTTGGCACTACAAACAGGGGGACCAAATAGCTAGTGACATTCCCATAGAGGAGATAACCTGGTTTATTTAAAACATATAGAATGTTAACATCTGTAATCCCTCTTGCAGGATGGAGGCCCTCTCACTTATTCTCATTTCAATGTCTGCCCCTCCACGCAGCACTTCTCAGGGCTGCAATTTTAGTCTGTTTTTAATGGTTGTATTAATATTTGTATGTCTCTATCACCCAATTCTTCTCAAAGGTGGAACTGGTGCCTCTTTTTGTTCACCATATACCACCGAGGTCTGGCACACAGTCAATGCTGCATGAATTAATTATTGAATCTGAGTTTAAGTCAATTAGGTTTAAATTTGGTTCAATCACTTAATAGCTGTGTGATCTGAGCCAAGTTATATAACTACCTACTTCTGCTTCTCACTTTGCAACAATGTTACAAGAAGCAATAAAAAGGCACAACTGAAAACAATATAGAGATCTTATTTATTTTAATTACATAGTAATAATGTGCAATGTAAAGGTTATGAAAGTAATGAAATACCACTGACTTCTTGGTTGGTCTATTTATTACATCGCTTCTTTCTTTTGCCACAGTGAATGTGAAGCAGAACCAACCACTGTTCCCCAAACACATACCATGCTGGTTGCCCTCTATGACCCAGCAGAATGTTAGAAGTAATGATGCAACCATACTTATTTCTTCCTTAGTGCAATGCAAGACTGTTTTAAAGAAAGATTGAATGGATGAATAGTTGTGATGTGCTGGTGCAAATAGAAAGTCTTATCTCCCAGGTGCAATGTTGCCCACGAGCCCACACTATAAAACAACAATTGTTGACCTGATTGTTGTGGGAAGACCATGGGCAGGTTGTACAGGGGGCTTGCTAGAAAAGCACAGGGCTCCAAAGCTGAGAACCTCAAGAGAGATCAGTGTGTGCAGGAAAATAAAGGCCGTGAAGGTTGAAGGTAGTGAAAATCAAGACCACTCTTGGGCCTATTTCCAAAACTTTATAGAGGTCTTCAGTTATGAGGTTATGTGAAGTAAGTGTAGAGATCACAAAGAAAGGGCTAACTTGGGGCAAATGAGGGACTAGGGGTGAAACAGGGATATTTTCTGGAACAACAATGATAGCAGAAAAGGCAAAAATGGGGATGGAAATGGGGATGCCCGGGTGGCTCAGTCAGTTGAGTGTCTGACTCCTGATTTCAGCTCAGGTCATGATCTCAGGGTCATGAGATTGAGCCTCTTGTCGGGCTCCACGCTCAGTGCAGAGTCTGTTTAAGATTCTCCCTCTCCCTCTCCCCCTGCCCCTTCTTGCTGCATACTTTTTCTCCCCCCCCTTCAAATAAATAAATAAATCTTAAAAAAAATTATGGATAGAAACGTGTTAGTCTGGATTGTGTCCCCTCAAAATTCACATGTTGAAGCCCGAATCCCCAGAGTGACTGTATTTTTATAGAAGACCTTTAAAGAGATCATTAAGGTTCAATCTGAAAGGGTGAGACCCTAATTCAATAGGACTGGTGTCCTGGTGAGAAGAAGAGACACCAGGAGTGCTACGCAGAGGAAAGGCCACGTGAGGACACAGCAAGAAGGCAGCTACGGACCAGCCAGGAAGAGACGTTTGACCAGAAACCACCCCTGCCACTGCCTTGATCTTGGACTTCCAGCCTCCAGAACTTTGAGAAAATAAATTTCTGTTATTTAAGCCACCCAGTCTGTGGTATTTTGTTACAGCAGCTGGAGCCAACTAACATACGAAAATACAACTTAATGTTTCCAAATTTAAAGAAGGACTCACGTCTCTGAATAAATCAAACTAGAACACCTTATTGTCTGATGAAGGTAGGTAAATGAGGCAATACGTTTCAAACAGTTAAATACTAACAGGGAAAAGAAATGAAATATTGGTTTCTTAAAATACTGAGCCAAGATGTTTTCCTATTTCCCTATATGTTCCCCTGATCTTAGACACAGCTGGACCCTCTCACAAGGGCTTTAGCGAAAACTGCAGGATGCACTGAGCTGGTAACCCACCATTCCCAGGTCTACTTTAGACCGTGACACAGTCTGAGACACCACAGTCATATCATTGACCTCTCCTGGTCTCCATTTTTTTCATTTTGAGAGTAGTGGGATTTGATTAACATGACCAATGTGTGAGTGAATTTTATTTCGACTTGACAGCAACAAAAATCTATGATGAAAGATAGATGAGGAAGGTGCCCGTGCAATGGAATTCTCTATTACAGAACCCCTCAGAGCACTTGAATATTAATGTGACTTACAAATCTAGAAGAAGAGGATTCAGTATTCAGTGTTCCTCCAGTGTTCTTTCACCACACAACACTGGGAAGAGGTTACTGCTCACTGTAATCCCAAATTGGAGATCCTTTAACCGTGATATAGTAAGTTCACACAGAGAACCTCTTCATGGATTTTTGGCTACTTATCCTCCAAGAAAGAGGAATAATGAAGGATATTTTAGGAGGTTTACACCTCAGGAAAGATGTTTTAAGAAAACATAAGTAGGCTTTACACCCCAGGGAAAGTGCATTTTTTAAAAGATTTATTTATTTACTTATTTGAGAGACAGCAGGGAAAGGAGCAGAGAGAGAGGGAGAGAGAGAGAATCTTAAGCAGACTCCCTGATGAGCCCAAGCTTGAGGCTGGGCTCAATCCCACAACCCCGGGAACGTGACCTGAGCTGAAATCAAGAGTCAGACACTCCACCAACTGAGCCACCCAGGAGCCCTGGGAAAGGGCATTTTAAGAGAGAGTTACTGGTGGAATTTGAGATGAAACCCTTGACTCCATATGCTATTCTTCTGTTCTCAAAACCCTCTTCCGTTAGCCACAAGAATCACCCCTATTTCCATCTATCAGTTTTAACATTTCTTATTTATGAACATATAATGCACTATTTGTTTTGGGTTTGTTGTTGTTACTGTTCAGCATGAGATAATATATTCACGCAAATAATGAAATGGACTCCAAAATTACTCAGCAGGAAATTCAGGACACAATGGGCAAGTGACTTTTTTTCTTTTTTTTTTTGTAAATAGGAATTCATCAGGATTCTCTGAGAGACCACTAGGGCCACAATTCCCAAGCATCATGAACCGTGTTCCACTGGAGGAATAATTACTGGCTGGCATCATCATTCCCATCACGGAAGTATAACAAGCAAGAGTCAGGTGGTTCCTCAGGATTGATGTTGTGCTGTATAACACAGCTCCCTTCATTTTATCTACATTAAATGGTGCACAATTTACTCGGTTTTCTTATACTTTTTTTTTCTTTCTCAGCCATAGTAGACACTGCTTCAGATGGACTCATTGACCATCGATCATAAATCAGCCCTTTATTGGTGAAGAGGTGAGGTGGGTTAACAATGGATTTACTTGTAAATTGAGAAGAGATAAATCTTGGCTCCCTCAAGGGTAGCAGTGTATTTATAGGTTGGAAGGCAGTACTACTTTTCAAAAAGCACTTTATAGGAAGGTAAAGTCTTCAAGACCTTGGGTGTTTATGATCTCTGAAGCTTGTGTATCTGCAGAATTGTTGTAAAATACACTAATAAAATAGAATAGGATGTTGCTTTATATTTGCCTGTGTTACCACTTGAAGTACTTGTACAGGTAGAATAGAGGCTCCATAAAATAAACTCATAAGCTGAAATTTAATTCTTTTGGGAAATCTGCCACTTTTATTTACAGGTCTATAAGCCTAGCAGATAAAAAGAACTAAGAGAAAATATTGCAAATATATTTCATACCACTCTGCAATCAAGGTCCCTGAATGGTCTGTAAACATTTCCACCCCATAAACCTGTCTGGCAATCATTACTGACTTGAATATGTGGAATTAATGTCCTCATCAGGAATAACCTAAACCTACTTACAGAATAAGGGAAACATGGGCTAGGCTTAGTCTTCTACCGGTTTATGATTATATTATGATACACTGAAATGTTCTTGACTGCAAAATGGCAGAATAATTATCTTGGAAATTTGCAATATAGAAAGCAAGTAAACTTGGCATAGAAGATGATGCTCGAGATTTCACAGCAGTATTAAAATCTGAATTATATTTTTTAAAAAAACCATGGAGAGGTTCTTCTCACAAGAGTCAAGCACTTGGAACATTTTGAAAGAACTGACTACATCCATTTTTGGGTATTCTAACCTATTCCTGTGACATCTAAGTTAGCTGTTTGGATATGCTAAGCTATTTCTGTTCCCTAATACAGTAGTCAAACAACTAAAAACAACTCTGGTGGAATATCGGGAATCTGAATATTAACCAATCATTCAATATGAAGCACGTTCTGCAGAAACGTGTTGTACCATGTCATTTATTCCCATACTAATCAGATGAGGCATTGGGTCAGGTGGAAGATGGACAACATGACCCATGCTTCCAACTCTCTGGAATGTCTACCTGACATCTCAAACTGAAATTACCTAGAGCTGACCTCTTGGTCTACACTCCCCAAGACCTACCCCCTCACCACCCTCCCATCTCAGTTGGGATGGCAGCCCTATCCTTCTAGCTGCTCAGGCCAAAAACCTTGGAGTTACTCTTGACTTTCCGTTTTCCTCTACACACATACTCAGTGTGTTGGTAAACTGTTCCCCCTTTAAAATAGGATGTGCTGCCACCTCGCTTCACCCACCATCATCTCTCATTTTAACGCTAATGGCTTTATTCTCGGACTCCTTGCCCTCCCCTCTCACTCTCAGCTACAGTAATTCTTTCCACATAATAGCTGGCTGGAGGGCCTTTATGAAGCCTGTTATATCACATCTCTCCTCCGCTTCAATTACTCTAGTGACCATGTGCCCGCCATCTCACTCAGGAGAAGCCAATGAACCGCCACCTCTTTATCTCCCTGACCTCATCACCTACCACTCTCCCCTGGGTCTCTGATCTGGCCACCCTCGCCTTCCTGCTCTATGCCATGTTCTCTCCAGCATTTCACCAGCTGTTCCCTTCTCCCTCAAATATCTGAGTGGCCAAACCCCTCATTTTTTGTTCAGCTGTTACCTTCTCCATGTGGCCCATGCTGATAATCCTATTTTAATTACAACATAACCTCAAATCACGCTTGATCCCTCTTTCATTGTTCTTTTTATCTTTTCTTGGTACCTGTCCCCTTCAAACATACTACCTTCTTTTATTTATCATGTATGTATTATGTTCATTACCTTCTTCCCTCTTCCAAACCTAAGCCTCCTAATGGCACAGATTCTTTTCGGAGGGCAGGAGGGGTTTCACTTACTTGTGCTAAGTTTTGAAAACTGTGAAAAAAAAAAAAAGAAAAAAAAACTGTGTTTTGCTCAAAACATTTCTATGGGATGATGAAATGAATACTGACGTTATATAAATCTAAAAGCTGTACTCCAAAAACAATCGATTTGTTTTTAACACTATCTTGCTAACCAGGTTCAAACCAAAAAACACCATATAATTCCCAAAGAAAAACCTTGAAACTTAGATTTTTAAAGATATTCTCAAACATAGCTTCTCAGTAGACATCATTAAAATATTATGAAGGACCGAAAATTGATATGGTCTAATAAAGACAATGAGTTCACCAAATGTGTGTTCAGATCCATGTTATGTAATGGCACAACCAGAAGAAAATAATCCAGATCTCCTGACTCCTGTTGCTTGCATGTTTGTTTTTACTACTCCACTGTACTGGCTACGTAGTACCCACAATGTCGTTCCGATCTGTGTTTCTGAGAGAATTTTTGTGCAGGTTTGATGCTCAGTTGAAATCGGCTTCTAATCTACCATCATCCTTGATCTCAATGGTAACAAATAGCATTATAATCCATCTGCCTAAGCAAGCCAGAAGTCTAGCTATTCCTGTATTCTTCCTCTATCCACGCACACTCTTCCACCTTGCCGAAAAAAAAAATTTAAGCAATAACAAAGCCATATTAGCATTTACCAAATTCGTCTTGATTGCACTTACTTCTTTCCACTGTCTTTGCTATTTCCCTAATTCAGAAAACAAGCATCTCTCCCCTAGTTTTCTGGAAAAAATTCCAATACTTTTCCTCTTACTTTCTGTTGCAATGCTGGGGCTGTATATTTTTCCAATTCAAGACCATTTTCTCTGGATATAGTATGGATTCTACTCTTCCCTTCTTCCCAAGTTCCTTTCACTATTGTGTATCCTTCTCTATAGTATCCTCTTCCTCTCAACTGATGCTTCCTACTGCCTTTTAAACATCTGTCAATCCTTCCTTTTTTACAAACTAAAGTCAAATAACCACCTTTTTCTAATCCACATCCTGTTCCATTTACTACCATATCATCTTTTCTTGAAAAAGTCATTAATGTACCATGTCTTCATTTTATCACTTCTTGCCCTTTTCCCAACTGTCTCCCATCCAGTTCCCTCTCTCAAGACTCTTCTGAGGCAGCTCCTGCTACATTGTCACTCACAATTCACATGTCAAAAATCAAATAGTTATTTTCTATTTTTCAACTTACTGGAGTTCTCCTCCTTAAAATTTTAAATATTGAAGAGATAAAACTATGTATAAGAGAGATTTAATAGCTAAATATCCAACACAACATAGAGTTGAAGAAACATGATTTCACCATGGTGTTTGAAGTCCCTATCCCCTGAAATACCCAGGGGTGCCTGGGTAGCCCAGTCAGTTAAGCATTCAACTCTTGATTTCGGCTCAGGTCGTGATCTCAGGGTTGTGAGATCGAGCCCCACATCAGGCTCCATACCTGGTGTGGAGCCTGCTTAAGATTGCCTCACCCTCTTCCCCTCCCCCCAATGCATGCTTGCTCTCTCTCTGTCTCTAAAAAAATATAAAAAATAAAAAATAAAATGAAGTCCTCATTGTTTCTCTCCACCTAGTCCTTTGCATCTCCCTTCAGATGCATCATCAAAAAAATAAAACAAAGCAGATAGCCTAACAGTATTATTTTATGAAAGTTTCTACAGGACAATTGTAAGGAATTTATTTGGTTCTGATGATCACTCTTTTCCATTAAATTATTTTATAATATTCTTATTTTTAAGGAATTTTCACAATAATTGACTCATCATTTTTTTTTATTTTAATAATACTTAGTGTTACAAAAGCCTCAAAACATGTATTTTTATTGGCTGTGATTATCAGACTGGTATTTAAAAAAGAAAAAATCCATCTCATTGACTTTGTTTGAGCTGAGCTAAATGAACCTGTTCTCAGACCAGATGACAAGGAAGAAGCTTCCAAATAAATGAATAAGGGGCTACGCTCAGAAAGACAATTCCTATTCCTCCCATTTTAAAACACAATTTTCCCTGATGATACTAACATTCTGGCCTAATTTCATTTCAAAACCATTAACATTCTATTCTGTCTGTTTGTTGCCAAACATCTGGGATGAAAACTAAAAACCAAAATAAAAAAAAAATTACTCATTCACATTTTTCCCTCGAATCCAGAAAGAAGATTAGTACTTTACAAATAAAATTGCCAAATAAAATGCACTATTCCGTGATATATTTGGCAGGTTTTGAGGACATGGCTGCCATGGAAGTAAATAACATGACAATGCCCAGAGAACATATGTAGTTCACTCTATTGATCAGCTTTTACTGGGTTATTCTGTAGTAACAAAGGGTATTTCTGTGGTACTAAAGACTCTGAAAATTCAATCGTTTATAACAGCAGTAGTTCATCCCTTGACCACAATACATATCCATCATGCGTTAGCTGAGGTTCTGCTCCACGAATTCTTTGTTCTGGATCCCTAAATCTCAACCTCTACCAGGTCAAGCTGGCCTCATGGAGAAAGAAAAAGAAAAAGAAAAAAAGAACCTAAACAATTACTCTTAAGCCTTCTGGTAGAGAATGGTATATGCCCAGTTCATACACATTTCATAAGCCAAAACAAGTAATGTGGCTGTATCTGACTTCCATGTCGCAGGGAGGTATGATTCTCTCATGAGAAGGGAAAGCAAGTAATGGGCAACAGTAGTAAAATTTGGCATGCCTCACGCAACACAGAAGATTATGTCTATGACTATGCTTTCATGGATAGAAGGGGATTTAGAGTCAGTTTCTTCCCTGGAGGATGAATCAAAGAAGTGGGTTCAAATCATGATGCTGTTGCTCATTGTTAGTTGGTGACGTTTGTTTACTATGTGTTGCACTCCACTTACTTAGTACTACTAAAATGACATCCTTATTTTATAGATAAGGACACTGAGACTTAGAGACATAATTGACAATTAGATCCATGGACTAAGGAAATACAAAAAATGAATGATAGAGTCTGAGATTGTACTATGGCAGCCTAACCATACAGACTATTTTTCTTAGCCCATCTGATACTTAGCAAGTCGTACAGCCAATAAAATGAAGAAGTTGGATAAGATAATTTCAAAGTTACCTTTAGTTTTAAAAATCTGTATTACTGCCGCACTCATAATACATATTATTTTTAAAATAAATTAATTCTGAATTCATATGTGAAATATGTCTTTCATTGATTGTAAAAGCAGAAAGCAATCTCTGTTGAATCTGCTATGATGCCCAGAAATAAACTTAGTGGCACTGGTGAGAAAGCAAGACTTCTGCATCTCCCACATATATCACACCCTGGCACACTTCTAGGCAAAAAAGGAGGGACCCAATCAATCTTTGTGGCATAGAATGAGTATATGAATTAATAAATGAATGCATGATGACATAAGTGTCCCTTTTCATGCCCCAAATCTACTTCCTTATTCACTAGTTATTGGTGACTTAATCACTACTCGATGACTTCATTATTTTTCTTCATTACTTTCAGCTTCCTAGGCTGAACTAACAGTATTTAACACCAATATATGCATGCTAAAAGAAGCACTGAATTATCAGATGTGCAAGGTTTGCCAAATGCATCTAAAATCACTCCTTCCTTATATCTAAGATATAATAATACTACTATGTTCTATTTAGGACCATAAAACACAAATATTTTGAAGGATTAACAGCCATTAACAGCAGTATCACCATAGAAGTTATTCTTTATCACTTTCTAGCAAATAGCTGAGCATTAAGATGCCAACAAGTAGGTTTGAAAAAACCTTCCAGGAAAGTTATGTTCAAATAATCACAATTATTGGAACACCAAGAGTCAGGTAAGAGAAATGCATAAAAGGAAATTGAAAACTTCATGTACAAGGTGGATGGTTACAAAATTTATATAAAAATTGAAGAAAATATATTTGATAAAAAAAACAAAGTATATAAACCAGACACAAACAATGAGAAACGAAATTTAAAAAAAAGAAATGTTTACATTAGCGTCCAAAGATAACAAATATCTAGGAATCTAACCAGAGTTCTGAAACACTTCTTCAAATGAAATAATAAAATATAATGAGATATTTAAAAACGCAAATAATTGGAGGGATAAATTATATTTAAGAATAGGACAATATGTTTATTAGGTTGGTTCTTCTGAAAGTCAGTGAAATATAAATCAAAGCCAAAATGTAGTGCCATTTTGTACCAATTCATTTGCTAAAAATTAAAAAATGTGACAAAAATTTTTGAGATGTGTGCCCATGAGATCTCTTACACTTGCTAGTGGAAGTGTAAAGTTTTACACCACTTTGGAAAGCAACAGACATTATTTCCCACACCTAAAGACTGATGCATCCTATAAGCAAGTTTAATTTTTAAGCATATGTATAAGAGAACATCTTGCATATGTATAGTAGGAAATATTTATAAGCATTTTGTTAAAATAATTCCCAAAATAGAAATAAATACCAAATGTCAATCAAAAGAAATGTATATGAATCAACTAAAAAAAAATTAAAACAATGGAGTATTATGCCACAGTCAAAACAAACAAAATTCAATGACATGAATTAATTTTAGCAATATGAAATTAAGTGAAAAATAAAAGTGTGAAAATATTACTTGCAACAGGGTACTTCTTATAAAGTTAAAAATAAGCTTCTAACATGATAATATATACTATTTAGGAATATGCAAGCACATTTTTTTTTAAGTAGGCTCTATGCTCAATGTGGGGCTTGAACTCACAACTCCTAAATCAAGAGCCACATGTTCTACTGACTGAGCCAGCCAGGTGCCCCTCTGAGAATGTTTTTTAAAAAATAAAACACATGAAAGGAAGGCAAGAAGTTTTAAGTTGAAATGGAGAAATGAAAATAGATTTACCTTCTGTAGAAAAATAACAATAGCAAATGCACATAAGGCATGACAGTGTTATAATGACAATTAAAATGTTGAATATCAGAGACAGAAAATAAATGAGGTGAGCACTACAATTGTCCTAAAAGTCCTGTAAGTTTCTAAACCCTGGTGTATAAAGGAAAAACTCAAGACACTGCCTGGGCATTTCCCAGAGTTGAATAGGAGGATCTGGGAGTCTACTGAAGCCAAGAGGTCTCAATGTCATAGAGCAGAACAGAGAAGAGAGGTGACCAGACAGAAATCCAGGGATCTCCTTTGAGTATTTAGTTGAGAATGATCCTAACATGCATGCAAGAAAACTACCCAAGTCCAGGAAAGAAGTCCAGGAAGTATTAGAGTGAATAGTGCCAAGCCTGCCAGGATGGAAACCTTACTAACTCAGAGGACATTGGTCCTAATACCCTGAAGGCTCTTGCTTCACTAATGGAGAAAAATTAACATTAGGAAATGTGGCTCTGTGAACAGTTAGCAACACTTAAAAACAAGATCCAAAAGGATCAAACTGCTTACAAATACCTTCAACATGTCCCTAAACAAAACTCGATAATATTTGTAAAACACAAATCTATACTGCATCCAATAATGTAAAATCCAAAATGTCTGACATCGTTAAAAATTATCAGACATGTAAAGATGCAGGAAAATACAACAAAAATCGATCAATTGAAATTGACCCAGAAATGGCACTGATGGCAGGATCCATTGACTAGGACATTAAAGCAAATATTATGATGAATTCCACATGCTTAAGAAGCTAAAGAAAATAAGGAAAGACTAAATATATTACGAAGAAATATACAAGATATTTTAAAAGGCACACATTAAAATTTAAGAAAAGAAAATTCTGATATCTGTGATAAAAAGCTCACTGGATACAATTAATATGGCAAAAATACTAGAGAAAAAAAGAACTTAAACACATAACAAAAGAAAATATCCCAAATGAACATATTAAAGAAAAGAAGACTGAAAAAAAAATGAGCACGACGTTACTGATCTATGGAAAATTTCATGCAGTCAAATATATGTGAAATAGAAATTCTAAATGGGGAGTGGTGGTATTTGAAGAAATAAGGTCAGCAATATTCCAAATGTGATGAAAATTATAAATCCACAGATCCAAAACTTTGTTGATCTAACCTGTAGTGTACACACACACACACACACACACACACACACACAAATAAAACCATGATGCAAATTCTATCAAAGCTTATCATAATCAGCTTTCTTAAAACCAGAGATAAAGCAAAACTTCCAAAAGCATTCAGTGAAAAATGACAATAAATGCAAAAAAACAATGAAAATGACAGCAGATATATCACTGAATATAAAGCAAATTAGAAGACATTGAAGCAACATGTTTAAAGTACCGAAGGAAAAAAACTATAATTTTTGCCTAGCAAAAAACTCTCAAAAATGAGAACCAAATAGCATTTCAGATATTAAAAAAATTGAATTCATCAGCTACAGATGTGAGTGACAAGAAATGTTCAAGGAAGGTCATCAGGCAGAAGGACAATGGTATCAGAAAGAAACAATGAGCTACACAAAGAAATGAAGAGCAGAAGGAATGGCAGCTACATAGGTAAACATAAAGACCTATGACGTTCATTAAAAAGTAAGTGACTGCTTAAAGAAAACATAAGGAAATAAACCGTTGGATTCATAACATACAGAGTAGTAAGTTCTGTGAAAACGACAGCACAAAGATTAGAAAGGGAGACGTGGAAGTATATTATCATAAAGTTCTTAAAGTATACTTAATATATTACAATATCACTTGAAGTTAGACAGTGATAGGATACTCTAAGGTATGCTCTAAAATGACATATGAAAAATTATAATTAATTAGATTTTAAAAATCAAGTTAACTAGAATCATAAAACATACACAGTTAATTCAAAAGGAGGCAGATGATGAGAGAAAAAGGAACAAAGGGTAGATGGGATAGGACAAAAATCAAGATGGTAGATTTAACCCAACTATATGAATAATAACCTGAAAAATAAATGGGTCAAGGACTTCTGCTTCCTGGAAAGTGGATTAGGGCAATTTTTCTTAGTCCTCTCACTAACTACAACTAAAAATCCTGGACATTGTATTTAGAACAAATATAAGAGGACTCTGGAAGGTAGAGAGAAAGCAAACCAGATGGGGTCCTCAAGACATGAGGAATGGCATGGTGTGAGTTTCCAGGGTTTTTTTATTTTTATTTTTTTGTTTTGGCAACAGTGAGATGTCAATGCACGCAGAAACATAAACCCCCTCAAAACCTCACAATCTCACAATCTCTCATCAAACACCAGAAAATGGGCAGTTGATTAAGACAGAAAACTCTCAGACAAGAACTGCTCTCTTCCAACCAAACACTGCAGAAAAATAGGACCCCATCCTTATCCACAGGAGTAAAGTTGAGTGGGGAGCCCAGACTTCCATGCTCATTAGGCTGTGATGGGGCATTCCAACACTCTGCCAGAGGAGTGTTAGAGAAGTCCCAGTGAGAAGCTGAGACTTCCATGTCCATTAGATAATAAAACACCCCTTCCTTCAGATGACAGCAGAGAACACATGCGAGTTTGAACTTCTATGCCTCCTTTAAGTGTGAAGCATGTCATCCTTCCTGCTGGGTTTCTGTCAGCAGAGTGTCAGGATATGTCCAACACCCAGCAGTAACAAGGCTAATTCCTGTGCAGTATCAGCAGAGACCTCATGAGGGTGCGATAATAACCAGAGTAATAACCAGGCACTGCTATGCCTCCCAGCCAGGGTAGCATCAATGAAGTCTAGTGGGGAGCTACAACTCCCAACCTCACTCAGCATTAAGGAGGACCTTCCATTTCTCGGATGTCCATAGAGGCTGAGTGGAGAGCTTGGAATTCTATCCTCAAAGGGCACTAGTAATAAGGTGATGACCTTCGACCCCCTGCTGAAACAGTGTTAGAGGAAACCAGTGACAACAGTAGGTTTCAATAACATTCAGAGTATCATAAAATTACATCTTAATATCCAGGTTTCTGTTGAAAGAAAATCATTTACCATACTAAGAACCAGGAAGATCTCAAGTGGAATGAAAAGAAACAATCAATAGACGTCAGTATTGAAATAAGAGATTATTGAAATTATCTGATATTTTTTAAGCAGCCCCACAAATGTATTTCAAGGAACAATTACAAACACTACTAAAACAAATGCAAAAGGTCTTAGCACAGAAATTAGGATATAAGGAAGAACCAAACGGAAATTTTAGAACAGAAAAATGTAAAAATCAAAATTAAAAACACAATAGATGGGCTCACTAGCAGTATAGAGAAGAGAGAGGATGGAATCTGCAAACTGAAAAATAGAACAATAGAAATTACCCATCTAAACAACAGGGAGATTTTCTTTCTTTCTTTTTCTTTTTTTTTTTAAGATTTTATTTATTTATTTGACAGAGAGAGAGAGAGAGAGCACAAGTAGGGGGAGCAGCAGGGAGGGAGAGGGAGAAGCAACCTCCCTTCGGAGCAGGAATCCCGATCCAGGACTTGATCCCAGGACCCCAGGATCATGACCGGACCCGAAGGCAGCCGCTTAACCGATTGAGCCACCCAAGTGCCCCCGGAGATTTTTTCCTGACCAAAAAACAACCAAACAAGTCCCTCAAGGACTTGTGGGAATATCACAACAACAAAAAAATCTAACATTTGTGTCATCAGAGTCCTAAAAGGAGAGGATTAAGCTGGGTGGCTGGGGGCTAGGGGTGGGGGTGAGAGGATTATAAAATACTCCAAGTAATAATGGTTGAAAATGTCTCAAATGTGGCAAAATATATAAACTTAGAAATTCAAGTAGCTTAAAGAATCCCAAAGATAAATATAAAAAAATTGTACATCAAAACACATCATAATCAAACCTCTGAAAACTAAAGACAAAGAAAAAAATATTGAAAGTGGAAAGAGCTTACCAGGGGGAAAACAATTGGAATTTAGGAAGATTATTCATTAGAAAACAGTGGAGGCCAGAAGGAAGAGACACAATATTTTTGAAATGCTAAAAGAAAAATCTGTCAACTAAGATTCCTTTAGCCAATGCAAATATCCTTTAAGGATGAGGCAGAAATTAAAATTCTCAGATGAAGAAAAATAAGAGAATTTGTCACCAGCATTTCCACCCTGAAAATAATGGCTAAAGGAAGTTCTCTAAACAGACAGAAATGATTAAAAAGGAATATTGTAACAATAGGAAGGAAGAAAGGGCAACAGAAAGAGTAAAAATATAGGTAAATACAATATGTTCTTATTCTCAAGTATCCAAAAACTACATCTTACAATTGAAGCAAATATAACATCATCTAACATAGTTCTAAGTATATGTAGTGAAAATATTTAAGAAAATTATAAAGGGACATAAAAGAAAGCAAGGTTATTACATTCACTCAAATCAGTAAAGTGACTGTAACAGTAGGATAGGTTATGTATATGTAACTTAAAATCCATAGTAACCACTAAAAATAGATATATATATAGATACACATGAAAAACATTAGAAATAAGTCAAATTAAAACTATAAGAAATGTTCAAGTATCTGACAAGAAGGCAGGAAAAAGAAAACAGAGAAACAAAAAAAAATTAGAGAAGAGAAAAGAAAAATAAAAAATAAAATGGCAAAATTAAACCCTAACATACCAATAATTACATTACATGTAAATGATCTAGATACATCAAAAAAAAGACCAATATTGGCTGGGTGGAATAAAAAACATGAGCCAACTATATGCTATTTACAAAAGGCTCACCTAAAATATAATGACGTAGGTGGTTTGAAAGTAAAGTAAAGGATGGAAAAGATATACCAGGCAAACATCAATCAAAAGAAAGCAGGAGTAGTCACATTAATATCAGAAAGAGTTCAGAGCACAGAAGTTCACTAGAGGCAGAGGGACATTATACTATGATAAAGAAACCGCTAAGAGGCATATAGGAATCCTTAATGTTCATGTACCCAGCACCCACAATGACAAAATATGTAAACAAAAACCGATTGAGAGAAATAAAAGCAGAAATAGCCAAGTCCATAAATATAGTTGGACATTTCAAAACCTCTCCCTCTAGCACATCCAGACAGAAATTCTGCAAGGATATAGAAGAAATAAATAACACTATCAACTACCATTATCTAATTGACATTTATAGATGCTCCACTAAACAATTGCAAGATACAGTTTATTTTCAAGTGTCCATGGAAAATGTACTAAGTTAGACCATATATTGGATTTCTACATACAGATCAATTGTCTTTCTACAACACTAGGAATAACTACGTGAATACCATGTATACTATAATATTTTTATAATATGTATGTTTATAATATGTATATTATAAAAATAAAACAATACCATATATAATCACTCAAAAAGGAAATATTTAGGTATGCATCTAATAAAATATGTGCAGGACTTGCATGTTAAAAATTACAAACATCGGGGCGCCTGGGTGGCTCAGTGGGTTAAAGCCTCTGCCTTCGGCTCAGGTCATGATCCCAGGGTCCTGGGATCGAGCCCCACATCCAGCTCTCTGCTCAGCAGGGAGCCTGCTTCCGCCCTCCCTCTGCTTGCCTCTCTGCCTACTTGTGATCTTTCTCTCTCTGTCAAATAAATAAATAAAATCTTTAAAAAAAAAATTACAAACATCTATGAAAGAGTTCAAAGAAGATGTAAAGAGAGAGAGAGATACTATATTTATGGTTTAAAAGTCTCAACATAATAAGTATGTTAATTCTCCTCCAGTTAATATACATATTTAACATAATTTCTATCAAATAACAACATGATATGTTTATACATATGAACAATGTTATTCTAAAATTCATATGAAAAGGAAAAGGAATTAAAATAGTTAAAATAATTTTTAAACAGCAGAACAAATGGGAGGAATCAGTCTACCCAATTTTTTGTTATATACATATACTCATAAAGATGGCATAGCATTTGCCGAAGAGTATCTACATTGATAAATGGAACTGAAGAAAAAAACCCACTAGATTCACAAATAGATCCAACTGATTTTTGACAAAGATGCAAAAGTAATGCATCGGAGGATAAATTGCCTTTTTAATAAATGGTGTTAGAGCAATTGTACATCCACAGTAAAAAAAATAAATGACACCTTACAAAGATTAACTCAAAATGGATATAGAAGTAAATGCAATATGTAAAACTATAAAACTTTTGAAAACAATGCGGGAGATAATCTCTAGGATTTTGGGTTAGGCAAGGAATTCTTAGACTTAACATAAAAGCATAATCCATAAAAGGGAAAAATGATAAATTGGAACTAATCAAAATTTAAAAATTTTTGCTCTGCAAAAGAGACCATGAAGAAGATAAAAATGAAAGGTACAGAGTGAGAAAAAATATTTTTAAACAATATATATGTTGAGACTACTATCTATAATATATAAAACCTCCCAAACTCAACTACAAAATAAAATAATCCAATTAAAAATTTGGCAAAAGAAATTAACAGACATTTCACCATAGGTAAAACGTGTCAAATAAACATTGGAAAAGATTTGAATAGACACGACTTCAAAAAATGACATACAGGTGACAAATAAACATGATAAAATGTTCAACATAATTACTCACTAGGGAAATGCAAATTAAAGCCACTACAAGATATTCCTACACATCTATTACATTCGCTAAAATAAAACATAGTTACACCACCAAATGCTAACGAAGATTCATAGAAACTGGATCACTCATACATTGCTGGCTGGAAGCCACACTTTATTAGTAACTAGAAATAAACCAGATGTCCTTGGTGAGTGACTAGTTAAACTGTGCTACAACTCTGATATGGAATATCATTAAACAGTAATAATGAGTGGACTATTTATTGAGACAATGGCATAGATGAATTTCCAAATAATCATGTTGCATGAAAAAAACCAGTCCCAAAAGGTAACATATAGTTTGATTTATACAACAATCTTGAAATAACAGAAAAGAAGAATAGATAGATAAGGGGTTGACAGTGGTTAAGGAAGAGGCAGAAGAGAAGGGACTGGGCTGTAAAAGGACAATATGATGCTTCCTTGTGCTGATGGAAATGTTCTGTATCCTGAGTACATTAATATCATATCTTGGTTGTGACACTGTGTTATAATTTTGCAAGATGATTCTGCTGGAGGAAATATGGTAAAAGGCATGCAATATTTCCCTCTGTTATTTCTTATAAGTGAATGTAATTCTACAATATCTCAAAATAAAAAGTTTAATTAAAAACAATTGTATTCAAATTAAATAAAAAGCAAATGGCATAATTATCCCAATTAGAAGGAAGATACTGTCAGATTAGATAATATAGTGACCCCAACACAGGGTGCCTATAAGAAACCCAGTTTAAAGAGACAAGTTAATGTTTAAAAATGAAAAAATATATACCCTCTTAATTTTAATCAAAGAAAGCTGAAAGGCTATATTCATATCAAACAAAGTGGATTTCAGAACAAAGAATATTATCAGAGTTAAAGAAGTTCACTTCATAATGAATGACGGGTCAGTTCATTAAGAAGACATAAGTTCTAAATGCTTATAAAGCTAATAATAGACCTTCAAAATAAACAAAGCAGAAGCTGATAGGAATGCAAGAAGAAACAGACAAATCTGACAATATGATCAGAAATTTCAGTACTTTTTTTTCAATAGGTGATTGAGGAAGGTGATAGAAAATCAGTAAAGTTGTTAAAGATAAGAACAATACTATCGATCCAGTTGACAGCATTAATATTTAATGAATATGCTAACTACAAAAAATACACATTATTTTTAAGCGAGCACTGAACATTTACCAAAAAGAATATTCTGGGGGCCCCTGGGTGGCTTAGTCAGTTAAGCATCCAACTCTTGATTCTGGCTCAAATCGTGATCTCAGGGTGGTGAGATCGGCTCTGCGCTCTGTGTGAAGTCTGCTTGAAATTATCTCTCCCTCTCCCCCGCCTCTCCCCACATGAGATTTCATGCACACGCATGTACACACACTCTCCCTCTCTCTCTCGCACCCATTCTTGTTCTCAAATAAATAAATGAAGCTTTTAAAAAAAACTATATTCTTGGTCGATAAACAGGTCTCAAAATAGCTAACATGATTTAAGTCATACAAAGTATTTTCTCCAAAGACAATGAAATTATATTAGAATCAAGTAACAGAAAGATACTGAGACATTCCCAAAATAGTTAGAAATGGAAGAATATGACTCTCAAAAAGGCATGTGCCTAAGAAAGGGAAAAGCTAAAAGTATTTTGAACTGAATGAAAGTGAAAACACAAATTATGTTGCATGCCACGAAGGTGGGGTATTTAAGGGAAATTTTATAACATAAAATGCCTGTATCAGAAAAGAAAAAGAATTACCTCAGTTTTTACCTTCAGTAAGTAGAAGAAAAGAAGCAAACTGAACCTAGAGTAAGCAGAAGTGATGGCAAAAATCAATAAAATCAATGGAATGGAAACAGAAAAAAAGAAGAAAACAAGTTATTGGAGAAATAAAAATGATAAATTTCTAGTCAGACTTGTGAGGGGAAAAAGATAAAAATTACCAGTATCAGGAATGAGAAGAGTGGTAGTACTATAGATTTCACAAATATTATAATATAATAAAGGAATATTATGAACAACTTAATGCAAATTAACATGACAATTTGGAGGAAATGGACACATTTCTTGAAAGATGCAAATAACCAAAGCACATTCAACACGAAACATAATCTGAATAGCCCTGTATCTGTTAGATAAATCATATATGTAGCCAAATCTTCCCACAGAAAATTCCAAGTCCAAATTGATCCAACATTGTGTTTTGTCAAGTATTTAGAGAAAAAATAATATTAGCAAAATGAAAATGTCATGAGAAAATTATAGTATCTGTTCTTTTTTTTTTTTAAAGATTTAATTAATTTATTTGACAGAGAGACACAGCGAGAGAGGGAACACAAGCAAGGGGAGTGGGAGAGGGAGAAACAGGCTTCCAGCTGAGCAGGCAGTCCGATGCGGGGCTCGATCCCAGGACCCTGGGATCAGGACCTGAGCCGAAGGCAAACGCTTAACGACTGAGCCACCGAGGCCCATAGTATCTGCTCTTAATAACATTTTTGCAAATGGAATTAAAGAAAAAGGGGGAGGATAGTACAGTAACATCAAGTGGGGTTTATCTCAGGAATGTGGGGTTGATTTAATATTTGATAATCAATCAATACAATTCACTGTATTAACAGACTCAAAAAGAAAATCCATCTGATCATCAAAACAGATGCAAAAAAATCACCATCTCAGAAAATCTAATATCCATTCCTGATAAAAACTCTCAGAAAACTAGAAATATAAGGGAATTTCTCCAACCTGATAAAGGATATCTATGAAAAACCTGCAGCTAGCATCATACTTAATGGAGAAATACTAAATGCTTTCTCCTTGATCAGGAACAGCAGTAACCAAAAAGTAGAAGATGAATTAAAAAACACCATTTGAAATAGCAACAAAAATATTAAATATTTAGGAAGAAGTCTGGAAACAAAGTGTGGAAGTTGCAAAACGTTGTTAAGAAAATTAAAGAGCTAATCCTCAAAAAATTAAAAATAAAAATACCATACAACCCAGTAATTCCACTACTGGGTATTTGCTGAAAGGAAACAAAAACATTAATTCAAAAATATATATGCACCCCTATGTTCGTTGAAGCATTATTTACAATCCCCAAAATATGGAAGCAACCTAAATGTCCATCAGTAGATGACTGAATAAAGAATACACACACACATACACACAAAGAGTGGAATATTACTTGCCTATAAAATCGAATGAGATCTTGCCGTTTGTGCAACATGGCTGCATTGGAGGGCAGTACGTGATAAATGAAATAAGCCAGATAGAAAAAGACCAATACCATATGATTTCACTTATATGTGGAATCTAAAAAAGAAGACTAAACAAAATAAACAAACACAGAAACGGACACATAAATAAAGAGAGCCAACTGGTGGTTGCCAAGAGGGAAGTATGAGAGTGGGTAGCAAAATAGGTGAAGGGGATTAACAGGTACGAACTTCGAGTCATAAAATAAGTAAGTTATGAAGATGAAAAGTACAGCATTAGGAATAAAGTTGTAATAACATTATATGGTAACAGATGGTAACTACACTTATTATGGTGACCATTGCATAACACATGGAATTGTCGAATCACTAGGTTATGCACCTGAAACTAATATAATACTGTATGTTAACTATACTTCAATAATAAAACTTATTTTAAAAAAGAAAGCTAAAGAGTTAAATTAATAGAGCACTGTATTCATGGGCAGAAAAATTCAATATTGTTAAGTTGTAAATTCTTCTGAATAGATCTCTACAGATTAAGGCAATCCAATTCAAAATATTGGCAGGGCAATTTTTGGAAATAATAGGCTGATTATATTTTTCATGTGGAAATGCAAAGATTCTAATAGAGCTGAAACAATTAAAAAAAAAACACTACAAAATTGAAAGATCAACACTGTCTGAGTTCAAGCCTTGATATGAAACTAGAGTAATCACTAAGGTGTACTAATGTCATTGAGACAGACAAATAAATCAATGGAATATGATGAAGAGTTCCAGAAATTAATCCAAATGTATATGGTGAGTTGATTTTTGACAAAATTTCGCATTTAATTCAGGAGAAGAAGAATAGATTTTTTAATAGTGCTGGAACAAATGGATATCCAATTTAATAATGAACTTTGGTCTGTGCCTCAGACCATAAAAAAGGTAAATCAAAATGAATCATAGACCTAAGTATATAACCTAAACCTATAAACTTTTAGAAAAGAAGAAAGAAAATCTGTGACTTTTGTGCAAAAGTTTTTTAAATACAACTTAATGGGCAATGATTTAAGCAGGCATTTTACCAAAGAAGAATTGTAGATGGCAAACATGCACATGAAAAAATGTTCAACATATTATTCATTAGGGAAAAGTAAATTAAACCTACAATAAAAGAATTTTGGTTTCCTGTCCTGCATGTAAGGAACTTGAAAGTTACATCCTGTCTTAACAAGTAAGAGGGTAAACATATATTTTTTTAAGTGAGTTCTATGCCTAAGATCAAAAGTTGCATGCTCTACCAACTGAACCAGCCAGGCACCGCAAAAGGGTAAACATGTTGAATACTCAACAACTCCTCTTGGGTCCATAAGAGATTGGAGGATCTAGGGCAAACCGCTGCTCCCCAGGTTGGAGAGACAGACAGGCAAATAAGTGGAGTCACAGCTTCCCAAAGCAGAGACTTGTGAGTGGAAACCACTGTGGGAACCAATACTGGGGTACATCGTGTCCAGCTCCCAAGAAAAAAATTACAAGACCCACCATAAGGCAAAATGCATGATGTAAAGAGACAGAGCAACCATCATAACCAGACATGTTAGGAATGTGGGAATTATCAGACCAGGGCTTTAAAATAACTCTGATTAATATGCTGATTATTTAAAATAATATGTTGATTAAGTAAAATAACTCTAATTAATAACTCTGAAGGCTTTAATGATAAAGTAGACAACATGGAAGAACTGATGAGCAACGCCAACAGGGAGATGATTATCTAAAGACAGAATCAAAAAGAAAAGCTAGACAGATTTGGTGGTTCCAGAGATGGAGGTTACGGGGTGGGCAAAATGAGTTAACTGTGGTAAAAAAGGTACAAACATCCAGTTAGAAGATGAATAAGTCTCAGGATGTAACGTATGGCATGGTGACTACAGTTAACGACAGCATACTGTTTATTTGAAAGTTGCTAAGAGAGTACATCCCAAAAGTTTGCATCATGAGAAAAAAATTATAACCATGGGAAGTGATGGATCTTAACTAATCTTACTCTGTTGTGCTGTGTGTTGAACAATATATACATTTATGAAATCATTATGTTGTATGCCTTAAATTTACACAACGCATGTCAATTACATCTCAGCAAAGCTGGAAAAATGTGTAGTTTATTTTATATCAATTATATCTCAATAAAGCTGCTCAAAAAGTGAAAGCAAGAAAACGATGAATATATATTTGGGATGGTATTTATATACCCCCAGTAGACAGAGTGTGAGTTATGCATTCTGAGGGGTCTTTGGTTAGTTGTATTTTATTTTTAAGATCTTAGCTTCTAAAAACAAATAAATAAATAATAAATTAATAAATAAATAAATAATCAGTCAATCAGTCTTGGCTGCTGTGTTGGGAGGTGTGTTTCTAGGAACTTTTTATGTTACTAGAAATAATAAAATGATAGGTAACATCGGTGCAGAATGCCTCAATGATCAGACTGTGCGTTAAAGCAAGGGTTGTTATGTTTCATCTGGTCTTCTATGCCTGCCTTCCAAAAAGCTAATAATAAGAAGAAGAATATTTTCCAAAGTCTATTCAAATGTTAAACCATCACAGTAAATTATAGCAACAAACTAAGTTACCTAGGAGTTAGAGACTCTATATATAATTCTATTTCAAGTTTTGACCTAGAGAGAAATAAGGCACACCAGTTTCCTCAAGGATATGCTTTTAAGTATTTTGGCAGTCATACCTCAGGATATTTTCGTGTTTAATATCGGTCAACCCTAGTACAAGGCGAATGCCACATGAAAAATCACTTTTTAAAGAGGGTTGTAGGATGCCATATCTCACCTATGACCTCTGCCATTTCTCTGAATTCAGACATGAAACTTAACGATCTAGTCTGCACAGGCTGGCTGTTCCTGACCTCACTTTTGGGAAAGATGTTAGCCTCGTACTGCCTTATTTTTCCTTGTGGGAAGGGTGGAGTGATGTGTAAATATGCGATGTTTTTCCGAGGTTTCTGGCAAGTGTCCCACCTCTAACCATGATCTCAACTGGAGGACCTGAGCCAATTATTTCCCCATTGGTTTTTTTCTTCCTCCCCACCCCCAATATACGGTCTCATAGCAGACCTTAAATCACAGTTTGGTAATGTATTTAAAGCTGTGACTTTAATAGTTCTGACATGCTCAGTTTTTGTTAGAAAGATAATGAAATAAACTAATGGCTACAGATTCTTCAAAACAGATGTTGGTGGTGGGCTTTTCTCACTGCATTACTCCAAGGCAAAAAATTTACATAGAGTACAATCATACTGAGTTGTACGACCATTCAGCTCTCGATGGCTGAAAAAACGCAGCATATATACCAGGTATCAGTGTGTAATATTTTATGTTCATTCCTAAATTTTCTCCAAGAATGAAATTGGTGGTTATTCAAGAGAACATTATGTAAGTCCTCTGATTTTATGAATCTTTATATTGGACATTTTTAATAAAATGATTGGGTAAAATGATTTCTTAACATGTTTTGGGCACGTACAAGTAAGTTACTATTCATAATCTTGAAAATACTCAAAATCCTGCAAATGAAGTCATGTAAATAAAGCTCCATTTTGTACTAGTCACTGCTGGGACCTCTTCATACAGTTTTTCAAATAGCAAGTGACTTAACAACTTTCCACAAACGAAAACAAAATAAAACTCCCAGCTGAACAAAGAGCTATGAGATACTGCACAAAAGTTTTTCAATACACTCCAACCCTGCCTGCTCCTTCACACCATGTGTATCCAGATGGCCTTCCTGGTGGTGGAGTGCCTTGATCTCTACAAAACTCAAATTTTAATGGAGCAGATACAGTCTCTTCGGCTACAACTGGCCCTTTGCCATAATTGACACTCATCTTTGTATCTAATGCCTCATCATGTTTTTAATTATTCCCTTGGGTTAAGCAAGGAAATGCTTGTTTCTAGAGGCAGAATTACTATATTTAATGGATTTTGTAATGTTTATGATATTACCTTTATATTGCCTAATTTCCCACCAAAAAAGTTTTAATTTATACTTTGCTAATGGTAAATGAGAAATCGTCAACTCTAACCACCATGGAGCTGTGTCATTTTTGCCACATTTATTTGATTTATATAAAATAAAACCCAGAGAATTAAGTTGTTGGATAGCTTAGCCATGTGTCTTTCCACCACAGCTTTCATAAAAACCTCTCCAACTGACCAGCTTTTGAATATAAAGTTCGGTATTTATATATCAAAGTGTAATAGAAATATTTACCCAGAGTATTTTAACATTTAGCAGACATCCTTAGTCTAGTCTCAAAAATTCAGCACCTTTCTCTCTTTGTCAACTTGATTTCTCTTATTCTTTAAGTTGGTAACTTCAACTTTCCTTAAGAAATAATTTTCAGTATTGACTGGTACTGCATAAGTGAATATACATTATTTATAGGAAGTCTAATAACTAACATGTGCTCCACCTACTAATCTGATAGCAATATAAAGTGCCCCACAGTGACAAAAACTCATTAGGATATTGCAGAGAAACTAGTGTTAAAATTCAGCGAGTCTAATAAAAATTCATATTGGATTAAACAATAAGAATGAAAATGATATTCAGTAAGAAACTAAACCTTAGTCTTTAAGCTTCTCAGCAGGATTGATAAATTAGAATGACATGAATAGAGAAGAAGCCACAGAAAAGAATGACATTAGTTGGATTCCCTTTCTATCAGAATTCTTGTTTTAAAAAATATTCAATGAAAAACTTGTGCACATGTACACAAGTGTGTGCACGTGTGGAAACAGACACAGAACTTCCTCAAAGCTCTAAATATTGTCTCCAATATTGTATAAATTGTCTTATCTTTTGTGTGATAAAGCACATCTCCTTATTTCTTTAGTCCAGTCCTAAGTTTTGCATAGCTTATCCACTTGATTAGCATTTTAAAGTAAGATGGCTTACATGTTTATATTCCACCATAAGCGTTTATTTTTCTATGTTCTTAATAAAATCTTAGTTTTGAAATTAATTCATTTTTCCCCATTTATCCTTTTTATTTTCCTGCGGCTATAGGTTTAGCCTCTAGTTTCAGTAATCTATTCTGTAAATTCTATTATCGGTGAGATTGCTAAGTAAGTTGCTATGGATGATTGGCTCAGAAGCATCACTACTATCTGCAAATGTGGCTCTAATTATATTCCTACTGACAGTCCAATCTTTATGTAAGAAAGACTGGACCATATCTTCCGATACAGGAATTAGCAATATTGACCAATTTAGATGAAAGGGGAGAAGTTTAATTCAGAAATACTCTTAAACATGTAAATTCTCCCACTTCATCGTTCATGTTTCTAAAGTGTTCTTTATTACTGGAATTAAAGCAAGACCATACATTGCACCTTCTCAGATTCCTTAAATATTTATATGCGGTTGCAGCATTCCTATGGTCCTGGAATGACTTTCTTTCTCAGGCTCCATTTATTGACAGATATTTGGGAAAAAGATAACTGGGCAACACATAACCATTTAACCCAGGTAACCAGCCCAACAAGCTCAAATAATCTTGGGTGGTTGTAGCTTCTTGTTTCAAGAAACAATGATCACTGTCCCACTTCCAGTATAAGCAAGTAATTTCCAAAGGACCTAATCCTACTGCAGATTAGGACGATAAACTATTGATACATTTTTACAAAAAATTAATTAAGAGGAGGGAGAGAAGATGGTAGAGGAGCAGGAGGACCCTAGGTTTGTCTCATCCCACAAACATGACTAGATAACTATCAAATCATTCTAAATATCCCAGAAATCAACCTGAAGACCAACAGAATGGCTCCACAACTAAAGAGAAAGAAGAGGCCACATCAAGGAAGGCAGGAAGTGTGGAGAAGTAGTTTGGGGAAGAAAAGGATCGCAATCGTGGGTGCTAAGGAGGGTAGGGAGCTGGGGTCAAAGAGAAAGGTAAGAGAGAGGAGTACACAGGGGAAAGCACAAGAACATTTCCCCAAAGCCATTGGCTGGAAAAATGAGAGAAGCTGATTTTTGCAAGTTCTTGCAACCAGCAGGGCTTAAAGATTGGAGGTTTAAAGGTCAAAGGGCTTGGTTGGGCTAGAGTCCTGAAGGCGCTGCCCTTCTCCTAGAGAGAAGGCAGGCAAACACCCCAGGGGCAGAGAGCATGGAAACAGTGATCTGAGGAGCACCCGGGGCACACTGAGGGGAGATTGTTTGCTCTTCTTGGAGCGCACCCCTGAGAGGTAGCATTCATGGAGATACCTCTGCAGGGACAAAGGAGATGTCTGGTGCCATTTCCTTCCCCTGCCCCTCAGCAGAAACACAGAGACACCTGCAGGAAGCAACACAGCACCAACACTGCCTGCCTAACCTGCTTACACCAAACCCCACCGCCCTGTGCTCTGGCAGGACTGCCCTTCTCTGTCAAGCTTGCCTCAGTCCCTGCATAAAGGTCTTCCCCAGAAGACCAGCACAAATCCCTGCCCACACCACATCTCCTGTCCAGAGAGCTCTGCAGGGCTCCAGTTTACTTGGAACCAGTACTAGGTCTCATTTAACAAGCAGCCCAGAGCACACCTAGTTAAAACTCACCACATTCTGGTCAAGTACCAAATGCTGCCCACTGCGGACAAGGAGAGCCTCTACAGATGCCTGGCCTGAAGGATAGAACAGCCAAAACACAACAGCAGAGCACACTCAGGACACACTAGATACATCCCCTGAAGCTCCAGGGCCTGGACAATATATGATCTCTTCTTCACAAAGCCATTACTCTCAGGAGCAGGAAACATAACAGGCTTTCCAAACACACAAAAGAAGGCACAGACTTAGACAAAATGTCAAGATGATGAAATTCATCCCAAATGAAAGAGTAAGATTAAAGTCATGGCCAGATATCTAAGCAAAATAAATATGAGTAACATGCCTGATGAAGAACTAAAAGCAACAATCAGAAGGATACTCATTGGGCTTGAGAAAAGAATGGAAGACTTCAGGGAGGCCCTTACCACAGAAATAAAAGAGCTGAAAAAGAATTAGAAATGAAAAATGTGGTAACTGAGATTGGAAATAGGCTGGATGCCATGAACACAAGGCTAAAAGAAGCAGAGGAAAGAATAAATGATATAGAAGACAAAATAATGGAAAATAGTGATGCTGAACAAAAAAGACCAAGAACAATTATGGAACATGACAACAGACTTAGGAAACTCTGTGACTCCCATCAAACATAATAACATTCTTATTATAGGAGTCCCAGAAAAAAAGAGAGAGAAAAGGGGCCTGAAAATATATTTGAGGAAATAACAGCTAAAAGCTCCCCTAACTTGGGGAAGGAAACAGACATCCAGATTCAGGAGGCACAAAGAACTTCCATCAAAATCAGCAAAAGAGGTGAACACCAAGACATACTGTAATTAAATTTGCAAAATATCGTGATAAAGAAAAAAAAAATCTTAAAATCAGCAAGATAAAAGAAATCCCTAAGGAAGACCCATTAAGCTAGCAGCAGATCTATCCACGGAAACTTGACCAGTTTAAGAGAGTGGCATGATATATTCAACATGCTGAATGAGAACCCAATTCTACAGCCAAGAATACTCTATCCAGCATGGTTATCATTCAGAATAGCAGGAGACATAGTTTCCCAGACAAATAAAAACTAAGGGAGTTAATGACCACTAAACCAACCCTGCAAGAAATATTAAAGGGGATCCTTTGTGTGCAAAAATCTCGAGAAGAAATGGCAGAACAAGTAATAAAATGGCATTAAATAGATATCTATCAATAATTATTCTGAATGTAAATGGACTAAACATTCTAATGAAACGATATAAGGTGTCAGAATGGATAAAAACAAAAACAAAAACAAGAAAAATCTACATGCAGCCTACAAGAGACTCATCTTAGACCTAAAGACACCAGCAGATTAAGAGTGAAGGGACAGAGAAACATTTATCATGCATATGGATGCCTAAGGAAAGACAGAGTAAGAGTACTTACATTGTACAAACTAGACTTTAAGCCAAGACTGTAACAAGAAATGAAGAAGGACACTATATCATAATAGAGGGGAAAATCTGACACTTAACCGACTGAGCCACCTAGGTGCCCCATGTGCCTTGAAGAATTAGAGAACAGAATTCGAGGCAACTAATAGCTGCTTAAAACTAAGGGATATCCAGGGAAGGTGAGAACTAGAGAAAGAAATTCCAGGATTTTGTATATAAATTCTGCCCAAATCTGTTTTTCTCCTGAACCACACATGTTCCTGATAGTCATCAGCGAAGGATAAATAGACTAAACTACACTTGAGATTTGGGATATGGAATTTGGAATTTAATTTCTACAAGTTAATGCCCATAAAAACAAACAAAAATAATAACAAAATTTTAAATGTTTTTAAGCGAATAAACCAGAGTCCTCAGCTTCCACAGTATAATAATGCTCAAAATACAATCCAAAATTATTATACATATGAAGAACCCAAAAGATTTGACCCATTTTGAATATAAAAGACAATCTTGAGACAACTCATATGTTACAATTAGCAAACAAATATCCTTAATAGCAATTATAACACTATTCAAGAATATAAGAAATAGAAAATAGAAAATAAATAGAAAATAAATAAAAATTATGAAAAGAAACAAATGAGCATTGCATACAATATCTGAAATTTTAAAAATTCCTACATAATATGAGTGAGATAAAGTGAGTGAACTTGAACAGAGAAGAAAAAAAAAGAGAAAAAAATGAAAAAAAACAAAAGAAGAGAGCTCAAGAATATGTGGAACTATATCAAAGAAATCTAACATACATGTAACTGAAGTCCCAGAAAAAGAGAGAGAATCAGGCAGACAATTTATTTGAAAAAAATAGTGTTCAACATTTTTCCATAATGAAATATATAAATTTAAAGATTCATCAAGTTTTGCAAACATCAAGTATGTTAAATATGAAGAAAAACATTCGTAAGGCACATCCTAGTCAAAACACCAAATGCTAAAGAAAAAAAATCTTGAAAGCAGACAAAGAAAACCAGTACATTATGTATAAAGAAACAATTGAATTAACATGGATTTTTCATCAGAAAATCTATAGGTGAGAAAGCTGTGAACTAACATCTTGAAGTAATTAAAGAAAAAAACTGAATACTACATTCAGAAAAGTTATCCTTTAAGAATAAATGTGAAATAAAATCATTTTCAAATAAAGAAGACAAACTAAGATAATTTCCAGCAGACCAGTACTATAAAAAATGTTAAAGGAAATTCTTTAGAAGAGTTTAAAGCAAATATTAATTGCCCTGTGGGGCCTGCAATTTTGTGAATACGTAACACATATGACAGTTACAGCATAAAAGATGGCTTCAAGTTTTCTACATTTTATGTGAAATGGTATATTAATACTATGTAGATTGAAAAACAAAGAATGTATTGTGAAATCCTTAGAGCAACCACAAAAAAATAATGTAAAAGGTCAAGCTAAAAAAGCCAGTAGATACATTAAAATGGAATTCTAATGATACTTAAATAATCCAAAAGAATGCCAAAAAGAAGTAACAACAACAACAACAACAAAACAGAAGTAACAACCAAAATAAATGGCAAAAGAATAGACCTAAATTTTAACTATGTCAACAACTGCATTAAGGCTTAATGCACTGAGCACTCCAATTAAAAGTCAGTGATTATTAGAATGGATTAAAAATCACAAACTATCTGACAGTTTCTACAAGAGTTTCCTTTTAAATGTAAAGACATAAATAAACTGAAAGCAATTGGATGGAAAAAAGACCATTCTTACAGTACGCCTAAGAAGGCTGGAATGGCTACATTCCAGGCCTGACTAGTTCCACTAATCTTTTTCTGAAGATTAAATGTTCCACTAGTTCCACTAGTTCCACTATCAGGCAAACTAGTCATTAAGAGAAAAGAATTTCCAGAGGGAAACAGGGATAGTTCATAACTATAAAATGTTTGATTTTTTAAGGAATACATCCAATCATACGTGTTCACGCACTTCATAACAGAACTTCAAAATATATGACGCAAAAGTTGACAGAATTAAAAAGAAACTCTTTACACTTACAGTTGGAGATTTCAACATCACTTTCTCAGCAATTAACAGAACATCTAAACAAAAAGAATCAATACACATCTTGTTTCAATAACGGTGTCAACCACTTTGACCTACTGATGTTCACAGAAGACTGTACCCAACAACTGGAGAAAACATTTTTTTCATGAGCATATGTTATGTTCAGCAAGACAGACATGATGTGGGGCTGTAAGGCAAGCCCCGATAAATTTAAAAGAATTAAATCATGCTGACTATGTGCTCTGGTCACAAGGGGGTGTAATTATAAATCAAAAGCCATAAGATATCTAGGAGAACCACAAATATTTTCAGATTAAACAAGACATTTTTAAATAACCCAAGGGTCAAAGAGAAATCACAAATGAAATTAAACCATATTTCAAACTGAATATTAATAATGATTCAGCATATAAAAATTTGTCAGATACAGATTAATCAGTACTGAGGGAAATTATTGCCTTAAATACTTCCATTAGAAATAAAATAATGCTCACTCTATATCAGAGATAAAGGAGAAATGAGATAAATTTTAAATTCCCCAAGGCTAAAACAGGTTATCCAATATTTTTGGGGAAAGGGGCAGTTTTATAAATTTGGACTTTTTATAGACTTTCAATCTCCCTTTTCTCTTAGCCCAAGAAAGTTTTCATATTTGGTTAACTATATAAATTTCAACTGAGTGTACCTGCTTGTTCCATTTCTTTCTTCTTCTTCCCTTGTCTTCTGATCTCGGGTCCTTCACTCATGGTTCCTAAAGGAAGGAGGCTGAATTAATTCTCAGTCAGATTCCCTAGTCTTCTTGTTCTAGTTATCTCCATTAGTACTGTTGATGTTATCAGTCCTGTAGATTTTTCTGAAGATTAAAATGTAACTGCTCTGAAGGACTAGGGTGTGCTCTTCCTAAAGCCATCATTTTCCAAAGCCACACCCTTAGGAACAAATATGAAAAACGAGTATCTGATTCACACACGTCCTTCGAATGAAGTTAAAACTGAAGCACTAAACTCCAGTATGGTTTCCCAAAATTAACCGTAGTAAGCTACTCAGCTGAATGCCTGGATCCAGGATGAGAAAGAGAACCTATATGGTTCTCATATCTAGTGTGTATATATGACTTGGGAGAAGCAGCCTTGAACTAACAAAGGAAGCGTGAGTTCCAAATGACAGACCCTAGACAAACCCGGGGGATGAGAAATTTAAGACTAGTGTTTTTTACATTACAAGTTTTTAGAAGTTTATAATTGGTTGACTTTATTTAGCAATGTGAATTTCAGACAATGATGAGAGAGTTGAAGCCCAGAATACAGAAAATTCTGATTTTAATTTCTATCTTTTCTTCCACATACACACAAATCATACAACATCTAAAGCAGCATTCTCGGGGAGGCTGGGTGGCTGAGTCAGTTAAGCATCTGCCTTCAGCTCAGGTCATGATCAGGTCCTGGGATCGAGCCCCACGTCAGGCAGGCTTCAGGAGCCTGCTTTCCCTCTCGCCCTCCCCCCCACTTGTGCTCTGTCACTGTCTCTGTCACGGTCTGTCTCTCTCAAATAAACAAATAAATAAATAAATAAAATCTTTAAAAAAATATTTAAAAAAATAAAGTGGCATTCTCTATCTGTGAGAGATTTCTCTGCACAATCAAGACGATGCAGTATTGGTGGTCAATAAATTCTCTTTCTTTCCATTATTTCAGGAATTATAGTATATGGTATATACATAATCGAATTTAGTGGCCATTGTATAATGGACACATTTACTTTCTAAAAATGCCATGGTTGCTTTACAGTTTATGGAAACACACATCTAAGCTTATGCATATGCTAAATTTTATTGCATGTAAATTAGGATATTGAGGTCATAAGATATTATTATTCCGTAACCAATTATGGGAGGTCTTTTAGGAAATTACTGCCTTGTGTGTTTCAGGGAAAGAGACAAAAAAGATTTAGAGAACTTTTTGTTGGGGTTAAATGTATTATTCATCACTATTTTATAAAGTGATTCCCATTCCATGACTCTCATACTGCCAATTTGTACTTAGTTTTGGAATCCTGAGAATGTTCAAAAAGAAAAAAAAAAAAAAGAATTGTTTGGAAGTCGTTAGTATTTGATTGAAGAAATCTAGGACAACCAGATTCCAGGTGGCAGAAAACAAGACAGCATCTGAACACTATGGACAACATTCAAATAAGGGTGTAAAATTGATCCAGGCCTTCTTTGCTGGTAATAATTTCCCATAGTCACATATGAGATATAACTTTATCAGCTCGGCTGATTTTTTCCTTTTTTTTTTTTGTTTTTGTTTTTTTTCCTCCTCTGGATGTCAATGTCTCAGTCACTGTGGAAACCACTGCAAGGAAGGGGCCTACCAATGAAGCAAAATCTCATGAAGAATAAATCAAAAAGTGCTTTTAGAACTGATTCTTGGGGCGCCTGGGGGGTGCAGTTGGTTAAGTAACTGACTCTTGATTTAGGCTTAGGTTGTGATCTCAGGGTTGTAGGATCAAGTCCCACGTGGGGCTCCGCACTCAGTGTGGAGTCTGCTTGGGATCCTCTTTCCCTCTTCTGCCCCTCGAGCTGATTCTCTCTCTCTCTAAAATAAATAAATAAACCTTAAAAAAAAAAAAAAAGACTCTCCCTCTGTCCCTCGCCCCTGTGTGCGCGCACGCACGCTCTCTCTCTCTCTCTCTCTCAAATAAATAATAAATCTTTAAAAAAAAACAAAAAAGAACTGATTGTTATGACTTGGAAAGTTTATTTCTGGAACGGTTATTTGCTTAAGTAATATATACTGATAATTTTGTAAGTTTCATCGCCGGATGCTATTTTCATAAAAGAGCATTTATGTATTATTCATTTACCTATATTCCAATACATCAGCATGCAAAAAATAAAATAAGGCTAATTGAGGGAGAGAGGAGTGCACCATAGTTGACACTTCCTTTAATGCTAGATTTATCTTGTATTTGTTCCAATATTTTTTACATGTATTCATCATCACAAACACAGAGAAAATCTATAATATTATAAAGGTAGGTAACATTAGCCTCCTAACTTTACAAATGAGGAAACTAAGGCACCAAGAGATTTTTTTTTTTTTAAGTGACTTGCCCAAGAATATATGAAATGTAGTAGATGGTACAGTTGAAAGCTGCTCTCAGGCAGTTTAGTTCAGAACCTATATTCCTAACCATGATATATATTGAGGAAATGTCCTTCGTGAGTTAAGTATTGACATTCTGTAAAGAGCCTGGCAGTAACATTCAACTACTGGCCGCAATAAACCAGACCTCGAATTCTTCTGTTCAGAAAATCTCTGTTAATAGGTTGTAGGTCCTGGGATGAGTCATCCCATCTCCACATTGATTTTTACCACCAGAAAGAAATGAGTTATTTGAGTAAACGATCATTAAATATTGGAGTGCATAAAACTCTATGATTCTAAAAGCAGGTATCAATGTATCATTTATCCAGATTTTCTTTTGATTGCTTGGGAACTAACACTTCTGATTTTGCATTCAGACAGGAAGAGTGAACCACGATAATAAATGTAGAGAGCTTTGTTCTTGCGATGAACTCACAAAAAATTTGGAGGAAAGGAAGCTGAACATGGTAATAAAAAAATATGGCGGCAATATCATTGGTTCATTTATTCAATTAATCTTATAATTGCAAATAATAAAAGTTTCAATATATAAAGTAAAATAATAATAATGTAAGTGGAAGCATTCACAAAGAACATTTCTGACAGTGACATTGAATAATATGCATTATTTTATTTATGAGCAGTGTGAATTTTTTAGTAATCATTTCACACTGACTCCTTATTATGAACAAATAAAAGCCTACCAGAAGCAAATGAAGACAAATTACAGAAGCCCATATATTTAAATGCCAAAGACTATTACTAAGCAATTTTCCCAAAGTGAAAATCTATACCATTTTCACAATGTATGCAGTCTTAAGTTGTCTTTGTTTTAATGTGAAATAGTGGATTATTTTGACCTATGTGTTTTATTAAGTCCAATTGCCTTTGATATTTCAGATTGCAGGATTTCACACAGGAATATTTGACCATATACTCTTTCATGTTCCTGAATATATCTATACATACCAAATTGTGGTAAATCATATAATTTGACAACCCACACACACACAAAATTGTGAGAAACCCTTCCAGAATCTTGCAATAACCATAGCTTTGCTTTTTTATACATAATCATACAGGGCTGTCCTAATATTCTCTTCTGTCCTTAAGTGGGATTCACCTGCTACCTTTTCTGTTGCGTTATCACTATCCAGCCATTTCCCTCCCTTTTCCTCTCTGGGCAGTTCGCTGGCCCAGCTCAATTAAAGGACAAATCCATTGCCGTCTGCAGCGCAGGAATTATAATGAAGTCAGCTGTCAAACCCCATCTCACAGCTGCCCCTCTGTGGGTAATCTGATGGCCACTCGTCAGGGTTTCACCCAGTCAAACACAGACAAAGGGCCTCTGATGGCTGCTTTATTCTAATCAATCTACACAGAGGCAGATGTTAAAATCCCAACAGGAAAAGGTGCAATTTGATTTAGCATTCAGAACTGCCTTCTTCTATTGATACATCAGATCTCTCTCAACTCGATATCTTTTTGCAACCAAGGGGCAAATGACTTTGTGTTTATTTATTTTTCTCATTCTGTCATTAAAAATAATGCTTTAGAATGACATTAAGGAGTATAAAACATTGCCCAATAGAACGTAACAGAACACAAGAAATTAATTGGTCTCTCAAGGTGGAAAGAATCCGGGTGATTTTGATTTTTAAGATTTCTGTAATTTTCTAAATATTCTAAAGTGAGCCAGAAGAACCAGTGAGCTATTCATTCACTCATTTCTTTATATTCTCTGCAGCCTGAGTAGATACTAGAAGGGAAACAAAAGTAGATATTGTTCCCAGAGTAATTAGGCAGAAGAAATAAAGCAAGATTGGAGTGAAAGAAATAAAGAAATCTGATACCAATTATATTCTTAGTTTTATAATCTCTAGCCACAAAGACTGTAGTAAAGCGACTCATTTTCTTCATGCATTTCTTTTTTTAAAGAATAACTTAACACATATATTATTAATTCTCCTCTAAAATTTTAAAAATATGTGATTTTGATTACACAATTACTAACTCTGCCACTCTGACTACAGCAGCTATGTCTCCTGTCTTCTTAAATAAGACACGTATATGTCGGAAAATCTAGCTTCAGTGGAGCCGTTTGTCTTTTTAGTACCGAATATCTGTAGTTTCCATTGGTAATGCCTTTCTGAAGGTGGCACATTCTTCTTGATGTTATTCAAATATTGAGTACATGGAAGTCATTATGTCTTAAAGACATGATCATAAAATAGACTGGGGGAGCCAGACCATTTATCTTAACATCTGCTTGAAAAGGGGAATAGAAATATTAATGATCACATATTTGAGGTTCTTTCATACTGAGAATTAGTATCTTCCCCAACTCAATTCCTGCTATTTATATAAGAAATCACCTTCCTTTCAGGCATTTTGTTTAGATTAATTTTAACTCAAGCTGTCAAAATGTAAACTTTATGTTTTATTAGGTCTTTGAAAGTCAACATAATATCGAAATTCTAATGTGCAAAAGGAGTATATATCCTTCCCACATGTCAAATTGCTGACCGACATTTTTTCACTGGCTTGGTACTAACTTTGCAGTGGTTTTTATAATTATTTAAAACATCGATGGCTAAGAAGAAAACAATATTCTAGAATGAAGTTCTGCCCCACGCATTGCAACTGGTGATGTTGGAAGAAATACAGAGACAACATAAAAATTGTAAGAAAAAAGGCCAAATCTTTGGTGGCAAAATACTCGATGACATTTAATAAGAAAAAAATCACAGCCAGTGCTAGGGGGAAAAAAAGCTATTACAGAAACCAGTGTTTTTAAGAATTTGGAATTCAATGCTGCAGTGGTCTTTTCCTATTAAAATAGTTTTAGTGAATGCTTTGTTATATTTGAAGATCAAGATTTTGTGTGTGTGTGTGTGTGTGTCTGTGCAGAGTGCTTTAACAATGATAAGAGTTTGATGTAAAAAAAGAAAATGAGGACATAAACATTCTGTCATTCCTGGTAAAATCAATATCTGCCTATCTTTTGTCTGGCTCCTGAGCACAGTCCTAAAGTTGATTTGTTCTAAAAGAAGAGAAGGCTGTCATACAGATAAGAATGAAAGCTTAAAACTGTCTTCGGGTTCAGGTATTAAAATGGTGGTGGCAGGAAGAGGGTGGGGTGTCTAGCCTTGTAATTTTTGTGTGTTATCCTAACTTTGGAACAAAGAGGGAGTTCCTTAGACTCTGAGATAACTGCCGATATATGTATTATAGATAGGTGATAGAAGATAGATAGATGGATAGATAGATGGATAGATAGATAGAAATACCTATTATATATATAATGGCTTCTTTCTGGAAGAATTGCTTATTTAAAAAATATCTAGGCAGCTCAATTTTCTTCTATGTGAGTGATTCTCAAATTTTATTTGGGACCCCTGTGAATCCTTAAGATCCCTTCAGAGTGTCTGTGAGGGCAAATCTATTTTCATAATAATACTAAAGCGCTGCTTGCCTTTGTCGCTCTATTTTCCCATAAGTATAAAAGTATAGTTTTCTAGACAGCTAATGGAATGTGCACTGTGTATTGTTTTAAAAATTCTTCAGTTTAAATTTCTAACATACTGAACATCAATGACTATAACCCAATAAACAAGAGCTGTTTGGAATCCTCAAGAATTTTGGGGAGCATCACTATATTAAATTGTGTTTCCCTCAGATTCATACATTGGAACCTAAGCACCAAAGTGACTGTATTTGGTGGGAAGGTTTTTAAGAGGTAATTAAGGTTAAGTGAGATCCTAAGAGTGAGGTCCTAATTTGATAGGGTTGGTGGCCTTATTATTTTTTTTTAAGATTTTATTTATTTATTTGAATAAGAGAGAAAGTACTTGAGGGAAGGGGGGGTATAGGGGCAGAGGGAGAGGGAGAAGCAGACTCCCAACCCAGCGGGGAGCCTGACATAGGATGAGATCCCAGGACCTGGAAATCATGACCTGGACCAAAGGCATATGCTCCCAGGTGCTCTGAATTGGTGCCCTTATAAGAAGAAGAGATTTCTCATCTTTCTCTCTCTACCCCCACACACAGAACAAGGAAAGGCGATGCGAGGACACCAGACAAGGCAGCCGTCTACAAGCCAGAAAGAAAACCCTCA
Source organism: Potos flavus (assembly GCA_028534135.1). Lineage (NCBI taxonomy): Eukaryota > Metazoa > Chordata > Mammalia > Carnivora > Procyonidae > Potos > Potos flavus. The sequence goes on along the minus strand of CM052886.1, from coordinate 125,088,106 downwards.
CCAGAACCTGATCATGCTGGTGCCCTGATCACAAACTTCCGGTCTCCAGAAATGGGAGCAAAAAAAAAAAAAAAAAAAAGTCTATTGTTTAAACAACCCCATCTTGGGTATTTCCCTATGATATCCTGAGCTAACTGAGATGAGTACTAAAAAAGTCCAGAAACTAAAACTCCTGACAACCACTGATCTAGTTAATAAAGCGGTGATGCTGGAGCCCCCTATAGGCTCAAAGAAGAAAACACAAACTCGTGATTCTCTTAGGTTGGATGACATCTTCGAACAACATGAGTAGCGCACTGTGCTGACAAGTGTTTTAAAATGCTGCAATCTTTGCCATAAGAATGTACCACTAGAGGAATATTTAACAGTTCCGACGTAACTCCCAAATTCTTAAATGTATATTCAAAGCTCTCTGCTTTGGGGCCCCAAGCTACTCATCCAACACTATCAGCTGCTATCCCTCAGCATTAAACCTCTTCTTTAGGAAGCCAATCTCAAATTCTTTTGGGCACACATTGCTCTTACTGGTCTCCATCCCTGAGCTCATGCACGATTCCCACCATATATTTCATATTCTATCTTTCAACTTAAGGAAAGTTTGTTCACTACCCATTCCATCATGTGGGTTGTCACCTGCTTTCTTTGGAGGAATTCAGGAGGATAGAGCTCTGCCTGGACCTGTGAGTTCAACAAACCTGAGGCAGCGTCTTCCACTTTCCAATCAGTACTATTTTAGGGCACAAAATAAATCATTACATAAGCTAGGAACTTCCATGTTTTGGTTCACAATGTATCATGGGGTTTCCTTGAGGATTTGGGGAAGGTGTGGCATGGCTCGCCATAATGCTACATTTGCTACTGGGAAACATGTGTACTCACTTAAAAAAAAGTGAGTTGAAAAATGCAAATTTGAGAATACTTCACTCTACTTTATTCTTCCTAGATTTTAATTCCTGGTTTATTATGTGATGCAGATGTCTCAGGGACAAATAGGCCTAAGGTTAAAATTAGAAGAAAGTTTTTACTTGTCTTGGTTATCTAATCTGAAAGTAGAGGGGCTACCAAAAAATCTGGTATGTTAGTGTCTCTTATTAGAGGGCGTGACATCACACACACACAAAATTGAAGGTGAGTTTTGCTGCTCTAAATGGTATTGTGCAAATTGATAAATTAAATATTTTAATTTCAACTTAATTTATACAGAAATAGTAAAAGTAATTCTGGAAGAACAGAACAGGGCATTTTCCACTCAGAATAGATGCCTACAGAAGATTGGATAAAGTAATAATTCACATTTATGGCATGCTTTCTACTGCAGGAACTGTCAAGAATTTTTCATCATTTCCTTTGGGTGATCTCAACCAGAATTTTATGACATATTTTAAGATAAGAAGCTAACCCCAGGGGCTGAGTTCAAACCTCTGCTCTTCTATTTATCAGGTCGGTAATCTTGGGCAAGTTACTTAACTTCTTAGCACCTCGATTTTATTATCTATAAACTGGGATGCCAATAATAATAACTCTGACTTCACTGTGTTGCTAAGATTATTAAACAAATTAATATACCTAAAAGGCTTAAAGTACTACCTGACTCACAGTAACCTTGATATGAACTACCTCTTATTTTCTCATTTTACTAGTAAAGATCTGAGACTTGAAAAGTTCAGTTAACTTTTTTTTTTTTTTTTAAGATTTTACTTATTTATTTGAGAGGGAGAGAGGTGGGGTGGGAGGTAGGCAGAGGGAGAGGGACAAGCAGACTCCCCGCTGAGCAGGAAGCCTGACTGGGGGCTCCACCCCAGGACCCTGAGATCATGACCTGAGCCGAAGTTAGATGCCTAACTGACTTGAGCCACCCAGGTGCCCCAAAAAGGTTAGTTAACTTATTAAAGTCTGCGACTAGTAAATAAATAAGTTCTGGAGATCTGTACATGGTACAGTGATTATAGACCATAAAATTGTATTATAAATGTTAAACTTGCTAAGAGACTAGATCCTAATTATTCCTGGCACTGGAAGAAATGATAAGCATGTGATATGAAAGAAGTGTCAGCTAATGCTACCACGGCCATCATAGCGCAACATAAATGTATCAAATCAATGCTATACACCTGAAACTTATACAATGTTATACGTGAATGGCATCTTCATAAAAATATCTTTTTAGATGCTTATATGTGAGAGTTGGAATTTAAATCCAGACAGTCTAATTGCACAACTCATAATCATAATCTGTAATCAAAACAGCCTTTGCCAGAACTGAAGCAGAGAGTGGGGACCCTTTAGGAGAGCACGATTAAGGAGCTATCAGAGAGATAAAAGCCAAAACTCAGCCACAGGTGTGGGACATATCACTCTCTCCTCACAAGCATTCAGTTACTCAAAGCAGATGTTATTCTTCTCATCTCACGGATGATGAGCTGAACCTGGAAACCGTTCAGGGCTTGGTAACTATCAAGTGTTCATGGATAAGTCACAACTAAAACCCAGTCTTCGGAAGAGAGACTCAGGACTATAAATACAGGGGGAGATCAAGATGGAGAATAGACACTGACCTTGACCTTGCCCAGGATGTATTAGGCTGTCTTTAAAATTCTTTGCTTGACTGTTAATTTTGAAAACCCAACTAAAGAAGATTTTCTACTGAGGCCATTATCACATTGGGATTTTTTTGAAGCAGAGGTCAATAAACTTTTCCTGTGAAGGACCAGGGAGCAAATAAATATTTTAGTCTTCTCAAGCCAAGAGGCAGTCTCTGCTACAACTACTCAACCCTAGAGCACAAAGTAGCCACAGACAATGAATAAGTAACTGAATAGGGATGGCCGCATTCCAAAAAAATTTCATTTACAATAATAGGCAGCAGGCAGAATTTAGCCTTCAGGCTATAGTATGCTGACCTCTGTTCTAGAAGCCGATAGATATTAATTTCTTACCATATGTTGCATGTAAGTTTTCAGTGAATACTTGTGAATGGATAAATTTAAGGTTAAATGAAATGTGATGAGGACAGCCTTATGGTTCATTCAGTGAATATTGACTGAATATCACAACAGGACAGATAGTTTTCTAGTTGGTGAGAAAAAAAAATAGTTAAAAAAACAATAAAGCCCCTGGTCTGGTAGAATTCATAATATGAATGCCCCTTCCTATTAGAAGATCCTTAAGTAAATTAAACACACACAAGATAATTATGAAGCACAGTAAATGAGTGATAGGAAGGACATAAACACGATGATATGATAGAGAATAATTAGGAGTGGGGGACATTTGCAGGTAGGATATTTTAAGTATTATAGTTACTTACAAGGAAGTTTATGCAAATAGCAGGAAAAGTGGTGAGAATAGTGCTAAATGCAGGGGGAAATGGCAGATTTTGACGTGCGTGGTCAGACCTCTGTGTTTTATCCTAAGGATATGGGAAACCATCAAAGGGATTTAAGTTAGAAAGTGGTTTAAGCTCTGAATTTTGTTATTAAAAAGTTCATGTGGTTGCTGTTTGAGTAATAAGCTGGGGGAAGGTCACTTCCGGATGTGGATGGCCAATTGCAGGATTTGCAGACGGTTAGGGGAGGGGTGGAGAGACTCGGAGCAGAGTAGAGTGGTAGCAATGCAAAAGAAAGAGTTTGTCTCAGGACAAACCTGAGACTTTGGGACTTATTTTGAAAATAAATTTCATTCTTTCTAAAGGGATCCATGGGAATTATTTTGGCTTGAGAAAATCAGTAAATGGTGGTGTTTACTGAAACGAGGCAGAAAATACTTAGGGAGGTTGTAGATGCAAGAGTTCTGCTTCGTAAACAAAGAGTAGGCAAGTCCATGAATGTTTATTGGACATCCAAGTAGAGTTTTCACAAAAGCAATTGAGAAATTAGGTCTCAAACTCAGAGAAGAGGTCAGAGGTGGAAATACAGATTTAGGAGGAAGAAGTCCCTTTTCGTGATCTTTAAGTCCAAATGGAAGACGACAGGGGATCTATGCCAGAGCCCCGGACATAACAGGACAAGCAAGAAATACCTGGGGGCTCTCAGTTCACGGTGGTGATGCCGGAGGACCCTGAGCTCACCTCCTCCCACGGACACACCGAGTCTATGCCACCAATGGAACAGTTTTCCCTGAAAAAAAAGACGTAAATGTTGCTTGAGCAACGATCACACACCAGGCAAACGAGAGGAAAACCACACACCGAAGCAGGTAGCAAAGGCTGGGTCACCACCTCGGCGTGAACTCCATTCCCTGTGCCGACTGCCACCCACAATCCGGGGGGAACTCCGAACCCGGAGCTTCGCCCTGAGGAGCGAAGGGTCTGAACCCCACCTTGCACACCCCAACTTTTAAAACCTGCACCTGAGAGAAGAGCCCCCAACCATCTAACTTTGCAGACCCACGTGGCTGGCGTCTACCAGACCCAAGAGACTATACAGACTTGGCTGGAAAACGGCTGGGGCGGGGGGGGGGGGGGGGGGGGG
>CM052886.1:125037194-125083537 GCA_028534135.1 Potos flavus | reverse complement strand
CACTGAGCTGTGGAGGCCCGAGGCCCTGGGGATCCTGGGTCCCCCAGAGCTGTAGCAAGCAGCGCACACACTGCGGACTGAAACTCCACCGTCCGCGTCCGATTCCCCGCCCTGGGCTCTCTGGGCAGGAGACCTGTTGGCTTGTTCTGCAGCCTGGGGGGCGGGGAGAGACGCAGGCTTCCGGTTTGGCGCCAGCTCTGGATCTAGAGGGTGCTCTCTCTGGCAACATGGTGGTCATGAGCTTGGCACCTTCCCCCCCGCCTACCTCCAGCTCAGGGCCACCTCCCAGGGAAGAGCTCATACACTTGTCTGGAGCCCTGATGTGTGTGGTTGCGGCCCCACACACTTCCATGTTGCCAGGCTCTGGTGGCCGGGGGGGCCTTCCTATTGTGGGTTCCTCAGGACTGTAAACAGAGAAGAGCTCTTAGAAGGCTACTGTAGCCAGCGCACAGGGACACAAAAACACCTGGGTCTGGGGTCCCAAACAGACAAGGTTCAGTCACTCCCTGCTGACAAAATCCAAAGGCGGAGAAACTAGTGGTAAAATGGAAAAGGAATTTATGTGTGAGGCCAACAACAGAACGGTGCAGACAACATCTCAGAGACTGCCTCTAAAATGTCCAAAATACTTCCAGATTTAGATAAGGAAAATGTGGGGCAAAAGTCAGTGGGTGCATGCTGATAGGCAGTGAAGATCAAGTTGATACTTGTAATGGGCAGGGTCTTGCTGGTAGTCCTTATTGCTTGGAGGGGGAGTTTTGGTTCCCATCAAGGTCTTTTGCCTGAGTTAAGAGAGAAGCTGGAAAGAACATAATTAGAAAACTGCCTGGACAATCACAAAGGGTTGAGAGACAACCAAGAACTAAGACAAGGTTGAATGATAAGTTTCCTCCCCTATATTAAGTCACTCTTCAAGACTGGGGGGTATCTAATACATGGAAACCAAAGCAGTCAAGCAAAATGAAAGAATAAGATAAATTAAAAAATGAAAGAATAAGAAAGAATGAAATGGAAGAAATGAAGGAATAAGATATGAAAGAATAAGATAAAACCTCTGAAAAAAAAAAAGACCTTAATGAAACAAATGTAAGTATTTAACACATATTTTGACAGGAGACATTAGCTAAGGAGATGGAAAGGGGGCTGCTGGAGAGGTAGATGGAAAACTGAGAAAGGGTGCTTTCACAGAAGACAAGTGTATCATGAAAAAGGGATCAGCCCCTATGGCAGAGGCTGATGGGAGCCCGTGTCTAACACGTATAATGCCTATATATACTTTAATTCTAACCATAATGGTCTTTGACAACCACGAGAAGAATTCTGGTATAGTGAGGAAGATGAGGCAGTGGGAAGAGTGCAAGAGAGAATGGAAGGTAAGGAAGTGAATTCCGAATTTCTCTGTGAATATGGAACAGGCACTTGGGAGAAGGATGCTGGAGTTAAGTTTTATTTTTTATGATGGGAAATGCTGGAACATGTGGGTGTGATAATGGATGTGATCTAACAGAGAAAGGGAAATTAATGAGGTAGATGAGCAGATCCTAGAGTAAAGACTAGATGTAGAAATCATGATATATTATAGAATAAGCTCCATTTAGAAAACGGTATTCAAGTTAAAAAAAAAAGCTATTTTGAAGTATAACTTTGAAATTTGGGATGAGTGAAAGAAAGGAGAATCAGAAAGGAAAATTTTGATTTGCGCAATATTTGCAAATAAATACTATTAAGTTTTAAATCTTGGACTAATGGAGTGTTATTACAAAGGAATAATAACGTCCCAGGCTTGAATGAGGAAATAAAAATACTTTGTTACTAACACAATGCATATTGCAACATTCTAAATACCTACCAACCAATTTTTTAAAACCCTGTAAAATCAGTTTTTCTTTTTTTCCTCTTTTTTTAAAAATCGGTTTTTCTTTTTCTTTTTTTTTTAAAGATTTTATTTATTCATTTGACAGAGGAGAGAGATCACAAGTAGGCAGAGAGACAGGCAGAGAAAGAGGGGGAAGCAGGCTCCCCGCCGAGCAGAGAACCTGATGTGGGGCTCGATCCCAGGACCCTGAGATCATGACCTGAGCTGAAGGCAGAGGCTTTAACCCACTGAGCCACCCAGGCGCCCCAAAAATCAGTTTATTTTCTAAGTAAACTAGAATTCATCTTCCACCACAAAACAAATCGTGATTATAGTCAATTTATTTTTCATATCATGGCAGAGATAAACACCAGTCATATATGTATTTGAATTAGGACAAATTTGAAGAAAATATTCATAGCCATTTAAATACTTTGTAAGGGGGACCTTATGCCAATATAAATTACAATTATGATGATGATCAATATTTATGTTGCCTCTGCCAGTCATCTGAGCACATTCTATGGCATTCTGAATGAGGGGGCTTATTTATAAGAATTGCTGTCTTATTGCAGAAGACCATTGAGTGAATCACAATTATAATATCATGACATTAATGTAGGCTGAGTGGTGATTGATTTCCACCTCAGCGATGATATAGTTGTGGATGGCCCAGTTTCAACGAGCAGAGGACACTCATTATTTTTATTTATCAGGTATAGCATGTTCTTGTTACCTTTCTACGCAAAAGCTTTGTTTTCTAGGTAAACTGGATAAGAAGACAATTGAGAAAGTGGCAGATAATGTCTATTGTTGCTTCATTTCTAATTAACTACACAGGATACCATTTGAGTTTTTATTTGCTTAAAATATATTTTGACTTCTTTGTTATCAAACCAGACCAGGTATATATTTTAAATTGCTAACATCTGACCCAAGATTCTGAAGGTGGGGAAAATCCAGAGCCCATGATGGGACCACCTTGTAACCCTGGAGATGACACAGAGAAAGAGTCTAAAAAAGAAATCAGGCAAGAACTTGCACTAAGTCTAAATGGATGAAATCAGGCTTTCAGATCTTCAGGCCAAACCAACCACAGAGTCTATTTATTTGTTCAAGTTATGGAGTTAGGAAAGCTGATAGGGAAATCACCAGAAACATTGTTACCCTCAGGCTCTCCCTTGCACTTTACTGATTTTTGAAAATCCATCTATTGCTGGTAACTGAAAAGACTTTGTATCTGGAGCATACAGAAGTAACCTACTGGGCAAAAACCATGAGATTTAGCGTGGGAACACATGGATTTGAAAATCAGCAGCAACTTTCATAGATGTATCACCTTCCATGTTGGATGTAGTCACTCTGTTTCCTCGTGATTGAGAACCTCAGCTCCTGCACAACCAAGATGGGTGTCATCACGGTGTATACTTCGTAATAATAACTCAGGCTGCAGATTCGAGCAGGCTGGTTTCAGATTCTAGCCCCATCACACACATGCTGTGTTACCTTGGGAGAGTTGCTTGATATCTCTGAGCCTCAGACTATCCAATATAAAAAGAGGATTAATATCACCTTGCTCATGGTGCTGTTGTTGCAAGGGATTAAACAAGATAATCGATGTAGACTGCTAAGCTTTGTATGTTCCAGAGAGTCACTCAATGCATCTTCAACATTCCCTTTTCCCCCTAATTCCACAGATTTCTACCACTTTAGGAGCTATCGATATAGCCATTTTTTCCCAAGTTTGTGAAGTGGATTCAATGATTCAATGAGATGCTATAAATTAAAGAGCTTTGATAGATTAGGATATTAGGGAGGTAGAGATAGCTCCCAAACATGCAGAATGATCTGATACAAATGGTATATAGCTATTTTTGAAAAAAATTTAAAAGACAAAATATGTTATTTTTCTTACTATTTAAATAATACAGAATCATTGTAGAAAAGATTTGCCTTATTCTACTTTGGATTTTTTTTTAATTATTGCCACTAGTTTTCTGAGCATAGCATTTTTAATTTTGTATATGCTGATTATTTATTTTTACTCCCCCCAGTATTGAGTTTTCTCCCAACATTTGCTGTTACCGAGCATAAATTTCTGTTCATATATATAAGCATCTGTTGAAGATTAATTCCTAGAATGCACATACTGGACCAGATATATAAACAACTTGAATATTGCCAATTTGCCGTTTAGAAAACTGCCAATAACTGGAAGATTCCCCTACTAACTTTCAAGGTCAGGCATGAGCCTCTAGAGTCAACAGTAGTCTAAGGTATAGATTGAAGGGGAAAAAAGGTAGAGTTGGTGTATCTTAAAAATATCACCTTTCCCCTTATGTCACTTCACATGGATGGTACCCATTTTGTCCATCTGTTTGTGAGTTTACACCATGTGATCATCTTCACTTAGATTGTGCTTGTCCATACAAGGCTGATTGTTTCAGAAGAGTTTGTAAGAGCTCCTATTCATTTTTTGGCACTAGTTATAACTACTCCTACCTCAGGTCTTAACCCAGGTATTTCTGGGGAACTTCTCTTGGACAGTAAGCCATTTGTCCCTCCTCAGGGGTCCCACGACATCATTTTACCTCTACCATTTATACTTTTTGACAGTTGTGTTCAGGGTTGGGTTTTCCTATTCATAGGTAAGTCTTGAGGAGGCAGACACAGTGCCTTTCTTGCACCTCCAGCGTCTGTCAGGAACACGCACTCTAAAATGACTATTGAATGAGGGCAGCATAAATGAATATCTGAGTGAATGAATACTTGAGCTTATATTTAAACCTCTTTCATGATTGGACGTGTAGAATTGCAGATGTTAATAACTCAAAAGCCATACAGCTATTTAAATGGTGATCGTCACATAACTAGAATGAGTATATAATTACTTTTTCATTGGCAAAATAAAATAATTCAATTTTTAACTTCAGTTCCACTTCGAGAGGGGATAAAGACCCTTTCTGTGGAAAAACATTAATGTCTAGTTACAGCTGATGCTTTCTTAAACTATCTGGTTCATATTTCCCAAGACCTTCTTGGAAAAATATTAAATACTTGTATGCTCTTAGCTTAAACTTAGAAAGAAATAATGAAGTTTGAATTCCCTAGATAAATCCTTATGTCTCCATTATTAAATATTAGAGAGAGGCCTGTCTGGCTCCTTGAAATGGCTTTTATTCCTCTGTATATTTTCCTATGTATTTGTTTTGGTGGTTTAAAAGGGAAATAATGATATTTTTTAAAATGACTTTATTAATTTGAGAGAGAGAGAGAGAGAGAGGAGGGGCAGAAGGGGAAAGAATCTTAAGCAGACTCTGCGTGGAGCCTGATGTGGGGCTCAATCTCATGACCCTGAGATCACGACATGAGTCGAAACCAAGAATTGGGACACTCAACCGACTGAGCCACGCAGGTGTCCCAGAAATAATGATATTCTTAAAGAGACTCAGAAATCACTATTTTTAAATTTCTTTATAATTATTCTATTAAATTAAACATTTAAAGTTTATTTTCTCCTGAGAACTACAGAAAAAATAAAAACAAACTAAAGCCATCAGAGAAACCCCAGATTCAATCTGTACTTTGATTCATGAAAATAGAGAGAGGGACTGTTTCTGAACTCAGTGACTGAGAATTTCTGTTCAAAGAAATCCTTTCATCAGTTAAGCGATGGAAAAAAATACAAATACTTTCAAAGAAGAAGTAAGCTGATAAAGATTATTACAAAAAAATCAAAGTCAGTAAAATTCTATGTTTAGCAAAGCACTAAGGGAATGGGCATACAGTTGTAGTTATTACAGAAGAGTAGACAGTGATTACATTTCACAGCAGACATGACCTCAAATTGGATTTGCCCTTGTCTTCTAACCTAAGATTCTTTCCAGTGGTTGGACTAAATGCTGCTAAAAACTTTGGTCTCAATGCCACTTATTAGAAATCCCAATGTAACCATGAAATTAATTTCCAAAATTTCAATGTCATTAGCCAAGTCAGACCAGCTACTTTCATTTCTTAATGTTAGAAATAGTCAATAAGAGAGCTAAATGCTCAATAAATGTTTGACATTCATTTTTTTTCCCCTACTTCTGCAGGTTTCTTCCGCATTAGGAGCTACCAACACAGCCATTTTTTGAAGTGTGAGTAGTACTCTCATGATTAAGACTACCAAACGATTATTGCTGAATTTATGACCTTTCTAAGGCTCTCCTTTGTAGACATTGAAGTTATTATTATAAGGGTAATACAGATAGCTTAGGAAAAGTTGGAATATGAGTATTTAGAAAAAGAAAATAAGAGAAAACTTGTATTGTGATTGTAACGGTGAAATTTTAAAAATCCGCATTGTCTTTTTCACCTTTTTATATTTTAGCAATGGAGGCTAGAGGGAAAACCAAAACCCAAGGATCCTTTGACTGTTCATGTCAAGAATCAGGAGTAGAAACAGCCCCAAAGGAGGAAAGACTCTGGATCCAGGAAGTAAGGTAGAAATAAAATTCAATATTCAGTTTATAGCTGAAAGCAGGTTTGATCTGTTCTTTAGATACTCTAAAACATTGAATCAGCTGTGGTAAGCGGGGCTGCGCCTTTGTTACTTAATTTTTAATTACATAAATAATACATACTTACAAAAAACTACAAAGTATGGATAGGTCTAAATGATAAAATTTATATTACTTGTTTCACATTTGTGGTATAGACTTTTAACTTTTACATAACAGGCATAGTTTTGCACAAAAGAGAGATAATATTCTATGTATTGTTCTATAACATTCTTTCCCTTGCAATTTAACTAATTCTTTCTCTACTTCTTTCTAAGTCAGTCATGTACCTCTATCACAATATTCCTAATGGCTTTTATAGAATTCAATTATGTTTTGGGGTCATCATTTAAATTCAATTATTTACTGTGATTTTGATGTTTTGCTATTATAAACAAAGCTATGATGAAGAGCTCTCTACTTAGGTCTGTACAAATCTGTTTTAGGAAAAATTCATCAATGTAGAATTACTAAGTAAAAAAGTCTTGCGAATATTTTAATGCTTTTGGTATTGAATTCCAAATTATCTTCCAGAGTGGTGGAGGTAATCAACAACCCTGCAAAAATGTGTATGAGCACCGTATCCTTATAGTGCCATTCCCCAAACTAAGCACACTTGGCATACAGTACTTTTTAATTCCTAATTTGATATGCAGTGAGGGGGATCTTTCAGGGATTTAATTTGCACTTTTGATTTCTAGTGAATTTGAACATGCGAATACTTTTAAAATGCACATGCCTAATACATCATCATTTGTGTGCTGTCTCCTTCTAAGACTAGTGATTAACCCAGTCATTCTGCTGTCATAGTAATGATAGAGGTACCAGAGAGCAAGCAAAACCCCACAAGTCTCCCTGAAGCAGAGGCTTAGAGTGAGCACAGCATCACTACTATCGCATTCTAACTGGGAAGGCAAGTCATATGTCCACACTCCAACATAGGAGGCAGAGAAACATACCACACTCACAGAGGATGTCAGGCGGGCATTTCTGGGCAGCGAGCATGGTTACTGGGAAGGGAGAAGAACGAGTTCATCAACCTCATTAATCGTAATGGTTATGTTTGATTCAGAGTGGATTTCTACAATTTCTCAGAGGTTCAGTGCCCCCATCACTATCCTTTTGAACAGATCTCACACCAAACAGGAGGTAGGAAATCCACATATCATCGGGGACCAACAGTGGCAGAAAGTACCAACCACTGGGAAGTGCTAGTGCTCATAGGTCTTCCTGACCACAAATCACACTTCCTTTTTAAAAAGCTACTCTGGGGGCGCCTGGGTGGCTCAGTCAGTTAGGCGTCTGCCTTCGGCTTGGGTCGTGATCCCAGGGTCCTGAGATCAAGTCCCGCTTCGGACTCCCTGCTCAGTGGGGAGTTGGCTTCTCCCTCTCTCTCTGCCCCTTTTCCCACTCATGCTCTCTCTCTCACTCACTCTCTCTTTCTCTCAAATGAATAAAATCTTTAAAAAAAATAAATAAAAATAAAAAGCTACCCTGCCCAAATTAAGCATCTTTGTGGGTGGCTTTGATTTGGTCCCTAGTTTGAGACCGCTGCTCAAGCCAAATACCTTTAGTATTTTCCTATAATTTGCCTACGGTGGTGGTCGTTGGCAGAAATAATGGTAGAATTCACTTGTTTTTACCCCCAATTCGGTGCTGTTTCTTTGGTGCTTTATTAAAATGTAGTGCCTTCTACTGTATGCCTTTAGCAAATACAGTTAAAATCGATTTAAGACTCATCACCTCTCGGAATCACCAAAATATTTTAACGTGTTCTTTGATAAGAATCCAGCACTCAGTGTAATTTTTAAAAATCTCTGAAACTTGTAGTGCCTCCTTTCGGTGACTTGGAAGCAACTGTGAGTAAAACTCCTCAGCTCAGATCAGATTACATTTGAGGAGTGAAGTGAGGCTAACTTTGAAGTCAGATGACCACAATGGCTGAATTCTTCTATTTCCCTGGACTTTTGGGCGGAGAATTTTCTGTTTATTTTATTTGCTTTTTATCATTATTTTTTTGGCCCACATTTGTGCATTTCCAGCTGAATCTCATCCCTGGGATGTATTGTAGAATAGTTAGGGTTTTTTTTTTTGTTTTTTGTTTTTTTTTCAATGCAGCCAACTGGATGAAATTTCAGCTCCAATCTACTTAATTCTTTCTTAGGACTTTTGCAAAACAGGAAGGTATCTAAAAGCTCACTTTTAAATTTTTCATGCTCGTTCACTAACAACCAGGGGAAGAGAACATTCAACACAAAGCAAATCTTCCCTGACTTAACATCAAGAATTTTTCTTCAAAATTAGCTTTCCATTTGACTCAGTGATACCTAAAGTAGCAGCATTGGGTGTTGGTTGAGGGTTGTTTCCTGAATCTGACTAATGGATTTGTCCCACCAACTGGGAGCTTTGGTTGAGTTACTTCATTAACCCTTCTGTGCCTCAGTGTGCTTGCCTCTAGGATCAGGATAGCAATAGTAAATATCTCATTGGAGTAGTCTGAGAGTTCAGTGACATGGTAAATGTTAGCTCTTTGTCATCCATCCATAAGCTGAGACTATTGGTTGTTTTGTGACTCCTGAAAGAAAAGACGTCTGTGTCAAGAAAAAAAATGGGTTCTCTTCATGATACACCAACAAGTTAAGGGGCTTTGCTACCTCGTACTCATTTGCATCGCCAATCCTGGGCTACTTCTCCTTCCCAAAGAATGAGAGGTGTAGACTACGTAATTTCTAACATCCCTTCCAGCCTTACACCTTGTACAAGGGGAGGTAGGATGATGGAGGCCGTTAATTTATCACAAAAAAAAAAAACAAAAAAAAAACGAAAGAGTGAAATTATTTATTTAACCCAGTTTTCCTGGGTTCACCAACTGAAGTTTTGAGCTTGAAAAGGAGACTTTTAAAAATTCTCGACTACAAATCTATAGTGAAAATTTTTAGTTTCATTTACCAATAATAATCTTGATAATAAAAAAAAAATTCTGTGAAGAAAAAAGATCAATTGGTCCTGAATTCAAGAAAGGAAGAATCATCACACTGATCACTTAGCAGACCCCTGCTTCTATCATTTATAATTGATTATCCATTTCGGTCTCAAAATAATCCTTACATGTTTTATGATGAACTATAAAAGTTTTTGTGCATACATGGAGAAGGAAATAGATGAAACTGTGTGTAAGATGAGGAATCATCTCATGGCTTTATAGTTAAGACTACAATTAGTACTGATTTTTATTTCCAAAAGGTATGTCACTTACGTTATACACTGGTCAGTTAATTTTCTTTCGATAACGTGATAAAATAATAAATATTATAATATCAGAAATCCAGGATAGAAGACATTTTATGTACATATTCCTATTTGTCAAAATACTCATTTTATTTAAAAGTAAGAATTGAGGGACGCCTGGGTGGCTCAGTGGGTTAAGCCTCTGCCTTCAGCTCAGGCCATGATCCCAGGGTTCTGGGATCGAGCCCCGCATCAGGCTTCCTGCTCAGTGGGGACCCTGCTTCCCCCTCTCTCTCTGCCTGCCTCTCTGCCTATTTGTGATCTCTCTCTATCACTCTGTCAGATAAATAAAATCTTAAAAAAAGTAAGAATTGACCACCAAAATTACCTCCTTGTGTTGTAAATTAGGTATTTGTAGCAGGGGAATAACTTTATGAAATCACCAATATATTAAATGCACACAAATTTGCTATATAAAATTCTAAGCAGCTAGCAGAGGAGATAGCAAAAGCAAAATCCCACAGCTATTTCATTAATGGAAAACTGATGAATAAACTTAATATTGACTTTATGTTAAGAAATAGGATACTCTGTGTATTGTCTTATAAGCAACATAACAAAATAAGGCCATTTTAGGATGAAATGAAAATGAACAGGTTACCAGCGAATGCCTTTAACAAAACTTGCTTTCAAAGGAAGTACTTTAACAGGAATAAAAATGACCTTGACCTAAGACAGGGGGAATAAAACACAAGGGACAATGAGCAAATGAATAGTAGAAATGTATGTTAAACTAAACAAGAACTGCCAATAAGATGAAAATGGAATTTAAATTGAGCGATGATGATCATAAGTGCCACAAACTCCCTATAGTTTTTTCATGGTGGGAGTGGTGGGGTGAGGTCGTTTAAGATTAGATTAATTATAGGCTCTGATAAGTATGTATTGCTAAAGAAGTTCAGAAAATTTTCAAAAATAAGTAGTAAATGACTAGAGGTAGATTGTTTATTTGATAAATTAGTGGGGTAGAAAGGGGAAGAGGAATCAAGCTAGGCAAGAGATTAAGAAAATCTAAACAAAAGAAGAGAGAGAAAAGGAAAGAAAGGAAAAAAACAGAAAAGAAGGAAAACACAAAAAACTGATTCTTCTAATTACATATAATTCTTATTATTTATATATCTATTAATATATAACATAATAATATGTAAAATATATATTATATAGTAGTATACATTATCTATTAAATTATGATATAATATGTTAAAATATATAATAGTATATATTAATAGTATATAATATGTTATATATAAATATACTTACATTTAATATATGATATATGATTTAATATATGATATATATTAATGATATATTAATATATTTATATATTTACAAAATATACTTAAATATATTTAAGTATGTTAAGTATACTTAAACTGATGACTGAAATATATATGTATATTTCAGGACAGAGATTAAATTAAAAAATAGCTCTGTTCTGTGTTAGTTATAAGAAACACATTAAAAATATAATGCCACAGTATGTTTGAAAAATGTGGAAAAAATATGGATAATGTTAGCCAAAAGAAAATCACGAGAACTGTAGTTATATCAGAAAAGATAGACTTTGGGGCGCCTGGGTGGCTCAGTGGGTTAAAGCCTCTGCCTTCGGCTCAGGTCATGATCTCAGGGTCCTGGGATCAAGCCCTGCATCAGGCTCTCTGCTCAGCAGGGAGCCTGCTTCCCCCTCTCTTCTCTGCCTACCTCTCTGCCTACTTGTGATCTCTCTCTCTGTCAAATAAATAAATAAAATCTTTAAAATAAAAGAAAAGAAAAGATAGACTTTAAGGCAAAATAGTTTTACAGTAGAGCGTATTGTCACCATATGATAAAATATTCCACACACCAAAAAAATATGTGTACCTGAAAATGTCTTTAAAATATGTAAGGCAAAAATTTATCGAACCTCGGGATAAATTAAGGAACCCAGCATTATAGTTGGAGGTTTCAAAACTATTCTGTCAGTTATTCATAGGTCTTGCATATAAAAACTTGATAAAGATACGGAAAATTCAACAAAATTATTAATAACCTTGGATTTAACTTTGTTTCTCATGTCTTGTTTTTAATAAATTTATTAAGATATAACTTAACAACCATAAAATTCAACTGTTTCATCAAGGAAGAAATAATAATAGGAATTTTTAAATACTTGGATGTTGTTACATAATAAGGGATTGGTTGCATATAATATAGACTATAGGATAAAGTGTAATATTAGAAACAGCTCTTTTATTAATATTCTAATTTAAATCCAGTGGCAGGTTTTTATGTATATTTAAAGGTATTTTAGATGCCATTGATATGCTTCATAGCTCGTATGTATTATTATTTTTTATTATTATTATTATGTTATGTTAGTCACCATACAGTATGTCATTGGTTTTTGATGTCGTGTTCCAAGATTCATTGTTTATGTACAACAGCCAGTGCTCCATGCAATCTGTGCCCCCCTTAATACCCATCACCGGGCTCACCCATCCCCCACCCCTCTCCCCTATACTCTTCTGTATGAATTACATAACAAATAATACAACTATTTTAAACAATGTCTAAGAAAACAGTACAGGTATTTATAGCCTCAGACAGCACGGAAGCCAGAGAAAATTACATGACTGACCCATTCTTTCCTTCATACATCAGCATGCAGAAATACTTAAGCATAACTCCAAACAGCTTCTCTTCCATTGATTATCAACCAACAAAAATGCTTCAGTGTGTTATCAGCTACTGAAGTTATTCATTTGTCAAGCACCTACTAATTTCTAAGCATTTCTACAGAGCTTTCTTTTATTCTGGTGTAATTGACATGTAACATTATGTCAGTTTCGGGTGTACATTCTCATGAGTCCATATTTGTATACATGGTGAAGTGATCACTGGGAGGTCACATAATCAATCACCTGAGGCTAATTTTAGTGGTTGGCATAGTGAAGTAATGAAGATCATTGGCTGAGTACATAAATTTTAGGAAGTCCAGACATTGTGTTAGCAGTGTGATGCAGGGACAGGGAGAATGTAGAAGAAAATGATAATGGTACAACATACATCAGTCCGAATCATAAAAATTTGACAAATACTTTAACTTCTTAAGGAGGTACCGACAGTCCCAGTTACATGAATAGTGAGGTCAATATCCCCTTGGCCCTGTGGTCCATCTTACACTGACTACATTGCCGTGGATGACCATCTCACTTCAGAGAAAGCAATAGGAAGTATGGATATCTTTATTTATTCTACTAGATGTGTATAAAATGAGCTAAGAATAAAAGGAGCAGGTCACTTAACTGCTTGTGACAATCAAAAAAGAAAACCCATAAAAATAAAATCAGAAAAAAATTAAAAGGGGTGATACTAACACTGAATGATTCAGTATTGAATTCCCTATCTATATCCATTTACATAATTCCTGGGACAAAATGGAATCCATAACTATTACTTCATCCCCCTGACCATCCTTTGTAATTAAAATGACTTTTATCTACCTGAAGAGAGATTATACATCACAGATTTTTTTTTTTCTGGAAAATTTTAAGCAGAGATTTCCAGGCTAAGAAATAAAATTTTGACAATGGTGATTTATTTCCTAAGAAATTATGATTAAAATTTTCTCAATTATTCAAAGATGTGAACTAAATAATATCCCTATGTAGAATTCTATAACTCACTGCGATACTTATCCTACTGTATTAGCCATCAAGGTAACAATTATATAAAAGACCTTTAGTCCTTATTGAATAAATCATAAGAACTCATTAGAATTGGGTTATTAGAACACTAAAATCCTGACAGCATGATCCACAGATAGAAATGCGCTTCAAGTCAGTTGTTTTCTTAAGAGAGGATTTACATTTTATAACAGCCAAGAGCTTCTCCAGCTTACATGTGGAGATTTTATTGGCATATATAAGCAATCCCAGTACCCCAGCTTAAAATAGGATTTACATGCACAGAGACTTTGTGTCCCATTGCTCCCCGCCTTACTTTGGGATTACTGTAGGACTGTATATCATTTCACAGTAATTTTCAGAAGTGAGCATAAATAATGAATGCTGTATTCTTTCCATATATTATCTCAGGGAAGGCAGAATTGCCTCTAATCAAACTTAGGTTTAACTGGTCAGCCGCTGAATCTTTCTGTGGCTTCTAAATTACTTTGTCTTCCAAACTCTGTTGGCTGGCAAGCCTATCAAGGTGGAAACTACTAGGGAAAGTGTCCAGTTGCCATTTTGGAGGTGAAATGATGTGCTCTATATCATTTGTGTGTAAGTTGTCAAGGGCGAGGTATCTTGTCTAACCATCAGCATGGACTACCAGCATGCAAACCCAACAGCTGTCCGGTATAGTGACTTAGTTATTACTTTTACCCCTTTAAGAGCAGATCGTGATATTTAGCTAAGTTTAAGGCATCCATTCAAGTCAGTGGGTCATCGACATAACCGGAGGACATCTGTTACATAAGTATTGGCACTGTTTAAAGGTCATTAAACAAGAGTAAGCCGCAGAATGAACTTCTAATGCAATGGCTAGCAATACAAAAATCCACACCCAACGTGCAATAAAATCTTCTGTTACAAGCATGACAGGCTTCCTTAAGCACCTGGCATTTCAGGGAACCCAGGAAAAAGCTGAGAAAACCAAAAGATCCAAAGACTGGATGGTAAAAAAAGAGACAGCATTCGATTGGTCTGCTTTCATCCAATAATGATGTATTGACGAAGGTTATAAAAGATAACTACATGGCTGCAAGAAGAGTGTTGTGGTTTGAAACCACTTATTTGAAAAGATTAAGACACCACAATATATATCATTAGGAGACTTACAACCAGTAAGCTTCATGAAAATAATCTGTAAGTGGAAAATTGTGGGGTTTTTTATGAAATGGGTTAATGTGAAAAAGAATGATAGCAAGTAAAACCAGAAGCAGGGAGTCCACATCGTAGCCTAGAAACAGTGGCTCAGAATTTATCCAGATTTGCCCGTGTGGCAGGTGGTGGAAATATTGCATCTTGATGAGATAATCAGGTTTCTCCTATGGTGGGAAATGGCTTTTTCTGCTATCTCATGCATTCCAACTGGATATAACATATTATATCAGATATGTGTTGTCTCTCTTTCCTTCCTTTCTTCCTTCCTTCCTTCCTTCCTTCCTTCCTTCCTTCCTTCCTTCCTTCCTTCCTTCCTTCTTTTCTTTTGCCATTTTATTTTATTTTGTTTTATTTTTTATTTCAGATAAATTGTTTGGCCTCTTAGGCACCACTTCTTTTTCTCAAAAGTTGCATGTACAATTAAAGAGAGAGAACTTGTTAGTTAGGAAGGTGACTACCTATCTATAGTATATACTGATGAGTGTATTATATGCATTGTGCTCAGATTTTACATGTTTAAAAAACCTAAGAACTTTCTCATCTACATTGATATCCCAGCTCTCTACCCCACTGATGAAGCCTAACTTAAGAAGCCACTCAGAATTCAAATAAGGATTGTTTTTTTTATAAAGCATAATCTGCACAATGTCTGATTATATTCTTCAGGAGAGATGAATGCAAGAAAGAGTAACTATGCTATTTTTTAAGCTCCTTGAGGACCAAAATCATGTCTAATATCCCTTTAAGAGCAGATTGTGATATTTAGAAAGTTTAAGGTTATCGGTTCAATTCAGTGGATCATCTATGTAACTGGGGAACATTTGTGTGAGTTCTGGAACTGTTTAAAGGTCACAAAGCAAGAGTTAAGAAACCGTCTAGTTCACTTGCATTTTACATGCTCAAGTATAGTGTCAGATACTATGCAGACTCATGATAAATATTAATTGAATACATTAATTAATCATTTATTTGTTTCTGACGATAATGAATATGATAAAATTAATAGGGATGTTTTAAAATAATAAACATATGGGGTGCCTGGCTGGCTCACTCGGTAGAGCACGCGACTCTTGATCTCAGGGTTGTGAGTTTGAGCCCCACATTGGGCATACAGATTACTTAAAAATAAAATCTGTAAAAGAATGAAAAAAAAAATCCATATATATAAATTTTTCCTTAAATCATATACCCTTGCTCATGTCAGATAATTATAAAATAAGTGTAATATATGCTTATGAATAAAGATCGAAACAGATTGAAAGGCAAAGTGAACAGTAAATATTCATGATGCACTAAATACATGTGAGGTTTATGAGGCATTTAATATGGAAGAAATCTTAAATGGGGATGCATTGGTGGTACACATTCTCTTAAGTGTCCTCTTTTTGAAACACTCAGGTAAGAAGCCATGGTGACTCAGCATATCATCAGCAAACTAGGGACAGCTCCGATTCTACTCCCAAGATCTCTCTCTCCCAAGAGTTTTCATTGGCCCTCTGTGCCTCCCATCTCTTGTCATCCCTCGTGATACCTGAACTCTGCTCTAAGCACACCCATCATGGTGGAACACTTACCCAGCAGAGAAAGTGGTAGACCATATGAACCCAGAGGTCAGATAATGTTACTTTATTTCTTTCTGTGTGGATCTCACTTTGAGTTCTGAATTAAACAAACTATGGGCATCCCTCATTTCTCTTAGGTCTGTGAGCCTTCCTGTCACATGACTTGAGCATAACTTGCCTCCTCTGGTCCTCAGAGGCAACTGCTCCATCAAAGTCGTTTCCCATGTGACAGAAGGGGAAGAAGAGATATTCCTTCTGACAAAAGTGGATGAAGAGAGAGCCATACATGGAGTCTGAGGGCTGAGTGTCAACCCTGTGGTCCTCACTTTTCTTTTGCTTGAGGAAATTGGGGGAGGCATCGGTAGTGGTAAGTTTTGCAAAGGCCCTAAGTCAGGCTTTCCCAGAAGCTACTTCAAAAATAAATTCCTGAATGGATGGGTGGATAGATTAGCCTGAGGGTGAGCCTTTGGTTCACCTGTCATCCCAGCATCCCCATGGAGGCTACAGGAAGTTGAGAAGGATGATAGAACAGAAGAAAGTGTGGTATTAGACAAAGAGGCCAGAGTTGGAGCAAAACAGTGATTTCCACTTTGTTCCACAATCTACCCCAAATGCCACCTAAAACCAGTCACACCACTCCAGGTGAGATCCAGACACCTCATAATAAAACCGAGAGAGAGATTACAAAGACCAACCTGAATGTTCTTATCTAGATTTCTTGGAGAAGATCAGGCAGTAGGGGGATCTGAATGACAGAACACTTAAACAAGAGAGACAAAGTCATTGAAGAGTGGATTAATCCCCTGGAAATTAAGATAATACTGACTGAGGAATTTAACAATTTTTTTGTTTGTTAGTCCCAGCTACTCTAAGGTATGGGAGCAGGTTAAAATAACAACAAAAAGATGTTGAAAAAATTTAGAAGCTACATTTTTTTTGTACAGATGCACAAAAACATTTGATGTGTGCAAATGTTTAGCCCCTTTTCCATGATTTGCAAATATAAAACTTACTCTCTTGTAATAAT
This sequence comes from Potos flavus, assembly GCA_028534135.1. NCBI lineage: Eukaryota > Metazoa > Chordata > Mammalia > Carnivora > Procyonidae > Potos > Potos flavus. The sequence continues at coordinate 125,066,399 of CM052886.1, read as the reverse complement.
GTACAATCATTAATTATAAAGACCTAATTAATCATCTAAAGGTAAGCATTCAGGCAGCACATACAACTCTATTTATACCCTAAAATCGTTACTTAAACATTTGCAATAACTTGAAATTTATTCCTTCACAAGTAAGCCTGCTTGACTTTTAGTTAGCTTTATTTCCTAAACAGTACATTTTTATATTGACCCAAAATTTACCCCCCTATAACTTCATTCCTTGCTCCTAGTTCTGCTGCACTCTAATGCAACGTAGAATAAATTTGCTTTCTTATCCATATTTATTCAGCAAACATTTATCAAGTGCCTATTTTATGGCATTGCATATTAGGTGCTAGAGGTTGCTAAAAAGACTTAAAAATCATTATAGGTGCTTCTCAAAAGTTCATTGTTCTTATCCTTGTGATTAAAACAAACCAAACAGGTTACATAAGCATAGCTTTAAAACCCATCAGGGAGAATAAGGCCCACACAAACCTAAAAGAATTCTAGAAAATGATGAGGCTTTTATAAGAAAGAAAAAAAAAATCTCAGCTGCTTTTTTTTTTTAATATCTTTTTTAAAAGATTTAATTTTTTGAGAGAGAGCGCGCATGTGCTTTGGGGGAGCCGGGGCAAGGGCAGAGGAAGAAGGAGAGAAAAGCAGACTCCCCGCTGTGCGTGGCCCCTAATCTGGGGCTGATCCCACAACTCTGAGATCGTGACCTGAGCTGAAATCAAGAGTCTGACGCTTAACTGACTGAGCCACCCAGGCGCCCCTAACAAAATTATTTAAAAAAAAATTTTTTTTTAACTTTATTGAGATAAAATTGACATTTAATATGGTGTCACTTTAAGGTGTACAGTGTGTTGTTTTGATCCATTTATATATTGCAACATAATTGCCACTCTTGTATAAGCTAACGCCTCCATAATCTCATTTGGTTACCCTTTATTTTTTGTGGTGAGAACATTTAAGATCTCCTCTCTTAGCAACTTTCAAGGGTATAACACAGCACTGTTATCTAGAATCAAAATGTTGTGCATGAGCTACCCAGAACTTATTCATTTGCTTCTATGAGTTTGCATTTTTGTAGATTCTGCATACAGGTGGTATCATAGAGTATTTGTCCTTCTCTGTCTGACTAATTTCACTTAGCATAAGGCCCTGAAGGTTCATCCGTGTTATTGCAAATGGTAGGATTTCATTCTTTCTCATGGCTGAATAATATTCTGTTCTGTCGTGTGTGTGTGTGTGTGTGTGTGTATACATATGTACCACATCTTTATCCATTTATTCATTGATTAACATTTAGATTGTTTCCATATCTTGGCTATTATGAATAATGCTGCAATAATGCTGGGAGTACAGATATCTCTTTGATATCCTTTTTATAATTTCCTTTGAATATATATATCCAGTAGTGGAATTGCTGGTCTCTATGGTAGTTTTATTTTTAGTTTTCTGAAGAACCTCCATTCTGTTTTTATAAAACAGAATTGCTGATCTAATTTACATTCGCACCATGGCTGAATAAGGGTTTTCTTTTCTCCAAATCCTTGCCAGCAGTTGTCATCTTTTGTCTTTTAAATGAGAGCCTTTCTAACTTGTGAGGTGATATCTCATTGTGGTTTTGGTTTGCATTTCTGTGATGATGGGCGATATTTTCCTGTACTTGTTGGTCATTTGCATGTTTTCTTTGGAAAAACATCTATTCAGTTCCTCTGCCCATTTTTAAATCAGACTTTTTTTTTTATTGTTGATATGTATGAGTTCTTTTTATATTTTAGATGTTAACTCTTTATCAGATATTTTCTCCCATTCCGTAGTTGTTGTTGTTGTTGTTTTTAATTTGTTGATTGTATTTCTTTGATGCACAGAAGCATTTTAGTAATGCAGTCCCACATATTTATTTGTACCTCTGTTGTTTGTACTTTTGGTGTCATATGTGAAAAACTTATGCCAAGACCTAGACCAATATCCCTGATGAATATAGATACAAAATTCGCAACAAAATCTTAGCAAACTAAGTTCAAAAGCATGTTAAAAGGATCTTATACCATGTTCCTGTAAGATTTATCTCTGGAATGTAAGTCAATACACAAATTAATAAGTGTGATGCATCACATTAATAGGATGAAAAATAAAAATTATATGACCATTTCAATAAAGGCAGAAAAAGCATTCAAAGAAATACAACATTCTTTCATGGTAAAAACTCTCAACAGATGTGGTATAAAAGGAACATAGTTCAACACAATAAAGGTCATAAATGAGAAGTCCACAGCTAACATCATACTCAAGGGGGCATAGTGAAAGCTTTTCCTTTAAGATCAGGAACAAGAAAAGGGTGCCCACTCTTACCACTCTTACTCAACCTAGTATTGGCCATCTTAGCTGGAACGGTCAGGCAAGATAAAGAAATAAAAATCATTCAAATAAAAAAGGAAGAAGTAAAATAGTCTTTATTTGCAGATGATGTGATATTATATAGAGAAAATCCTAAAGGTTCAACCAAAAAACAGTTAAAACTAGCCAACTAATTCAGTAAAATTGCAGGAGATAAAAATCAACATACAGACATCAGTTGTAGTTCTGCATACTAAAAATGAAGCATCTATAAAGGAAATAAAGAAAAAAGGTCCATTCACATTAGCAGCAAAAACAATAAAAGACTCAGGAATACATTTAAGCAAGTAGGTGAAAGATCTACACACTGAAAACTGTAAGACTAATGAAAGAAATTAAAGACACTGACAAATGGAAGGATGTATCATGTTCATACTTCAGAAGAATGAGTATTGTTAAAACCATACTACCCAGAAGATATCTACGGATTGAATGTCATTGCTATATGACATTTTTTTCAGGAATAGAAAAGGCAATCCTCAAATTTGTATGGAACCACAGAAGACCCCAAAGCAATCCTGAGAAAGCACAGAGCTAAAGGCATCATACTTGCTGATTTCAAACTCTATAAAGCTCTAGTAATCAAAACAGTATGATCTTGGCAGAAAAATAGACACAAAGACCGATGGAACACAACTGAGAGCTCAGAAATAACCTCCCACGTATACATTTGACAAAGGAGCCAAGAATGTGCAAGGAGAAAAGGATAATCTCTCTAATAAATGGTGCTGGGAAAACTGGATAACTGCATGCAGAAAAATGAAATTGAATCCCCTATGTTATACTACTCACAAAAATTTACTCTAAATGGACTTAAGACTTAAGTGTAAGACCGGAAACCATAAAAGTCCTAGAAGAAAACATCGGGGAAAAGCTCAGCTGCTCTTACTACAGAATGAAAACTAGCAGAGATGAAGAATTTGTCATAGATGGGATTAAGGAGGAGAGTGTAACACTCACTAATCTATCATTGTCTGTGTGTGGTCTCACATGGTAGATTTATTATGTGCTCCATAGATAGACTCTTTAGTTTTCACTTGGAAATCATCTTTGTGAAATTCTGGCTTGGGGTTTCATGTCTAGAAGAGAAAGTAGCCACTGAGGCTCCCCTTTTCACATTTAGTTCATTAAAAATAATACTCTTTTTCTGACTAATACTAACAAGTACAAAGCACTCAAGTTAAATGTAATTTCTCTCTATAAGAAAAGAATAGATACAATTACCCTAAAACAAAAATCAGTCCAAAAACATCATCATATAAAAATAGATTAACTATTGATGTAAATGCTGTCGAGCCAAAATTAAGTAGTAGACATTTTGAAAATATGTTGTAGATAAGACTAACATGCTTCCTAAATTGTGGCAAGAGCTAAGGGTGCTTCCTTGAATGGATCATGTCAATATAAAATATAGCTTATATAAAACTACAAAAAGGAAATTGTACAGAACCAGGACATTTTTACGATTGATGATAATTACATCCGATAAGGAGGATAGAAAAAGAGGATTGTGTACACATAACTTTTCAGTATCTTTTCAAAACCGTTCAGAGATACTATTTTAGCCCTAATGATGTGTATTCCTTATTTAGATTGAAATATAGCTGAAGACAATAATTTGTCAAATAATATTAGCTTCATCCATACAGTTTTTTAAAAGCACTCAAACTTTATGTTTACTATATAGCACATTTGGGGCTTTTCAAATAGCCAGAATTGATTATTCTATCACATTTGGCTCCCAGGATAAGATAGATTTTAAAAATCTTGTTTATCTGATCCAATCTGGAATTAATGTCATTAAACATGAACTTATTTTGAAAATCCTTATTTTAAATTGGGAAAATAAAGCACCCAAATCCGTAAAATTGGAGACCAAACCCTGTATTTTTTGCATTGACCCTGCCAGGCAACCTATAAAGTGAATGTGAAACCAAGTCTTTTTCTGTCTTTGCGTGTGTGTGCGTGCACACACGCGCATCTGTTTTTCTCTCTCCCTCTCTGTCTCTTTCTCCTTCTCTTGCTCCCAACCCTGCCAAATATCCCACCAGTAATTATAGTAGTGATTATTAAGTTTTAATAAATCACAACTGAGCATATAAGTTGAATACACAGACCATCTCATTTTGTGTAACAACAATCTCTACTTGTAGGAGAATATACATAAAGGGATATAGTATACCTAATGTCTTGTTTTGGATTTAATTATTTAAGTAATGCGAGAACAAGTCAAATGTTACAACCATTTTGAAAAAGAATTCAATGAGCCACCCTTACATAGACTTATCAGGAATGCTGAAATGAATTTTATAGAGAAATGTAAAACTTTTTCCATAAGAAGAATGGAAATCAATTGTCCCTGCACTGGACAGAATTCATTTGCAAGTGAGAAATATTTATTTGTATTACTATTGGTTGTCTGTGATTGAGACAGCTGGGAAATAGCTTAAAGACAATGAAAGGTAAAACCCCACAACACAGAGTTTTCTGCTGAGGATACTCAGTAAGTATTTTGATCCATTTCAGAGCTTAATGGCTACTCATCTCCTTAACTAGTCCATATTGGCTGTATAAGATAATGATGGACGTCAGGCAGAAATGATGGACATCAGTGGCGAAAGGAGCAAGGAAAACATGAAAAGCAGGAAGGTGAGACTGGGAACATCATCCATGTTAGTGGAATGAGTGAAGGAGGTAGGATAGGGAAAGGTTTTCTTTTTTTTTCTTTTTAAAAAGACATATTCATTTATTTTAGAGAAGAGTGGGGAGAGAGAGAGCAAGTGGGGAGGGGCAGAGGCAGAGGGAGAGAGAATCTTAAGCAGAGCATGGAGCCTGAAGCTGGGCTCGATCTCGACCTTGAGACCAGGATCTGAGCCAAAACCAAGAGTCAGATCCTTAACCAACTGCACCACCCAGGTACCTAAAAGGTTTTTAAGTCCTAGTGGTTATATCCATCTTTTCCAATCCATATATCCATCTTCCTCTCTTCTCCTACGGAAGCTCAGTATATGTCTTACAAAGCAAAGATCAGTGTAGTATGGAAAATTCTTATGGATTAAAAAGGTGATATTTCTGCTTTTTCTAAAAGCGACTACAGTTAATGGCATCCAGAATGTGGAGGGGGGGAGAGGTAAGGGGTGACTAATTAGGTAATTAAATTAAACACCATGGCAAGTAGTTTTGAAGCATCAAAACTGTTGGATATCTCCCCGATCACAGACTGTGAACACATACCTGAAGCAGTTCTCCCTCCTGATAAGAAAATGGAGGTTCTTTCTGGCAGCACGATTCTTCCCATCGCCTCAGAACAATGGCGCTAGGGGAAAGAACTTGACATCATTCTCAAGACCCTTTTTTCCTCTCACTGCGTTTCCCAACTAATCAGTTCCTAGGTATTTTCCTTTTTGTTTCCTTCCTTTTTCTCCCCCCCGTGATCTGATTAATCCAAGTGAGGGAGGAAGAGGGACTCCTGTATATTTAGTGTTGAAAAATATCTTCCGCGTCAGCACTGAGCCACTTCTATATCCGGAAGTAATGTGAAGAAATTGTCTGCAATGGAACTTTGAATCTCCCAAGTTTTAAATTTTCCACATTCTCTCTCACAAGGCAACATCAGATTGTGAAATGAACAGTGTTCTGAGAATCAGAAGACTGTTTTCTAATCTAGACGCTGGCACTAAAACCATGTGGCACGGCTGACCCTCCAGTTCTTATTCTATAAAATGAACCAGTTAGGTTTTAGTATTTATGAAGTCTCTTCCAACTTAAAAATCTAGTTATAGAAGGACATCCTATTTAATATAGTCCTGAGAATGTCACTGAAGTTAAGAGAATATGGCAAAAGTAAGTCCAAGAAAACAAATTGTATATTATGAAGGAATAGCTTATTTGAGAATTCTAGACCTAAATAGAAATTGCTTTCCCTAATTGGATGCAGCTAAGTTCATGGAATATTGTGTGTGTGCGTGCGTGTGTGTGTGTGTGTGTGTGTGTGTGTGTGATGGATTTTACTTGGTCAATTTAGCCTTTTTGTATAATACAGTTTCAATAAGAAGTATAGCAAACATAAAATTATAACATTAGTGCTGAGATGGGAGAAATCTCTAGTGCTTAATCAGTGAGGGCATATTTAAAATGTAAAGCAGTAAATTCTGCCATCAGTACGATAAAAGAAATACCATATGACTAAATATTAAGTGTTTGAAGGCTATACAATTAACATAATTTGCATAAAATATGAACACAGGAATTATTCTTTCATAGACACCATACTCAGCAGCCAGAAACAAAAAGTGGTTATTACCAAATGTATTTTCTTATAATTTCTGCCACTCTATACTTACATTTGACAGAAGGGCTAGATTAGGCTAAATTAGCCAGAAATATATGGGGCTTTAATATTGGTTCCCAAGGCAAAAACTTCCCAAATGTCCTTTGTTAAGCATGACATGAATATCGCAAATTAAGAGTACACATATTTTCTTGTATCTTCTTCTATCACAAAATCACTAAAATAGTTTTACACTACTTTTTAAAACATTTTTTTAATGGGTATAGACTCACAAGAAGTTGCAAACATTTTGCAAAGAAGTCCCTTGTGCCCATCACCCAGCTTCCCCCAATGGTGACATGGGTAACTAATGTGCGTTATCAACTCAGGAAATTGATTGGCACAACACAATTAACTAGATTCCAGCTGGTACTCAGATTTCCCCTATTTTTGCCTGCATTGAAATTGTGGATCTCTTTTTTACACTAATTTTTACATTCAGAGATGACGCACCAACCTTTCCTTTTACTCTGTACTAATTAGAAATCCTAACGGCTAAAAATTATATTTTCATTTCTATGTCATGAATTATCAATATGCTTTATGGATTTAAAATGAACATGTAGGCATAGAATCAGCGATTTGGAAAGCAATGACTAATATTTATCTTACCAAAATAGATTCCTAAGATATTATAACTCTCTGTGCTATATAGGGCGAGGGACTCAAGCGTTGAATTAAATCCCATTTCACATTAGAGACCATTAAAGTATTCATTGATTTAGGAGATGTTTATTGAACAGCTTATTCTGAGCAAACACTGCACTAGACAATAGGAGGGATAAGATATGCATAAAAGCAGTTTCCCCCATGATCAAGGGACTTGAAGAATATGGTAGGGAAATATGATTGTGGGAAAAATAAAATAAAGAGCAGAGATTGAGAAGTAGCTTGGATGTGGGGAAGGTATAAGGGAATGCCATTATGTTTATGGAGAGTTTGACACAAAATAATCTGCTCCAGTCAAGACCAGGAAATTTGAAATTATGTCTGGTTTAGTAGCTCAACCCAACCACTCTCTGACCCTCCACTCTTGACTCACAATCCTGTCTACATTAATTTTATTACAGCAATTTAGAAGCCTACTCTAACACATTTATTTTTATAGATTAGTATTCCCATCAAGAATACACAGCAAGGATAAATGCTACACTGAAAAATACTTGTCGTTTCCCTTTTTTGTTGGTTGGTGGGTTGGTCGGTTCATTGCTGTTAACTCACAGAATGTACACTGCCTTGCCAGCAGCAGATTTGATTCTTTCTGGGGAACCTTAACTTTGCATTTACATTTTCTTACCCCAAGATCCTACCTTTCATTGGTAAGGTTGAATGTTAGGAATAACTCCCAATCTTAAAACAGAAAACAATGAGCACAATGCTTTCCACAGACAAAGGAGACAGATGAAAATTAACATCCTTTTGGCACTACTTCCTGCTGCTTGAAATTTTACTTGACTTGAGGAACTTCTTTATGCCAGAGAATACAGCAGTGAATAATTTGCAGTGCCAACACTAACTTAGTTTTATCCAGAAGTGTAATCAACATCACATCTAAGAGGAAAGAAGTGAGTTACGTTCTAGCTTAGCATAGTGGATACCTACTGGAGCTCTGGAATCAGATCTCTCAGTCAACAATCTTGGTTCCCCAAGACATCCTATTACAAGTTACTTAACCCAACTGAGCCTCAGTTTTTCATCTGTGAAATGGGAAGAATAGTAATGTATATCTTCAGGAAGACTTGATTCCACAATCGGTAAATATTAAAATATCGGTGACTTAGAACTGCAATCAACCAAAAGAGATAGCAGCAAATGACAAAATAGGTTACCAACATGGCGCCCATAACTTCCTGGTCTGGTTGGGACTCTCAGGAATGAACCAGGGACCCAAGAAGCCTACAAAGCCCCAGAACATGCTCTCATCATGATGAGAGGCATTGTGAGGCCATCATATGCCATGGCTGCTGCTGGGGCTGCCAGCCCCTACCTTACTGTCCCCTGCAATAAAGGAGTTTTAATTAAATTATGTGTACGTACAGGTTTTTTGGTTTGGTTTTGTTTTTTTTAGACATAATGCTATTGCACACTTTGTAACATAAACATAACTTTTATACGCACTAGGATGCACTGGTTGAATTTTATACTCCCCCACACTCCCTGCCAAATTCATGAGTTGAAATCCTAACCACCAGTAGTACCTCATAATGGAACTGTATTTAATGATGAGATCAAGAGGTTGTAATGAAATTGAGGTCATTAGGATGGATCCTAATTTAAAATGACTGCTGTCCTTAAGAAGAAGACTTCTGGACACAGACATGGACAAAGGGAAGATGATGTTAAGAGAGAGAAGATGACCATCTGTAAATTAAGGAGAAAGGCCTAGCACAGGTCCTTCCTTCATGGCCTGCAGAAGGAATCGACCCTGCTGGCATCAAGATCTTGGACTTCCAGCCTCCAGAACTACGAAAAAAAAAAACTTTTTTCTGTTGTTTAAAGAGGAAAAAAATGGCAGTGGCTTAAACCAATTAAAATAATATGTTCTGTTTGAGTCAAGTCTAGTGTCTGTCCCAGGTTGCATGGTTCTTTGGCAAGTGGGCTCCTTTTATTTGGTGATTCCATCTTCTTTAATATGGAGATCCCAAATTGTGTGTGTGTGTGTGTGTGTGTGCGTGCGCACGCGCGCGCACCTTTGTATGGAAAGGGTTGGGTGCATCTCTGTTCTGTAAGCTGGAAATAGAAAAGATCATGAAGCACTGTGTATGGTGGGATATATAGTTCGAAACTGGAAAGAGAAAAGGTCAGAGCTGTCCACATTTCACTGGTCTGAAGTCAGTTACAAAGCTTTAGGTCACTGCAAGATAGGAAATACAGTCAAGAAAAGAAATCAGGTTTTCGTGAATGTCTAGTAGGTCTACCATAGTTCTGTATCTCCAGGGTTCTTGTGAGATTTTAAAATAAATTAAAACACGTGATGCCCTTAGAATTATGCCCTGCAACACAATAAATATGAACCATTTTTGTCTTGTTTATGACCGCTTTTTCATAATCTCAAGTGTTAGCTCTCTTTCTCCATCAATTCTTAACCTTCAGGCTTCGACAAACAAGCTGCAGACCAGGCTCTTGGCTCAGTCACTACCCAAGAATACAGGATGTCTACAACATCCTTGGAAATTCAATGAGCAAAGTATCCATTCAGCAGCATAGTTCTTGGTGTTTTAGGAAGACTTATACACCCATATCAATTCAAAGAAGATATAGTATATTTAAGTATTTCTGTGAAAAAATAGCCAGATTAATGTAAATCCTTTAACCCAACAAAATGGAACCCTCACTGCTCCTATTATCTCTGCTTTTAGATCCTACATTATTTCCCTTAAAATTAGTTATGTCATCCCTTGGCATTCCATCAGAACTGCCTTGTATTTGGTGGTGGGGGGGGGTGGATATCTTTCTTCTCCCCTCCAATTTTTAAATTAATTCTTGTAGAGGTTTATTTTTCACATCACTCTATCTTGAGTCTAACAAAAATACATGTTTTTTTTTTACATCTATAAGAAAAGAAATCAGGTTTTGAAAAATACTTAATAGCTCTACCAGAATTTTGAGGATCATGTAGATATATACACATAGATTTATTTTTTCAGTTGAACCTGGTGCCTTGTATGTTGCAAGTATCCTCCAAGTCCCTGCTTATTTGAGTCTTTGTGTCCCTGCTGCGGTCAAGGATAGACTTGGAGTCTGACTACTATGTGGTAGCCTGTGGAACCTTGAGCAAGTTACTGACATTTTAGGGGTGAGCATGCAATAAAATAGTGAAGTGAGCAGATAATATCTGCTCATAATATTACTACTACTACTTATTATTATTGTTATTATTAATGGTAAATAAGTAAGAATTCTTGGGATAAGTAGGAGGATGAATGAAGACAATTGGGAGGGAAAGAGCCAATATTGACATTAAATAATTCGGAAATGCTTGAATCTCCAGACCTGAACAAATAATTCTAGCAGCAGCCTGAAACAAACCATCCCTTTGTATCTTTCCAGAGTTCTTTCATTTCCAAGGTGTCACACCGCAGTGAGAGCACACACTGGAGAACCGGAGAGGCAGACCAACTGAAAAGATTTTAGAAGAGTTAGGGATGATTCATTTTCCTTCCCCTAGAGTAATATACAGAGCATAGACTGAAGAAGCACTTCTTTCCCTGACCTGGTTTTAAATAATTCCATGGGAAAAAAAAAACAACAACAGGCAATGTCTCTATTTGTGCTGTAGTTTGATAGAGGCAAAAATTATTCATCAGTATTATCTCAGGAAATGAAACCCAGTGAGATGGATCTTATAAGTAACCTGACTCAATCACACAGTTCCCTGTCACCCTGACCTGCTCCCGCTGACAGCCCACAGCATGAGTGGCCATTAGGAGTCTGAGTATTATTGAATTGGCAAAAAGCTTTAAAACCCAGCATAAGAGTCCTTAGCCCACTGGGGAGAGCTAAACAGATGAGCAAAGTTTTCACTCTAAGCTTCAAGACTCTTTAAACTTCAACATTAAGAGACAGCCCTGAAAGGAATAATGCTTCACTCAGAGGAAGCCACCTTCTGAATAAAACATGATTTAACTCCCCCTGTTTCCCTCGAGCTGTTTTTCCCCCATCACAGAGTTCTTGACCTTGTAAAATTTGGCAAAAGCATTGTGAGCAAGGCTATGGCTTGTTGTGCAGTGGAAATAAAGCGATAGGTAAAAGCTGGTTCTAAGCGATGGTCTGTTTGACAGGCGTGCTTAGGATGGAAGGCTGCCGCTTTTCCACAACTGTTTCTCAGGCATTTTGTGGGGCTGACTTGTCAGACTCACTTGAAAGTCTACAAAGAAGCTTTTTGGCTAGCCTCAGCCGAGAAATTCAGATGTGAATAAGTTGAAGAAAAGGAAATTGTGAAGAAGTGAAATGAGGACAGTGTTGCTTGCTTCTGGACCTTCCGAAAGTCTGTGGTTCTCCTGATAGACACAAACGTTAGTTTCCACCTCATTCTCTGGCCCAGGTCTCCTAGACACAGGGCCTACATAAGCTGAGCGTAGGAATTCAGGGGCACACATTTGTGTTATAATAGCACATAGAGCATGAGAGGAAGATGGGCGGTGTTTGCCTCCATTGCAGAGGAAGGCAGTTGGTTCCCACCAAGGCTAATCATGCGAGTTCAAAAGCGTTTGGCTCGGGCCATGCTCATGGGAGGGAGGGAGGTACTGGTTAAGTGTTGGTCAATTTCCATTCTCTTGGGGGGGGGGGTGCTGCTGGTGCCAAGGCTGCAAGACCGTGAGACAGATTTGTCCAGATATCCAGCCAAAAAAAAAAAAAAAGTTAGGTATGGTATTTATCCCTTTCTGAATCTGTTTTCTATCTATGCCTCAGCCAGCGAGGTTCAGGTATCACAGGTCTGGCTCATCATGTCCCCATTTGTCTATCGCCCAGGGGTGCCGTTTCTCTCCAGCCTGCATTCCTGTTCCTCGGGGCATTCTGAAAGAACCATATTATGCTAAGACATAAATAATTAATATCTCCTCACAGATTTCCATTTTAATTGCTTTTCTTTACTGAAGAAATGACCAAGTAGTGGTATACAAAATGGGGGAAATTAGAATATAGGACATCTTATGGAGTTGTTTTGGGGATGTTGTAGAAACAGTGGCCCTCAACACACATACTCTTTTATCTCCTTCTCAGCCTAGAAAGCAGATGATGAAATACATATATCCACTAAAAATAAAGAAGGAAAGGGGGAGAGAGAGAGAGAATGAGAGAATGAAAAGAAGGAAGCAATGAAGAAAAAAGAAAGGGAGAAAGAAAGAAAGAAAGAAAGAGAGAGAGAGAGAGAGAGAGAGAGAGAGAGAGAAAGAAAGAAAGAAAGAGAAAGAAAGAAAGAGAAAGAAAGAAAGAAAGAAAGAAAGAAAGAAAGAAAGAAAGAAAGAAAGAAAAAGAAAGAAAGAAAGAAAAGGACAGGAGAGGAGAGGGGAGGGGAGGGGAAGAGAGGAGAGGAGAGGAAGAAAAAAATGGTTCTTAGCTCTTCCTAAAGTGGCATTTTCCCTACAAGGAAAGTCTAACTTCGTGGATGGCTTTTATGTAGGTGACACATCAAGAATCCAAGGATAACAACTATAATCAATTTGAAACCCTACCAATTATAGAGAAGAAAACTAAGACCAAGGAGGCAAGACCCAAAGTCAAAGGCAGAGGAAGACCTTAACAAAGGCCCAGATCTCTAGACTTGTAGATGAGTGCTCTTCCCCTCCCACCATGCTTCTGTAAATGCTGGATTTAACTTGATAGGAGACAATACAATAGGACTCAAGAACGCGGGTTCTTCAGTCGAAAATACCAGGGTTCGAAGTGCAGTTTAGCCACTGTGTGACTTGCTTCATCTTCAAAGACTTGCTTCTCAAAAGAAGGTCCAGAGACCAGCAATAACACCAGCATCCCTTGACGGCTTGTTAGACCTGTAGGATTTCAGGCCCCACTGCAAACCAACCTAGCGGGAAACCTCATCTTAGCAAGACCTGCTGGGAACTGGCACGCATATCAACGTTGGAAAAAATGGGACTTAAAATCAATGGTTCTCAATCTTGCATTTTTGTTAGAATCACCTGGGAAGCATTACAAAATACGGATGCCTGGGCCTCGCCAGGAGAGACTCTCATCAGTGATGTTGGGGCATCAACTACGACCCATCTTCCAGGGTTACTGGGTGATTTTAATCATCTAACTAGTATGGAGGCACCCTTGGGCCCTGGCTGGGTGTCAGCCCTTCTACTGCATAGGTTCTGTTTGGGATTATATGGGATAATGTTTATACCAGCATAGACTTGGTGCTCAAGACCATTATCTCTTTCTTTGTTTTCATCTCCTCTTCCTATTCTTCTTTCGCCTCCTTTTCTTTTTAAGATTTTATTTATTTATTTATTTGAGAGAGAGAGAGAAAATGTGAGCTGGGGGAGGGGCAGAGGGAGAGAGAGAATCCCAAACAGGCTCCACAGTAAGTGCAGAGCCCCACACCGGGCTCGATCTGACAACCCAGAGGTCAGTGCCTGAGCCGAAACCAAGAGTCGGAAGCTTAACTGACTGAACCTCCCAGGTGGCCCTCTCTTTCTTTATAATATAATGCATAAGTTAAAGCAAGTTTTCCCCCTTGCAAATGTCAAGGTTTTTTGTTTTGTTTTGTTTTCCTATTTATTCAATAATTTTTTGAATTCGTAAAATTGAATGAGCTCCTAGGATGTGCCTGACACATGCTAGTGAATCCTCATGTGCCATAAGCTCTATGCAGGCAGAAACCTTGTCTCTGGGTCATACATCGCTGAGTCCCCAACTTGCTCTATTATAGAAAGTAAAACAAATAAATATCAACATATATATCCCCAAACAGCAATGAATAGATAGCAAGTCAACTATTTGGGTAGGGAGGAAAACAAAACCCACACAAAACCTTTTCCTTTGAATATCTAGAATTTAAAAAACAAAAAAACAGTTTAATGTTATCTTCTTAGTTCAAGTTCTCAAATTTTGAAAAATCTACTCTTTTCCCCTTGAAATCAGTAATGACATTGTCAAGTTATCACACGCGTACGTGCGCACGTGCACGCACACGCACGGTATTCGAAGCATTTAGGTGAGACCCCGCAAGGGGAGACTAGGCAGTTTGAGGTCAGGGACGCCCCCTGGATGACCATCCCCTTCGTTGCCCTGCAGATGTGAGGCACAGAGCAGGAAAGATACACGGAGGGCTGCTTCAGGGCGATTGTGATCAAGGATTTGTATTTTAATATCTCTGTGCTTTTGTCTGATCAGACCATTATTATTCATTGTTTCTAATTGCTCCATTTCTGGATCCGTTCATAAATACACATCATAAGAACATTTTCAAAAGATCTGTCACAGGATTGTCTCTTATTTTTTTGTACTTTTAAATATAAAAGCCCCCAAAAGAATTGTCAGCAACTCAAAATAATGATTATGTAAATGAAAAAAAAAAAAAAGTCCTGCTTTTAAACCAAAGAACGGCAAAGCTATTTAGAGCAAGGACCCTCCTCTTCCTACCAGGCAGGCTGCTGTCTTCCTCCTCCCCCGGCCCCACTGCCTGGTAAATCTTAGGGGACCTTTTCCCCAGCGCACAGCAACCTCACCCTTCAGTGGACTGAGGACCCACTGCCAATCCACCTTCGCCCTTTATCACACAACTAACTCAAACTCTTCTCCATTTCCTGGCACTTGGGTCAGCGCAAGGGGCATTCGTTTCCATCTTTTGTGGTTGATTATCAATTCCAATTGGAAGGGGGGAAGGAAAAGAAAGCCCTCCAGATATTACAATAAACACACACACACACACACACACACACGCACGCACGCACAGAGGCAGAAAAAAAAATTGTCTATCTCCATTGAGCTTAACAATCAGCAGGGCCCAAATTACCTCTTATTAACATTTATTTTACCAAAGAGGCAGGGTATAATTTGGTGATAGATTCAGATTTGGAGAGGAGCTCTAATCAGCCTCCTGAAGTGCTCTGCTTAAAGTACATGGCTGCTATTTTTTGTAATTATATTTCTCTGCCCCCAACCCCCTCCTCCATCTACAGAGTCTTTGACGCTGCTCCCTGGTGCCTGAATGCCTCCCCTCCCCCTTCAGCCCCTTCTCCTTTTCTCCCCAGCCCCCCGCCCTTCTCACCCTTTTCCTCTTCAGGCCTTCTGAATAAGGCAGCCCCTTTCAGCGGCCCTGGCAGGCTTGAAGAGGAGGAGGCCGGTTTGTAGAAAGAGGGGCAGTCTGAATAGGAGCCCGGGACCCCGCCCCCTGGCAAAGGCGGCCCTGGGAACCCGTCCAAGCGTGCAGAGCCTGTGCTGGGGGGGCTGAAGAGGCAAGCCGCAGGCTCGCCCATATGTCGGCCTGTGCCACAAAAACTGCTCTGCATATCTACCATGACAAACAGGATTACCAGAGACAATCAATCTGGCACGCTTTATCAAAATCAAGCACTGACCCCTGACCTCTCCCCTCGGTGTGCGGCAGATGCCACGCTCCAATTCAATAGACCTCAACTGTTCCCTGTTTCACTTCTGAAAAGAATCCAAGGCCTGCATAAGCCTGGCGGGGACTAATCGCAGCTCCCGTGTGTGACGGGGATGGTCCCGACCCAATAGGATGGGTCTACCTTTTCTCCCACTGCTGACAGGCCGGCCCTAGCTCCCTGTCCGAGGTGGAAGGAAAAAGAAATGCATCCATTTTACTTGCATGTCTCTTGCGCCTGGGGGCCTGCATCTCTGGGGGAGGGTAGGAGAAGGACCCAGGGAAGCAGGTAGCTGGTAGGCTGCTGCTCATGCCTGATGTTTGGGATTTGGGTTCCAGCGGGAGAAGGTCCACCAATGGCTGAAGATCATAATGGCGGTCGGAATTAGTTCATCCTCTGTGGTACTTTGGGTGGGAGATGATAATGTTGTAGAAAGCCTGTGGGGGCCTCTGGCATCAACAAAATCTCCAATCATGACTCCCTATAGCCCATTCCTGTGACTGAATCCAACTTATAGACGTTTCCACCTCTGTTTTTTTTAGATATATTTATTTATTTTAGAGAGAGAGGGCACAAGGGGAAGGGGCAGAGGGAGAGAGAGAATCTCAAGCAGACTCCTCACTGAGCTCAGAGCCCAATGAGGGGCTCGATCTCACAACCCTGAGATCAGGCCTGGAGATCAAGAGTCGGATGCTTAAGGCTCTTAGCCACCCCAATCACATCTGTTTCCTTTTATTGACCCTGATAAGAGGAACCCTGAATTTGTTTCTGTTAAGCATATTGACCAAACTGCTTGGAATGATATAGAAATGAGGGCTCCTTGTAGAAAGAGAATAACTCATTGTTCTTGAAGCTTTTAAGGTTTGAGAGAGACCAGTGAGAGAAAGACGGCTTTGACCATATCTCTTCTTACTGGGAAGAGGCTGGGGGATAATAGTGAGGTCAGAATTGAGCAGAGTTGACATTTAGGGTTTTTTTTTTCCGGGGGGGGGCCTACTCAAAATTCTCTCTTCCTCAGAAATCAGCCTGAATACTGTGTAGAGGAACAGAAAGCAGGATAACTCACATCAGTCCATTAACCTTGGTGACCCCTCTGCTAGACAGTTGAATAATTAGTTTCTCAGTTTTGATTCTAGAAGTCTTTCTCTAAAAATCAATGGCGAGCTACTCCACGAAGGAATGCGGCTTTTCCTAAAGTAGCATGCTCAGGGCACCCATGTCATATAAAAATACAGATGGCGGGGCGTGAGCCTCTTGGCGTGATCCTGTGTCTGCTCACTAATGTCAAATAAAAATCAGAGTGGAGGCTGGCACCACCTTTAGCCTCTGAGCCACAGGGTCTGTCCAGACCCAACTCAGCAAAACTCACGAGCACCCATTTTCCTGAGGAAGGTTCAGTCTTCCTTCCTTCCCAATGGGACCCAACACACTATAGCCAATCAGCGACGGTCTAAGTAACCTGCTCTCTTTCACAATGCGAATTAAATTCTGGAAACTTCCTCTTCCCGGCTTTGTGAAACCTCACCTTAACCTTCCTGAGAAGGTTTTGAAGTCCTCTGTTCCCAATTCATTTCTTACTCAATAAAATACCAAAAACTCCCTGAATTTTCTTCTGTTTCTCGTATCTGAGAATGTTGCAGTTGGAGAGGGATGCCAGCAAATCGACTCAGTTCTGGGTTTACTCCAAACTAAGCTAGCTCTCTCATCATGGCTGAGTCTCTGCATTTTGGTTTCTTCACAGATAAAGATGTCATTGCATCAAGATCTCTCTTGCTCAATCTAGCTTTGAAACACCGTGTTTTTCTGGACCTGATTTTCTGAGAGGTCCTTCCCTCCTGTCTCGGGGTCTGACATGTGGCGTCTTCCCTAGCTCCCGTTCACCCCTGTAAGTTAGATACTCTGCAAGATTGCTAAAAACATTAGAGAGTTGCCAAGTTATACGATTCTGTCTCAGGGCACAGCTGCTCTATAATTTTTCTTTCTGGACCAGTCAGTAAAATTGAGTGGAAACGATCAAAGTTCAGTTATCGAAAGAAAGGAGAGGTTGCTGTTACACCGTAGATGAAT
Organism: Potos flavus; assembly: GCA_028534135.1. Lineage (NCBI taxonomy): Eukaryota > Metazoa > Chordata > Mammalia > Carnivora > Procyonidae > Potos > Potos flavus. The sequence continues at coordinate 125,048,558 of CM052886.1, read as the reverse complement.
GAATAAGATCAGAACGCTGGGAAATGTTTGCTCCTATTTGCTCAACTTGCACAAACTGAAGATGAAAAACATTTTACTAATAAGGCGTGGGAGTCTGGATCCTAGAGTGTGGGGGGAAATCGTGTTCACCTGAATTGCTGCGGCCTTCCGTCCCTCTGAGATTTCCTATGTCAGAGTAACTCTCTCTGTTTGGCCTGTTGTAGGTGCCTGACTCTTAGGTATTACCCCTTGAAAAGTGCAGAGATGCTCCCCTTTGAGAAAGCTCTCTGCTGGCATCATTTCAACCCAGGCTGGGGGAGGATTACTCTTTGCAGGCATATCCACGGCAGGGTTACATAGCATCCTTACACTGAGGTGTTAATTTTCCTCAAACACAGAATTATCCCCTAAAAATATGAAAATCTTGTTTTACTACATTTATATTAGAAATTATTTGCAATTAAGTTATTAATTAGTTTAGGGATTTGTGAGATCCAAGATCAGTAAGAGTGTCTCCAATTAATGTTAAGGGTATAATATATGTAAGACTTAAAATATAGAGGAGCATTTCTAGGGAAATGATGCCTAAATGAGATAAAATAAGAGCATTAAGAATGTTATTATTTATTTTAGGAAAAAATTGGAAGATTAAGTGATTTTCTTTCTATAAGGCTTCAGGAGGACATAATATATATATATATATTATTTGTTTATTTGTCTCTTGTAGCAAGAGACACAAAACCAGATAGAGAGGTAGAGAGATAGACAAATAGAGGATAGGTAATTTTAGACCCGAGAGAAGATTTGAGTATAATCATAGATCTATAAGGGGTAAGGTTCTTAGTCAATAAAAATGTGGTCAGTAAGCACTTAACTAGGCAGTTTTGGCCTCTAGAACTATTTTCCATTCCTGGCTTTCCAGCTTTACTAAACAATCTTGGTATTTAATGTATAATGTCCCAGCTCACTCAAGCCTAAGTGCACACACATGGTTAGAGGTAGTCATGTGTGAGTTCTTCCAACGATCCTGGACAAAGCTAATTTTGCAGGGTGGAGAGGCTGAGGTAGAATGAAGCCTGCTTTCACTTTCTGGGGAGAAATGAAGGACGCGATTGTTTTATGATGTCAGGGATTGCTGTAGGGTCCCAAGAGGTGATTGTCCCCAGAGGCCAGTCCCGGAGGCCCAGCGTGCTGGGGTCCGGCACACACTGTCTGTTGAGTACAGCCCTCTCCCTTGGAGAAAAATGGAGGTGCTGGTGCCTTTCCCGCACTTAGAATCCTGCCCATGCTGTTCCATTTCTTTTGAGTGGCTCAGCAGAAAATGCACCTGAGAATAAATCCAGGGCCCTTGCCACATCCGGAAAACCATCCAGCAACAATGGGACATGATCCCTCCCCCACCCCTTTCATCTTCCCTCTTTTGAATCTTTAAATGGTGAGTCCCGCCCCCCAACCCCATGAATGCAGAGATAAACTGCAGCTCAGATAATTCACTGTCAAAAATATGGAGCACACTTTAGTGGCATGGCAGTAGTAATGGTCTTTTCAAGTGCTGCAGCACAAAAGCTGGGCCTATCAAGCTTTTTTGGCAGGCTCTGCGTTTAGCTTGTCATATTATATACTGCAGAAGTGCAGTCAGTATAAATCAGCTCTGCGAGTCTGGAAGCGGTGGGCAGGGCTGCGGCGGCAGTACCGGGGCTAAACAGAAGGTGGCAGCATTTTAACGTCATCTGCCTACAGCACGTCCAGAGGCCACTGCCATGCATGGTCTTGGGTTCTCTTCTAAATTCCTGATAGGCAGCTTACAGCTTCATGCTTAGTGCAGCAAGGGAGCAGAACACAGAGTGAGGAGACGTTTATTGGGATTCGATCGCCCTGGACCCTTCGAGGTCCAACTGCCGACATATGCAGCCACTAGGGAGTCATGGCATTGGGCAGAACATCTACATTAGGGCCAGAATGTCCACCTTCCTATTCTTCCTTAAAAACTCAATGTTAAAGGTAAAGAATACAAAAAAAATAAGCCAGAAAGAGACAGGCAGGCTCAGTTTCTCCTGCTTCCCAAAGAACCTTTGGGAACTCATTGGTAATAAGGGGAATCCGCTGGATTGTAAGAAAATGGTGGTCCAGGATGGGTTTTGCTTCTGATAAGGGTGTGAATCTTTGGGTCATCAAGAAAGCCAAAGAATGTACGCCTTAGTGTTGGACTCCCTAGGTTCGCTACCCCCCAGCTCCGCCACTAGCTAGCTTCTGATGTAGGTCAGATCTCTAAACCTGTTTCTTCATTTCCAAACTGGGGAATCCAGCGCAGCTCTCTTGATAGGGCTGTGATGACTTGTGAGGTCGTGGGTGTAAATCGCAGCATCTGGTTCATGCCAGCCCTTCAGTAAATGTTGTCTTGGGGATGAAGATGATGTTATGACTGACTGTATTGTCTTCCAAAACTTTGCAGAGTGTTTCGTTTGATTCTTCCAGAGATTCTGCAAAGTAGGGGGGAAGGGTGTTCTTATCTTCACTTCACAAGTTAGGACTAGTCAGTAGGTTAAGTGACATGCTGTGTCCTTTCTCGAGGACTCCGTTTTCTCATCTGTTAAATGAAGAAACTGGGCTGGAGAAAGAGCATTGTGAAGCTCAGTCCAGCTCTAATATTTGCCGCTTTGTCCTATAGATTAATTTACTGCACGGTGAAGAGAGATCCAGAGCGGGGATTGACTGCATTTTCATCTTTTTTTTTTAAAGATCTATTTATTTTATTTTAGAGAGAGAGTAGGGGTAGGGGCAGAGGGAGAGAGAGAATCTCTAGCAGACTCCCTGCTGAGCACGGAGCCCTACATGGGGCTCGGTCTCACGACCCTAAGATTATGACCTGAGCTGAAACCAAGAGTTGGACGCTTAACTGACTGAGCCATCCGGACGCCCCTGATGGTGCTTTAATCTTAATGGGAATTTGCTACATAATAAAGATAATGTTTGTTTGCAATGAGCACACAAAGCTCTTCTGCCTTATGAGGAGCAAGAGAAATGTTGGAACACAGGGGTCCTTTGAAACCCAATCGATGACAAAAATAAACTCAAAGTGTAAGCACTTCACAGAAGGAACCCTGCATAATTTTATTCACAGCCAGACATTTGACTGTATTTTGTAGTCCACTATAGTCCTCGTCCATTAGCTCCTTATCTGTGAGAGTGCTTCTCCTGAAATTAATCTGACCTAAATTTGTCATACATGTTCTAGAATGAATGTAATTACCAATACACTATTTAAAAGAACGACCTTCCAGAGAGAACAAGCAAACATTAGCGAAGGTGATTAAACTACCATCACTTGCTAAGATGTGGGGTGTTTTATTTATGACTGTTGTTTTGGTAAAATGTTGGAAATCTCCCAATTATTTCATCCAACTGCCACGTTTAGAATTTCGCATATTACTTCGGACGATTACACCACATGAGAAACCACGCTTCACATGTGACCTCTGCTGTCCTTAAGATTCTTGTAAATATTTCCTCCCGTCACCCAGATGCATTTTAATTGCCTCATCAAAGGCAATGCTATACCTGTATTTTACAGATTTGAACTAAATCTTTTGTTTTAATGGCAAGATCCACCAGAGTTCTAACAACTTAGATGTGAAAAAACAATCTGTCATTCTAAGATTGTCAAAACAGAAAGAAGGGCTTTTCTCACAAACATCCATGGCAAACATCTGAGCTGCCTCTCTTCCTCTCTTTGCAGTAGACCCTTGACTTGATATAATTCTATCTCTCCGGTACTAGGGCAGGCATGAGAATACACATTGTGGACCACAACCACAGTTGGGTAGATACGAGTGCCAGTACTGGGCTCTGAAATCCATCCCAGCATTTGCACTGAGGCCGCGCTTCTCATGGGCTGTTCCAAACTAAGGACTACATGACGACCACACTGAGACTGGCCCGTTCAGGGTGGCCTGATGTCTCCCCCGAAACTTTGTGCCTCCCTCTTCACTTTCTCTTTCAGGCTTTCCTGCTAGTAAAGTCCTTACTTGTCTAATCCCATCTTGGCATGTTGGTTGTAACATGTTTCTTAAAATGTGACCCATAAAGCACATGGGCCAGAATCACCTTGAGTTACAGGTTGAAATACAGGTCTCCAGATCCCATAGGAGAGCCCCTCAGTCAGAATGTTCTGAGGTTGTGGAGAGCTTTCAGCATTTTTACGCAGTTTGGCAAATTATTGTGGTCCCTACTAAATATTCACACCAATGTATCTTCCAACACTTTCCTGATTTCCCTTCCCTTGTTTCTTGCTTGTATAATTTCTGAAAAGAAGTCCACTGTCATTCTTATGCCTGTTCCTTTGTCAGTAGGGTGGGTTTTTTTGTTTTTGTTTTTTTTCTCTTCTCTACCTTCTTTCCCCTTGGTTTTCTACAATTTGAATATGATAGGTTTAGGGGAATGGGATTTTATTGTTGCTGTTTGATATTTATCCTACCAGCTATTTCCTAAGCTTTCGGGACCTGTGGTCAATCATTTTTGGAAAATCCTTGTTATGGTTATTATAAACATTTCTTTTGTTTCAATCTTTTTTTCTTTTTTATTCTGCTATGGCAATTTTATACATTATACTTTATTAAGTTATTATAGTTCTTAAACATTCTGTTTTTTCCCCATTTTCATTATTTTTTTCTCTGAGTTTCTGATTAGAAAGTTTCTATTGACCTGTGATCAAACTCGGGGAATCTTGCTTCCATTATGTCAAGTCTACTGATGACATCAAGCCCATCAGAGACACTTTTTATTTCAATCACAGTGTTTTCAATTTCTAGCATTTTCATTTCATTCTATCTTAGAGCTTCCATCTTCTTGCCTACATTACCTTATCTGTTCATGCATGTTGAGTACTTTCTCCATTAAAACTTTTAACATATGGGGGCGCCTGGGTGGCTCAGTGGGTTAAGCCTCTGCTTTCGGCTCAGGTCATGATCTCCAGGTCTGGGATCGAGCCCTGTGTCAGGCTCTCTGCTCAGCGGGGAGCCTGCTTCCCCCTCTCTCTCTGCCTGCCTCTCTGCCTACTTGTCATCTCTTTCTCTCTGTCAAATAAATAAATAAAAAATCTTAAAAAAAAAAACACTTTTAACGTATGGATCGTATTTATTTTAAATCTACACCCTTGTAATTCCAAAATCTGTGTCATATCTGAGTCTGAGTATGATGATTGCTTTCTCTCTTCAGACTGTGGTGTGGGTTTTTTTGTTGTTGTTGTTTTTGGTTTTCAGTTTTTTGTGGTTCTGCCTTTTGGCGTGTCTTATAATTTCATGTCAAAAGCCTGAGATACTATATCAGGTAATAGGAACTGAGGTAATTAGGCCTTTAGTTTGAGAATTTATGTTAATGTAGCTAGGCATTGTGCTGTGCTTATTATTTTTTTTTTTAAGGTTTTATTTATTTGAGAGAGAGTGAGCGAGAGAGAGAGAGAGAGCACAAGCAGGGGTAGCAGCAAGCAGAGAGAGAGAGAAGCAGACTCCCTGCTGTGCAGGGAGCCCGATGCGGGGGCTTGATCCCAGGACCCTGAGATCGTGACCTGATCCGAAGGCAGACACTTCACCGACGAAGCCATCCAGGAGTCCCGTGCTGTGTTTAATGTTTTCTGTAGATACCAGAGGCTTCAAATTTCTCTGATTTCTTTGTTTGGGCTTCCCTAAATGCTCCTTCTCAGAGAGAGTCTATATCTTACAGTTCTTTTATTTGGAGTATATTTCACTGTGTGGAGACCGGTGGGTGTAAGGGAAGGTGTGGAACGTGGTATCATCTGTAATTTTATGATTGCGTCTCTTTGTTCTTGCAGGCCTGTGTCTCAGGGCCGGACCCTTTACAAATGTTTCTATTCCTCTGCCTCCTATTCCCTGGCCTGGCTGCATTTTCAATCAGTGTCCTTAAAATACTGACCTGTTGCCTCTGGGTTTTGTTTTGCTTTGTTTTCCTCCTTAGCTGACACAGGAAGCCTGGAGGTGGCTGGATTAGAAGAAATATTTTTCCCCCATCTGGTATAAAACTCTGGCGAATATTTTTCCATGGAGAATAGGCTTTTGTTATAAAGACTTTGGGTGTGTTTCACAATATTTCCTCTTCCCCTTTCCCTGCCGGAGCCCCACGGGGATCTCCCATGTGTCTTCTTGCGGAGACTTCATAGAGAGATGTGGACCACTCCCAAAGACGGCAGCCCCTAGGAAGTTATAACTCTAACTCAGCCTTCAGCAGTTCATCAAAATTACCATGTAAGTGTTCCTGTCAGTTTTTAGCTTAAGCGGCTTCTGTTCCAGGTAAGGAAATCACTGCATCTAGTTGCTTTTTCTTTCTAGATATCAAGAGAATGGTTCTCTGATGGGTCTAAGAAGAGTCATTGATGCTCACTTGATCCTGCTTTTCCTTGTTTTAAGGAGGGGAGAAATGACCTCTGGGATCTTTACATGGTAGAGAAAAGATCATCATAGACACATCTCTAGTTTCAAAAATCAGCAAATATGATTGAATGGCTACAAGATGAAAAATTACCATGAATGATAGAATGATGAGCTGAAGATCCTATTTGTGTCTAGAACTTCATTGGAAATAGGAGATAGCCACAACTCTCAAAGAGCTACAATTATACCATAGCCTCAGGGCCAAAGTGTGCTTTTCCTACCAGCTTTTTGGTCTCATGACCTTGGAGTATATAATATCACAATTCACATTAACACAAATCTTTGATGTCAAGAAATCTGCTTAATTTGAAACTCTAGAAAAGTTTCATGTCTGGCTTCTTCATCTGAAGTGTAGCTTCTTCTAAAACTTTTTCCAGTACTCTGTGTTAATCCTTGGTATAGCAATTAATATATATATATACATTTCTATCTTCTCACTTACCAGTAAGTGCCTTGAGGGAAAGATTTATTTTATTTATATTTGTATCTCTAGAATATGAAATATTCTATCATATGGAGGAGTCCTAGTATGTATTCAATGAATAAATAAAAGATTGCTATTATCAAATAAGTTCTACTTATAAATTAATAGATACGGTTTGACCACATTTCCTTGACTGGAAACCCTTTTTAACGAAAATACAGGAATAAGATAAATATATGTAAAATAAATATACTAAGATAAGTTACAGGCAAAAAGCCTCTGAAATCTTCAACCTCAATATTAATTTAAAACTTTGGGGGTATGAAATAATGGTAGACAGTACCTATGTGCTAACTAGTCATTTTATAAGTTAAGACCTCTTAATATTCTTCTATAAGATCTTGATCATTAGCAATTTTTAATTATCTTATTTCTCCTGGCACTCATATTCTGATCATGCAAATTTTATGTTTTTGTCATTCAATTTCATTAGCAATTTATTTAGCATAGATTAATAACAGTCTTCTTGTAGTTGCTTGTGATAAAATAGGAAAATATTTATGTTCCTTTGCTTTTAACTAACTTGAATATTGTAGGTACAGACAGACTAGAAAAATAAGAGTCCCCTAAAGTGGAAAAAGTATTGCAGGAAAGCTTCATGGCATTGAGTTGACATTCTGAAAAATGTGAATGTTATTTAAATAAAACATACATACAGAAAAATGACAAATAATACTTGCATAGCTCAATGAATGTATATAGCAAAGCAAAGTGAAAAACAGTGTAAAAGTCACACAGAGTCAAAAGCAAACTACAGCTGTAAGCCAGAGCTTGCCCTTTGAGATCACTACACTCCCCAAATTCACCGTTAACCTGATTTCTAATATCATAGATTAGGGTGGTTTTTTTTCTATTACCATAGATTAGTTTTTCCTCTTTTGAGATTTCACTGATATAAATAGACTTATTTAAATAGACTCATTTTTAAGTTAAGTCTAGGCAGGTATAAGATAGAGAAGTGTGGGAGATTCCAAGCAAAAAGACTGACTTAAAGAGAGGTGGAGTGGTCAATGCCTGTTTTATTTATTGGTCGCATCCCATTTATCTTGGGTGTTTTCTACACGTGGAAGACTAGGTATTTATTCTTCACGAGCTCTCTGCCCTGCCCACTCTCTCTTCACCTTTAGATACTTTTCTCTTGAAACAGAACTGAGGTCGTCACATTTCCCTCTTCTCCCTCTGTTTGCTCTCTATGTACATTGGGTTTATTTTATAACAACATCAGCAGGTCCCATCTTGGATTGTAAACTCATATAGGGCAAGGGTTGACTTATTTAAACTAAATTTTAAGTCATTTAATAAATTACAGGCTCATGAGTGTGCTCTAAGGTATTTAATGATATCTTTTCAATTGGGTTAGCTTCATATAGAAAAGGGTAAGTGATGAACAAAGGTTATACCAAAAATCTCAATGTGATGCAATGTGATGTAGTGTGTGTGTTTGTGTGTATGTGTGTGTGTGTGTGTGTGTGTGTGTGTGTGTTGACAAGAGCCACAGTTTTAGAATATTTAAAAGTTATTTCTTAGAAATTTTTAATAAACCTTTATTTTTCTAAGGGTATAACTTTTACCCTTTATCAGTGTTTCAATTATATTTATGGTGCTTGCATTTTTACTCTGGGCTCTGTTTTTCATTTTTTTGTGTGATGCACTTTCCCATAATATTAACTAATCATAATGAACACCAGAAGCAACAGACCATCATGTACCTCAGGCTTTGCAAGATCTTTAATGAGCCAGAAATCCTTTCCTTCTCTCTTCCTAAAGAAATTGGGTGATTTCTATGGATCTTTTGAGCACTGATCTTAGCTGCGCAAAAATGCCTATGGAAAGGTCCATGTTGTTTTATAATATGTTTAATTTAGCCAAGTGAGTGGAGGTCATGCTTTTCCCATTTGAGAATGCTTAGCTCAATTAGAGGACTGAGTTCGTGTTGCTAGTTTCATTTTACCTCAGTATCTAAGTCTGAATCCATCACTGTGATATATTACAGTATTGTCGCAGTATCTTCATGTTAAAGACCTCTTTAGGGCAACAATAAATGTCTTCATGAATTGTATCATGAAACTAACTAATATTTGTTGGCTGCCCGAGTGGTTCTGGCTCTGTTCTAATCACCTTATTAATTCATTTAACGCTCTCCACAACCCTGTGAGGTGAGTATTCTCTTCCTCCCCACTTGGCACATGAAAAATCCGAGCTACAGCAATACCTAACTTACCAGCTTTTCAGTGGTGGAATTGGAACTCCAACTCAGGCAGTGTGACTCTCAAGCCCGTGCTCTTAACAAAGCTATAATCCCTGTGGATGCCTGGGGATTATCAGCTAGAAGCCATACTATTTTTTTTTTAAACTCAAATTCATCTTGAAGTCAATGCTCTCCATAACTGAGTTCCTGTTGAATTGCGGTCATGTACCCCTACTGTACAGTAGAAGACATGTGGCCTGAAATTTGAGAACAGGGCAGTGGGGCCAGTGCTGAACGTTGGTACACACTAAATTCTTGCCATGACCATTCAGAGACAGAGGAATGCCCTATGAGCAAAAAATATAGGAAGAACAGCTGAACATCTGAGGTGGCTGTTAAATCAAGCTTTCAAGTAGCGAAAGGATTTAAATAGGCAAGGAGAGAGGGAAAGAGCATTCCAAAAAGATGTAAACTGATGAACCCAGTTGTGGCAGGGATCCTAACCGGGTTTTTAGGATCCTCACGACTTGATCTGAGTGGGGGATGGAGGGACGGGCGTGGGGAGAAAAGAAGGATAAAGATGAATGTGCCCTACACAACCAGGAAGGAGCAAGAGAGGAAGCATCAAATGTGCCATCATGTGTTATATAAATGCAAAGGGTTTTTTTGTTGTTGTTGTTGTTTTGGGGGTTTTTTTAATACATAAGTACTTATAATGTATTTGGAATTGTTTAGTGTTGCTTGCAATCCTTCATGAGCCCAGCGGTACCACTGGGACCCTAGCTGTTTTCAAGAGCATATACGTATCTGTTTCTAAGGTGATTTTTCCATTTCTGTTTTCAAAGTTTGTGGCCCCTGACTGTTTCATGTTGCCTATTAAACTTAATCAATCTATTTATAATTCATTTATCAAGAAGGTACCACAAAGCCCTACATATACAACTTGCAGATGGTGGGATAAACAAGCTTTCCATTTGTTCTTTTTTTTTTTTTTTTCCTTTCTCCTTTTGGTGTTTTCTTTTCCTTCATTGGTTGACACCTGCCATAACAGATTTCCTTCAATGCAAACGTTATTTTTGGAGGAGTTAGAGTAGGGGGGTGGGGGGACAGAGAGAGGATGTAAGGAGCAAAACCTTAAAATAGACAAAGGACAAGGCTGTGGACCCTCCCTAAATGTAAGCATGCACGCCTCCATTAGCTCTCTCAGCTTCTCACCGGGCTGGCGGCAGGGGGAATGAGATTTCTCGTGAGCGGGGCTGATGACCTGCTTAGCTCTGCAGCTAGAAGGTTGGAAACCTGTGGTGTCGTCACACCTGCAGGATGGAGATAAAGATAGACCTAGGACGGGTTTCAGACAGCAGCCTGATTGGAAAGAGCCGGATGTGGAGGCTTATTGGTATTTAAATCCTCCTTATGTCTAGTGAAAAAATTCTCAGGAAGAAACTGTAATATACAGTGTATATTAATAGTATTAATATATGATGATTCACCTTGCAGCTTCCTAATATAACAGAATGTGAATTTCAAACATTCTTTCTTTACCCCCCCCAAAAAAAAGTGCACAGTGGATAGCCCTCCCACTTTTTCTTCTTTCCTTCCTTTTTAAGATACTTTAGGTTTTGCTAAACTTAATTCTAACACTGTTCCAACCCAATGCCCGAAGACCTCCTTATGGCCAGTTTCCGAGATGGAGCAGATGCAGTTGAGAAGGCATTTCAGGCTGCTATTTGCCATTCTTGGAATTAAAACCTCAACACAGGACATCCGGGGAGAGTGGCCAAAGACCTCACTTTAGAAGTGAGGCTGTCATATTTCCATCCTGTTTGTCCCTTGGGCCAATCCTTCTGGCGAACGATTCTCCCAGAATGGCTTGGTGACCAGCAGCATCAGCGTACCTAGGAGCTCATTAGGAACAGACATTCTTTTTTCTTTTTTAATTAACATATGATGTATTATTTGCTTCCGGGGTACAGGCATGTGAATCATCAGTCTTACACAATTCACAGCACTCACCGTAGCACATACCCTCCCCTCCCCAGTGTCCATCCCCCAACCACCCTATCCCTGCCCCTCACTCCCCAGCAACCCTCAGTTTGTTTCCTGAGATTAAGAGTCTCTTATGGTTTGTCTCCCTCCCTGGTTCCGTCTTGTTTCATTTTTTTCCTCCCTACCCACAACCTCCCACCCTACCTCTCAAATTCCTCATATCAGAGAGATCATATGATAATTGTCTTTCTCTGATTGACTTACTTCGTTTAGCATAATACCCT
>CM052886.1:125021685-125036694 GCA_028534135.1 Potos flavus | reverse complement strand
ATATACTGAATATACACATGGAGCAATTCCTTCTGATAGAAATCCAAAAACCTAGCTGATTTATTCCTACAGACTAGATAAATGAGAAAATATCCACATCAAAAAATGGTGCTCAGTACAGAGGGAGAAGAGAGAAACATTCATCTACTAGTCTTCCCCTGAAAGATGTCTACTTGCATACGTTAAAATATGTTTTCCAAGAGTCTGACTTCCAATCAATCTACACGTAGATGCAAATTGATATCCTCCCTTTTGGGATGCTGAAACTTCATAGGACACCCTCATGTGCTAGAAGTCACTAAAAACAAAGAAGGCAGCTTGGATAATCACAAAGACTGAGAGAAAACCAAGAGGTTAGGATGAGCACAGAGATAAATTTTATCTTCTATAGGAACCACCCTGTCAAGGCTGGGAGAGATAGTTGTATCTTATATGCAGAAAGCAAAGAAAAATCAAGAAACAGAAGAATCTGTTTCAAACAAAAGAACAAGATAAAACACCAGTAATCAATCTTACTGAAAAGGAGAGAAGTGATTAACTTGATAAATAATTCAAAATAACAGTTATAAAGATGCTCACCAAGTCAACGACACGTGAATAAGAAATAATTTCAACAGAGATAGAAACTATTAAAAAATACTAAAGAGAAATCACAGAGCTAAAGAATATAAAAACTTTACTGAAAATTTTTAATAAGGGTGTTCAACAATAGACTAAATAAAGCAGAAGAAATGATCAGCAAATGCAAAGACAGGACAATGCCATTCATCCAGAGGAGCCCAAAGCAAAAAAGAATGAAAAAGAGTTAACACAGATGAAAGGACTTCTGGGACACCATTGAGTAGACCGTTATTCCCATTATATGGATCACAGAGGAGAACAGAGAGAGAAAGGGGCAGAATTCTTACTTAAAGAAATACTGGCTGGAAAGCTTTTCTACTCTGGGAAAAGAAACAGACATCCAAATCCAGGAAGCACAGAAAGTTCAAAATAAGATGAATCTAAAGAGACCCACACCAAGACACATTATAATTAAATTGTCAAAATTTAAAGACAAGGAGAAAGTTTTAAAAGCAGCAAGAGAAAGACAATTTGTTACATCCAAGGGAACGATCAGCAGGTTCTTCCACAGAAATTTTGTAGGCCAAATAGTTGTGACACAGTATGTTCTAAGGGCTGAGAGGAAAACAAAACAAACAAAAAAAAACCCCAACAATCGAGAATATTCTATCCAGCTAAGTCATCCTTCAAAATTGAAGAAAAACTAGTCTTCCAAACAAGAGGCTATAGGAGTTCATCACCACCAGAACAGCCTTAAAAAAATGAGACTTCTTCAAGGGACTTCAAGGAACTTCGAAGGGATTTCTTCAAGTTGAAATTAAAGCATATGTTTCACTCATAAAGATATATATATATATTTTAATTCAGAATACTCTAATGTAATGGGGTAGCTAAGCTACTTATAAATGTACTGTGGAGGTTGAAAGAAAAAATATTAAAAACAAACTACAATAATTTATCAATAGAAATAAGAAATTAAAAAACATAAATGGTGACATCCAAGATGTAAAATGTAGGAAAGAGAATAAAAATGTAGTTTTACCATGCTTTCAAAATTGTATGTTATCAGTTTAAAAATAGACCATTACAAATAAAAGATGATTTATAGAAGCCTCATGTAACCACAATTCAAAAACCTCTATTAAATAACAAAAGATAAACAGAAGGAAATCAAAGCATACCACTACAGAAAATCATCAAATCAAAGAGGAAGAGAGTAAGAAAGAAAGAAAAAAAAAAGAATCACAGAACAACTAGAAAATGATTAACAAAATGGCAATAGGATGCCCACACTTTATCAATAATTGCTTTAAATGCAAATAGAGTAAATTCTCCAATCAAAAGACACAAAGAGTTGAATAGATTAAAAAATAAAAGGACCCAACTATGTGTTGCCTACAAGAGACTCATTCAGTTTTAAGGATACACACACTATAAGTGAATCAATAGAAAAAAAATATAACAAGTAAATGGAGATAAAAAGAAAATAGGGGTAGTTATTTATATTTATAACAGACAAAACAGACTTTAAGACAAAGACTGTAATAAGAGACAAAGATGGTCATTATATCATGATGAAGGTATCAATTCATAAGGGCCTATAACATTTATATATATTTATGAACTCAACATGGAAGCACCTCAATATACGAAGCAAACAGAGACATACATGAAGGGAGAAATAGGGAGGAATATAATGATAGCAGGAATTTTAATACTGCACTTTGACATAGGTCTTGGTTATGATTTTTTGGATTTGACATCAAAAGCAAAGGCAACAAAAAGGAAAAATAAACAAATGGGGCTACATCAAAGTAAAAAGCTTCTGTACATCAAAGGAAATCAACCGAATGAAAAGGTGGCCTAAGGGATGGGATAAAATGTCTGCAAATTGCATATCTGATAAGGGGCTAATATCTAAAATATGTGATGAATTCATACAACTCAATAGCAAGAAAATAATCTGAAAAAAATGATCCATCGAACGGAATAGGTATTTTCCCACGGAACACATACAAATGGCCAACAGGTTCATGAACAGGTGCTGCATATTATTCATTATCAGGGAGTGCAAATCAAAATCACAGTGAGGCATCACCTGACACCTGTTAGGATGCCTATCATCAAAGGCAAGCGATAACAAGTATTGGCAATGATGTGGAGAAAATAACCTTTGTCCACTGTTGGTGGGAATGGAAATTGGCACAACCAGTATGGAAAACAGTATGGAGGTTCCTCAAAAATTACAAAAGAATGACCATATGATTCAGCAATCCCACTTCTGGGTTTATATACAAGGGAAATGAAAACGGGATATTGAAGAGAGATCTGCTCTCCCATGTTTATTGCTATATTATTCACACTAGCCAAGATACGGAAACAACCTAAGCACCCTTCAATGGATGAATGGATAAAGAAGATGCGTATATACACACAAAGGCATATTATTCAGGCATGAGAAAGAAGGAAATCCTACTATTTGCAGCAATATGGATGGAACTTAAGGTCATTATGCTAAATGAAATAAACCACATAGATATAGACAAATACTGCATAGTATACGAAACATTTTTTTAAAAAAGCAAAGAAAAGTCAAAGTCATTGAAACAGAGTGTAGAAAAGGGGTTGCCAGTAACTGGGGGGCAAAGAGGGTGGGGATTGGTAAAGGTCAGTAAAAGGTACAAGCTTTCAGCTACAAGATGAATAAGGTCTGGGGCTCTAATGTAAAAATAGTAACTATAGATAACACTGTATTGTATAACTGAAATTTTCAAAGAAAGTAGATTTTAGATATTCTCACCAAAAAAAAAAAAAAAAAAAGAGAGAGAGAGAGAGAGAGAGATACATAAGCGAAGTGATGAATATGTTAATTAACTACATGGGGAGGGATTCTTTCACAATCTATATATATAATATATCAAATCACCACAATGTCCACTTTAAATATCTCACAGTTTTATGGCTGAATTAAAAAAAAATTTAATATTAGATTTCTAGAACATATTTATCTTTAAAATGAAAGTTTATATTCTTTAAGCAACAGCCACACTTCTTCCCCACCCATCCCCTAGCAATCAGTATCCTATTCCCCATTTCTGTGAGTTTGCCCCCTTTTATAAGTTTTCACGTAAGTGAGACTATGCATTACTTGTCTTTTTCTCTGCCTTATTTCACTTAGCATAAAGTTCTCCAGTTTCCTCCCCACTGTCACAAACGGTAGGCTTTTCTTCATTAAGGCTAAATAATATTCCACTGTGTGTGTGTGAATGTCTATATATATATATATTCATCCATCAACAGATACCTAGGTTGTGTCCATATCTCGGATATTGTGAATAATGCTACAGTGAACATGGAGTATGAATATCTCTTCAAGTTCCTGTTTGCATTTCCCTTGGATATATACCCACGATGGGATTGCTGGATCGTATGGCAGTTCTATTTGTGATACTTTGAGAAACCTCCATACTGTTTTCCAGAGCAGTGCACCAAGCTACATGCCCACCAACAGTGCACAAGATTTCCCTTTTCCCCATATCCTCACCAACACTTGTTACCTCTTGCCTTTTCATAATAAAGCAAAAGATAGTAATATGTGTATTCAGATCTTGTTTTACTCACTTGTCTTAGCTTTTCTACCATGCACGTGCTGGGGAGGTAAAACATTACCTCGACCCTCTTAGGGATTTCAGGAGGAACCTGAGAATTATATTGACATAAACCAGATGAACAGGAGAAAATCACCCAGATTTATTTTATGTTGTGGGTGACACGAGAGCCCTCAAAGGAAATGCAGACCGAAGGAAGTGCCAAACCTAAATGCTTTTATACCAGATTGAACGAGGAGAGGATATTGTTGAGGAGTAAATGAAATATATAGGGGAAACTATTGGGAGTACAGTTCGGTTTTTGTTTGTTTATTTGTTTGTTTTTGGGTTTTTTTGTTTATTTTTTTTAACAAGGCATACAGATTTCTCCTGGTCTTGACTTCCCATTTTTGGGGGTAAGAATGTTTCTTTCCTCTTGGCATAGGAAGGTGCCTTTCACATAGGAGTTTTATCTCCTGCTTTCAGGAAGAAAAGGGAAAGTCATACACTGTTCTCGAATTTGCTCTTTCTCAGGTGCTTTTACCTCAAAATACACCTGATGCCGAGGTGGCCTATTTCAGAGTGGCACAGGCTGCCATCTTTCATGCACCACACAATGAAGAGTCTTTAGTTTATATGTTAGTAGATAAACTTGATCAGCAGTAGAAGACGGAAAGGATGTACTTACAGTCAACTTCTAAAAAGATACATTAATTTCTTTAACTGCATATAACCTATATGTTGATAATCTTATATTTCTGTCACAGGGAATGAGCCACTCAGAAGACATGAGAAGAAATTAACCAGAAAAACCTGATACAGACATTTTAATCACAAGTAAGAGGGTGCTATAAACTCAGGAGAGTACAATTATTCTGAGAGAAAAAGCAACCAAACGAACCTGAAACTAGCTATATATATATATGCACATATATATAATTTTAATTATATAATATATTATATAATTATAATTATTATATAATTATTAATATTAAATAATTATATAAATTAATATAAAGTAAATATTTATATTTAATCATAAAATTATAAATATATAAATAAATTAAATAATATCTATAAATTAAATCATTTTATTATTAAAAATTATATAAATATTATATAATTATAATTATTATATACATTATATAATTAATATATGTGTATAATTTCAAAACAGAGACTAAATTGAGCCTCTCTGCTCCTTGGAAGCTGTTTTGTGGTGCTATCTGAATACTTGAACTTATGATTTCAGAGTCAGTCACATGAATGAGCACTGGATAAAATAGAAGGTATTGAGAATTTACAGTTAGACTGAATCTTTAGCTTTGTCTAAAATGACCAAATGGGTTCCTCGATAATGACATGCTTTTATTGTTTACTCGATTGGATTTTTTGTTTGATTGTTCCACTTCTTAATTAATTTTGGTGTCAAGTCTCTAGATATTTACTAGAAAAGTATTGATTTTCTTTTTATATTTTACTAAAACATGTATAGTCTTTGATGAGACAGCAAATGGGTAGCTCGTTTTTTTGGTTGGGGTATTGTTCTAATTCCAAAATTTCCCACCTCTTAGGAAAACCTAACATATCTGAACACAGTATATCATACAGAAGACTTACCACCCACTGATTATACAACAGCAATGACTAGGAAACAGGGGAAAAGTAATAAAAATAATTCAACAAGCTTTTTATGATATATCTGAAATCCTTGCTTCTGCACTTCTAAGGCAAACATCCTAAGGGAGAAAATCATAAAGCAAATGAAAAGCAATGTCAAATGTTACATGTTTGATGTGAGACTCTAAATGTGGGTACATTATAGCACATTATAAAATCTGAGCTCAAAAAGAAAAAAAAAAACAAAAACAACCCAGGTAATGCAGAAAAAAATTTAACCATTTCTATTTCTCGTCAAAGGATTTGTGTGCTAAACAGATCCCTAAAACTTGGAGGAGTTTTATGAATCCTATGTAATAAATATAACTGAATTAAGACCTACGAATGATATTTCAGCAACAGGGAAATTACTCCTGTGATTACCAGGTATATCACTTTTACAAGTATATTTTTATTTAGTTGTATTTCTTGGCCTTATCTTTAAAATTTATTGGTAAAGATTATTATTTTTAACAGCTCTGCAAAGAGAGAAATCAAATAGAATTTTACGATTTGAAAATTATTTTGCTCAAGCAGCTTTATGTCTGTAAGAAAGTGAAATTTCTTACAGTGAAATCCAATGATGAAAATGGGCTGGCTGACACTCTTGAATTAATGTAAGGAAAATCTATACACACTCAAAATAATTTAAATGACAGATAGTTGTACTTTTTCTCAGACTTTAACATGCGAATGATGACATACTCTCTATACTTACTTCTTCAGATCTGGCATTGTATTTTCTATAAATTACTTCAATGATGTAGGTAGCAATAAGCTGCTTACAAATTTTAGCTTGCATCCCCTTTGAAAAATTCTAAAAATGTGTCAAATTCCCTCTCCTTCCACCAATTCTCTGTAATGCCAAAAACATTCTGGAACATTCAACTTCAATTTAATTGGTTGATTAAAGAACCTTCGAAGATCTTTATTTCGTCTACAAATTTATGGTTTGAATACAGTATTGGTCTTCTATACGTATGTGCAGAAAATTAATTTCTAAGCTGGGCTGATTCAAAGTAACTTAGCACACTCAGCCAAGGGAATTGATAAAATGCCTTTGGTACATTATTTTCTATTATGTAACCTTGTCAAGTAGCAAGCAGATATTCCTGAGCCATTTGAAATCACAATTGGTTTCTATTAAATTCTAGTCATTCACATTTTATTTATTGGGATTAATATTGATTATGCCTCCTCGAAGCAGCTTTTGTATAAACTCACCACCTGTTTTAAAGGAGAGGAAGTAATGACTACATGGGTAATTCTTAGAGTTCTTTGATTTGAAGGTGTGGTAATAAAGCTGTCTATAAAATTCAGCTTACAAAATGTCTAAATACTCATATTTAGAGCTAAGTTTATGAAATAAATCATCTAAGCCAGTGTATTACCAAGTCACAGAGAAAATGAGGGATTAAAGAATGGTAAGCAATAAAGTAAAAATATTTTAAAACTCTTTAATGAAAATAAGGTGCAGGCTGAATGTTGAAGATGACAAAGCTTCAGGAGGTTAGATTTTATTCAGGCATAGACTTAAAAAAAAAAAAAAAGTAAAATACTTAGAAGATCGAACATCAAAGAAAACAGAAGATAAAGGGGGCAGAAAGAATGATCCAAACGTAAAAGAGAAAAATGAACACACAAATAAAGGCAAAGAACATGAGATAGTTTGAAAACTAAATTAAAACAGATAAGGTTTGCAATGGTGCAGGCTACAAATGAGAGGTTGATAAAGAAAAAGGAATTGGATAAAGAACGACCAAAGTAATGGAGACACAAGAGAATCCTATTTCAAAAAGAGACACACAAATAAAGCAATAAAGATGTTGAGCTTTACTTACAGTAACTGAAAGATGAGTGGGGAATATTTTGACCTCTCGTGGTTTTGTGTACTGAGTGGTACAGGAAACTTGGCTCATTTGAATGATATATGCGAAGTGAATACTTTGATGCTTAATTTATTATTTTTTAATGAAGACTAGATCACAGATCTATAACAAGTCAATAACCTTACCCCAAGTCTTGTTTTAAATTACCTATTGCCCATGCAGTGCAATTGATTTACTCGTTAGCCCTAGCTTCAGTAGAGCTACTGGAAAGAAAACATGTAAATCATTTCTCTCTCATAAGTTTTCGAGGTCAGAGAAAATAGCAAAGGTGCTACTGAACCTTCTTCGATGGGAACCATGCATTGACTATTCATTAATTTTTTTTTTTAGTGCTCATTACTTCCTAAACATGGGAAGGAGGCAGCTTAGCATGAGAGCTACAAACACAGCACAAACAAGGACTTAAAAAGTCATAATAATAATAATATGAAATCTCATGGAGAAAAATATCTTTTCTAAAACCTGACGCTATGTAAAGCTTATCGTTGTGAATTTATGACACTAAACTTTGGAAACCACTGGCCTCCATTAAAGTGTTTCCCATTAGGCAAGGCTTTCCAGTGTCACCTTCACCAGCTCTGTATTCTTTGGGGTCCCCACCACTGTAACGCCATGTGTATGTAGAGACTATGTATCAGCCTCTCCGACTCCTTGCCTTGAACTCCCAAGTCCATTCTGGTTTTGACCATGCTGATTCCTCTGCATGGAGGGAGTACCGTTTTGCCTTTTGACTGGCTGAAGAATTTCTTTTTTGTTGTTGTTTTTTAAAGATTTATTTATTTATTTGAGAGAGAGAGAGAGAGAGAGATACGAGAGAGCATGAAAGAGAGAGAGTATGAGCAGGGGGGAGGGACAGAGGGAGAAGCAGGCTCCGCACTGAGCAGGGAGCCCCAGGGGCAAGACTCCATCCCAGGACCCTGGGATCATGACCTGAGCCAAAGGGAGACGCTTAACAGACTGAGCCACCCAGGCGCTCTGAGGAATTTCTGTCTTAAAAAACTCTGGGCTAAAGATTTTTCCTTCTCTGATGCTTTTCCTACTCGTTCTAGATATAATTAATGGCTTATGATTTGTACTTTGTGGCCCACTGTTTATACATCTCTTAAGAGTTCTTGGAGCTTGGTCGTGAATCATCCCCAATAAATTTTAGTATAGGAATTATAAAGATCTGAATTGTTAACAAATATTTGAAATGAACTGGTAAGACCATGTAAAAATTGTTAGAGCTGATAACAAAAATTCAAGTTTCCTGATAATTATTTACTTCAATTTTGTGTATGTGTCCTTAAAGTCATTTGCCAGAGATGTAGCCAACACAGTTTGCATTTCGACAAGTGATTTGCATTAACAGTTAATAAATGGCTAAATAAACATCTAAATAACTTTCAATGCTATTACCACCATTGGTTTCCTTGTTAAATGGAAGGTCAGACAAGGAAATCTATTATTCTAAATCAGAAGTAATGAAGAGAAGATGTAAATAAGTAAATAAAACAAGTAGAGGTAAATACAATACAACTAAAGTATGGCAGCTACTGTAAAAAATTAAAGAAACATAAATATATTCTACATGAATTTTTTTTTATCTTGTGGAACACCACATGGCTTAATTTAATTGAACAAGAATGAAAGAACATATCCTGGAAAAAAAAAAAAAAAAGAGCTCCCAGGAATGAAAGCCAGTGATTTTTGCTTAAAAAAAAAAAATTGTAAATCCCTCCCTCCCAATATAAAGCAGGATGCTTGGGTCACAGTCTCCAAGTCTTTTGTTCTGATGATGAGAGCTATATTTAATTAACCTTCGGGCCAGGAGACTATTTAGCAATGGAGACATTTTCATGTACGAAGTGTTTGGTGGAATATTGGACCAAATTTTTATTTGAGATCAATAAAATATACATTGGGGACCAAGGATCAACTTTAAGGTTCTATGATCTACTAGTTTTTTGTATAAAATCTGAACATCTAACTAGTTCTATAAAATCTAAACAAATAACTAGTTGTATAAAATCTGAACGTCTAACTCTCCAGTCTACAATAAGATTATATGATTTACACCCCTTGATTTCCTTTCTCCCGCTAGTCCCCATTCCAGATTTCTGACTGGGCCCTGTATTTGAATCTTATTAATTCCCGTCTTCTTTGTTATCCCTAATTATAGAGCTGTCAATCTCAAAACCCACAAAAGAGGGAAATTTGAAAACATTCTGGATTTGTATTATACTATTGAATGCATTGTGGGTTTTTTCATATAGCTGGAGGGAGACAGCTTTAAATGAACTTTTCACAGGGAAAAAAATAGGTGAGTGTTTAACAGGAAAAAAAGGGAATTGACAGATATATAATTATTTTAGTGTCTGCACTTTGTTTCTTTCTTCCCTTTTGTCAGCCGCCTTTTCTCTTGACTCAACAACATAGCCCCAAAAGTTACTGCATTTGGGCCCTCTTTTATCACATGTACAAAGCGGACTGAACAGGCATCTACTCGAGGTTTTTCCTTCACGTGAAGTATGCAGACGTGGGCTGCAGGAACTCAGGGCCTGAGATCTTCAGAAGCCCAGGGATTTGGCCCACAGCAAGAGTAATCACCCCTCAATGTGTCCACGGAAGAACTGCTCTGTAATTCCCAGTTTCTACACAAAAACTATTCATGTGGTACAGTCCAGAAGGATTCATTAAAAAAAAAAAAATCACAGAATACTTTTAATTAGAAAGGAACTGGTGTAAGTTAAAACGTATGTAAGTTAAAGGCCAGAAGTGAGTTTCACTATGTGTGCATGTCAATATCCTTGTGATCCTACTGGCATCAGTAATGATCACCATTCAGGTGGGGGAAACCAAAAGAAGTCAGAGGTGATAATGCAAAAACTGTTCTACAAAATGAAAGAGAAAAGACAGGAGAAAAATTCTGGTAGGGAATGACTCGTTTTATGAATTGTAACTTTCATCTGTAGGTACGGTAACTGTCTCCATAACTTGAATCTACAGAGATGTCATTAAAATCCAATAAGTCTTTAAAAATATGCACGTTTCTAACATTTATAAGACTGCCATTTGATTCGGGGTGATGGCCCAATATATGTTTTGATATTTCATTGTCAAAAATGTGTTTACTCTCCACCACAAATTTCTAAAACACACAGCGCAAAGCGAAACACAAACGTATTATATACTCAAACATTAATTTTTGAGGTTAAATTGTTTGTAAATGTTTATATGATAAAAATACATAGGATTAATTCTATACAATGCTAAATTATGTCTTATTTGTACTGAATTATATTATCACAGCTATTAGAAACTATATTTTGGATCACTGCATAAGAAAGGAATGAGTGACAGACCAGAGAATTGCTTTAGGAATATTAACATCTTTATTTAAAGATTCTTACCTGACATTATCCTTTGACATTTCACATGCATTCTATGAATATGTATTGATAGAGGTTCAGATAAGATTACTTCCAGAAAATCCTGTCTGGTGGATTGCTGAATAAGTTTTAGTTATATATTGGCTGAAATTGGCCAAACGTTTCTTTATTAGTAGAATGTCTAAAACAGTATATCATGACACATTACTTAATTCAGCATAATGACTTCGACTGTGAAATTTTTGTCTAAAATCAAAAGGAGACGAACTGTCTCTTCTGGCATAAAAATTATAATAGTATCAGTTATTTTGAATACAGATAGACTTAATCCTCAGGAAGCCAGGATCTGGCTTACTTAGGGAAAATATTCCTCTTTCCTTCTTGGGAGTTGTGGTCATTTATTTTATCCTATCCCATTTTTAAAGGTTGCTGACTTCCCTTCTTATATTCTATTTTTAAAGTATGCACAATGGATTTAAAAATTAAGGGAGTGCTTGATTCTTGCAACTTTAAAACCACAACGCATTGCTTTTACGACGTGGAAAATAACACATCACAATATATGAGAAGTGGTTTTTATTCCAAAAGGAACTGGAATGAATGTCAGGTTTATCTAAGGGGAACTATATTATTGGTACTTCATATAAATCTCTTCTTCTATCCCCCGAATGCAAATTAGTTTAATATATGGTAGCAACTAACAATGATAATAGATGACCCATGACTGCTGGTCTGGTGATAATGTTGAGCATATTCTTTGAATCCATGATGAATGGCTCCATCAGTCAACCTAGCAACAAATGCATGTAATTAATAAAACTGTATTTATCTCTCCCAGCTTTAAAATTCCAAATCTTATTATATTTGCAAGATATTATTATATATTGCAAGATGCAATGCTAGGTGCTCTGACCATTGGTTCCAAAGTTCTTTTTATAAGGCACACAGAGAAAAAAACAAGAACTCACCTTACAGGTACATAGCTGGGGTGGTTTAAATTATTGTTCAAAATCATCCGGTTCCATCGTCCTCCTCACTTTCACGAAGGAATCTATTTCCCTGTTCCTTGTCTTCCGACTCATCCATGTAAATTGCTTTGTCTAATGGAACGTTACCAGTCATGATGCAAATGGGGACTTGATTATGTTTACTGTTTGCTTGTGCATGGACTCTTGCCTCTTCCCATCACTGTTTGAAGAACATACCCTGGCTAGCCCATTTGTCCAAGGAAGATGAATAACAAAGAAGCAGAATGATCTTGCCAACTTATAGAGCTGCAGGTTGAAGCTGAGTTGCCTGGAGTTGCTAACCTGGACCAGGCAGCTCTTGGCCACTGCACAGACAGGGTCGTGAACCCAGCGGAGATGAACAGAGCTCCTGCAGGTGTATTTGCTAAGGCTTATTACGGAATTCAGCAATGCACAGAGGGCTAAGCAATTTGCACACCGTCTCTCGGTTGGACCGCAATGATGCTGGGACCCTGTATGAATCCAGAGCCCACTCTTTCCATCACACTTGCAAGACTTTGGTCTTCTTACCAAAAGTAAACTAAGGATTTAGCCTTTCACTGATTTACATTTGACGTTCACGTGGCTCCTAAGGGACTGTGGTCATGAAAACCCAGAAATGCATGCCTACCTTCCAAAGAGGCTGATTTTTAATTTTTTCTAAGTGAAGTCTGTTCACTTAAAATTAACTGGTCCTTGAGGAGATACCTATGCAAGCGTGTCAAACTTTCCTTCCTGATATACAGATTTAGGTCCAGGCCTGGCAAATTATTCTTCACGTACCCTCCAGTTAATATTTGCTTGTGGCTGGAACACAATATCACATTCAAAGTGGTGCTAGTAGGAAATGCAAAGAGAGATAAGCCTCCCTTCCCATTTCTCTCTCAATGAACATCAACATAAAGAAATCAAGTTTACCTAGTTCAACTTATGAACAGCACCTGGAAAACAGAGACCCAAGTAAAACTTCACTGCTGCCCAACATCCAGGGTCAGAAGCACCTAGGATAAGTTTCTACAACTGGAAGGAGCTTAAAGAACAGAGTGAAGAGTCATTTTTGTCATTTTATGGGAATACAGATGAGGAATGGCTACAAGAATGCGTTCCAGTGCAAACCAGATTAGGCTTCTGCACGGGGTGGACTAATGCACCGGGTTGTTTTCTTCTGTCTATTCTTCAACTGCCTGGAGCCCCCTTCCCTCACTGGCACCCAGGAGCCCCACCCCGTGCAGAGGGCTGGGCGGCCGGGAGGGTGGGTGTGCTCTTCCCCTGGCAAAGATGACAGAAACTGACATCTTTTCTGAGCTCCAGCTTCTAAAGAGGGTGATTATTTTTGCAGCTGCTTTTGCTCTTTGCTGAAAAAGTGTTTATTTCTCAAATACCCGCCTTTAAATCATGTGGTGGTTTCCATCTAGGACCAAAGATGTGTTTCTCTTCGGGCATTTCTCTGTTCATATTTTTCATGGTCTTCTAATGATTATGGTCAAAACTGTTTAATTCCACGTCCAGCTAACATCTTAAATGCTTTTAAATTCTTAATGGTTTTTATCTGGTATCCGTCCTGAACGCTGAGCTTCTCCAGATCATTAAAAACTAGTCGTTCAATTGCCCCATGTTCTTTCTTGATAAAACAAGAAAAACGAATTATTATAAACAGCATACGTAATCCCGAGTGTTATGGAGGGGGTAAATTCTTTTGTAGGACTAGGTCTGTTTATTATAGAGCGGATAAAGAAACTGTTAGTAACATTGTAGAAGTCCTAATGTTTCCAGTGAGATCTATTCGGATCCATGTATCAACTCAGTAGT
Source organism: Potos flavus (assembly GCA_028534135.1). Taxonomy (NCBI): domain Eukaryota; kingdom Metazoa; phylum Chordata; class Mammalia; order Carnivora; family Procyonidae; genus Potos; species Potos flavus. The sequence continues at coordinate 125,022,811 of CM052886.1, read as the reverse complement.
CAGACCTTCTTAATTCGTTTCAAGATGTCTGCTTCCCCAAGCTAAATTAGCCATATTTCTTTTGGTCAGTAGTAGACAGAGCCTTAGTAAAGTTTAGAACCTTAGGTTGTTAAGGTTAGATGAACCTGGATAGCGATCAAGTTTAATCCTATTTTCCTTAAAAGGATATTTAGAGACAGACCCTGTAGAAAAAATTCTCAAACTTTCATTTGCTCAGAGTTACCTAGAAGCCTCGCCAATGCACAGACTGCTGAACCCCACCCGCAGAGCGTTCGATTCAGTAAGTCTGGATGGGGCTGGAGAACATCTGTTCCTAGACATTTCTGCAAAGAAGACATCCAAATGGCCAACAGACACATGAAAAAGTGCTCCACATCATTCGGCATCAGAGAAATACAAATCCAAACCACAGTGAGATACCACCTCACGCCAGTCAGAATGGCTAAAATGAACAACTCAGGAAACAAAAGACGTTGGCGAGGATGCGGAGAAAGGGGAACCCTCCTACACCGTTGGTGGGAATGCAAGCTGGTGCAGCCACTCTGGAAAACAGTATGGAGGTTCCTCAAAAAGTTGAAAATAGAGCTACCCTATGACCCAGCAATCACACTACTGGGTATTTACCCTAAAGAAACAAATGTAGTGATCCAAAGGGGCATGTGCACCCCAATGTTCATAGCAGCAATGTCCACAATAGCCAAAATATGGAAAGAACCTAGATGTCCATCCACAGATGAATGGATAAAGGAGATGTGGTATACACACACACACACACACACACACACACACACACAATATGGAAAACCCCAAAATCTTGCCATTTGCAATGACGTGCAACTAGAGGGTATTATGCTAAACGAAGTAAGTCAATCAGAGAAAGACAATTATCATATGATCTCTCTGATATGAGGAATTTGAGAGGTAGGGTGGGAGGTTGTGGGTAGGGAGGAAAAAAATGAAACAAGACGGAACCAGGGAGGGAGACAAACCATAAGAGACTCTTAATCTCAGGAAACAACCTGAGGGTTGCTGGGGAGTGAGGGGCAGGGATAGGGTGGTTGGGGGATGGACACTGGGGAGGGGAGGGTATGTGCTACGGTGAGTGCTGTGAATTGTGTAAGACTGA
>CM052886.1:124994397-125021185 GCA_028534135.1 Potos flavus | reverse complement strand
CCGTATTCTTACACAAAGTTTAAGACTGAGGAAGTGTCTATTTCAGCATGAAGCAATGAGAAAGTGGCCATATAGGTATCCATATAGGATAAGATAGGATAAGAAAGATACCATATAGGTACCCACCATAGAGTACTGGGAATGGAGCTTTCATACCCAGGTTCCAATCACTTGCCTTAGCCGTGTGGCCTTGACATTTAGCCTTGGTGAGTCATTTATCTCAACTTTCTCCCTAGGTAACTAAGGTTAATGGTAAAATCTGTCCTGGTCCCTTTTGGTGTTGTTGTAAAGACCAAAAAGATAATTCATGGAGATTATTTAACTTTATATAACCATGTTATTGGTGTTGATATGATCATTCCCCCCCCTCATCAAAATACAAGTAAGAAATTAAATACTGATCACTTCCAGTATTTGGAAAGGAAATATATTGACTTTTTGAATAGATATAAATATAAAAATGGCAATAATCAATCCTGTGGACCAGATTGGGCAGTTCCCCACATGAAATTGTTCCAGTGACAGTGCAGAATTTAAAAACCTAGGTACTCAGCAATACATTTTTAATTTAGGATATTTATTTTACTCATTAAACTTCTATGGTCTCCCTTCTTTCTGTCTTTATTACCTGGCTTCTAAGCTCATGCATTTGTTATTTGGGATGTTACTTTTTTTCTTTTTGATGACTCTAGAAGAGGGTGGAGGATGAAGAATATAATTCTTATTGCACTCCCATCTTTTCATGGGGCACTCCCAACATTTCCAAATCTCAAGTCAGAGGTAGGGCAGGGATTAATTAGTTCAGGTAGCATACATCTGTCAACTTCTTAAAAGTAGGTGCAAAACTCAAGGCCCATTTAGATCAAGTTATGGGGATGTTTGGACGTTTTAAATTATTTGGCAATGGATCTGAACTAAACTAATCTACTTTCCACAGTATGCTTTTTTAAAGGAAGTGGATTTCAGAAATACCACATTTATTCTATTCAAGCAAAATTTTAACTTAATAACATGGGAATAAGATACTTTATTAATTCATACTTATAACTTATTATTATAAATTATTATTATGTATTATTATTATAAATTATTATTACCCTAGTAGCTATAGTGGCTCAATAGTACATGACTATATTTTATGTTAATCTTGGTATGCAATATAATTGATCACTCTGAAAGATTTGGAGTAATTACTCCTTCTTAGTAGACATGTAAAACATTTTTTAAAACATCATTGCCCTAAAGAAAGAGTAGGTTCCTCCAAACAGCTTCCAAATTGAATATCTAATTTGGATTTTATACAGTTTTTTTCCCATAAAATATTAGATGGAATTAGTTATAGTTGTCTTCTGCAATGGAAATTTTTGTGGGAAGTTTAGCATTGCTCTTCAGGAGCTAAGCCCTAAAAAGATCAGCCTTGCCTAAAGTCTGCAAATGTATGCAAAACTGGTTGTGTTTCATAAATAATTATATAATTATAAATAATTATAATTTCCATTGTGTTTTGTTGCCTATAGATTTTTAAATCATGAGTGATATGAAGTCATCTTGCTAAAAGAGAAATTTTCCTGTTTCTTGTTAATGCCTTACCACATTCTCACTTTGCCTTGAATGCTATATTGCCTGCTTGGTACTTGAGTATGGATTTTGAGTGATATGATAATAATAGAGTGTTATTCCTGATTGTAATTCATTTTGCTTGCATATCAATCTTGCTGTATTTGAATGTATACAAAGAATACTAATCACTGTACTGTATGTCTTTAATCTCTGTCATAAAGAAGCATCTTTATTTGCATATGCATGAATTTCAATAATATTTGCATAAAAAGAAAGTCAGACACTTTGATTAGTAGTAATCTTTTTACAATTTATAAGGTTTTACACTGATTTTTCCCCCTTATTTTTTTTCTTGTCAGGTTGAGTTTGCTCTCATTTTAATGCCCATCTTAGAGGATGTATCAATAATAGCTAATACTCAAGAAGATAGACTAGTGAGAGAACATCCATCAAAAATTGCCAATGTTGATTAATAAACTGTCAATTCAGGTATACACTCAGAGCAGTTCTCAATCCAAAGAGGTGAAAAATGAATTATTTACCCATTTAACTATAATATCTTTCTCCTTCCCGCTCTCAGATGATAAAAAGTAAATTATCAAAGATCCAATGTTTAACATATAATATGTAAAATGTTTCAGATCTTGTTTAACAAAGAGCTGAAACAAAATTTTTTAAAAAGCTACAAAACAAGTTACATTTCATAAAAATGTCCATGCAGCAACAAGTCTGTATTTTGTTTCTCCTCTCTTTAACGCTGCAATTAACCTTACTCTGAAAGGTGTGAAAATCTGCAAACACTTCTCATCCACGAAAAATGTTGTGAGGTTTCTGTGTTCTGAGGCAAGAGGCAGGCTAAAGCAGATAACCGTGGTTGAATTTTATGAGGGTTTGCAGCTACAGTTTTCCTCTTCTACCACAGTGACAGCTTTTAAATGTCATGTTGCTGGAAATCCACCTGCTACTTTGTTTTTCTCCTAATCCCACTAAATCTCTGAAGATCAGATATGAGGTCTCTTCCATCTGCTTCAGTCTAGCCAGTGAAGTTCTGTCATCACTAACACTCTCCTGTTTCCATCCTAGTGGCTACTTTCATATCAAATTGTCTTCACAGTGAACAACTGTTTAAATATATGACAAACTAAAGTTTTGGTAACAGTGGATACAGGCTATTATAAAATATAGAAGAATTGAAGGAACTCATTAGTAACCCAACCTACTAACATATAGAGCCTAGGGAGCTTGTTACTCTTTTGTTTCCAAAACAATTTGGATTCACCTCCCCCACCCCCACCCCACCACTTTGTTGGGTCTCCAATGCATAGATACATTTCAGACTTCTAAAAGTGCTCCGGGTTCTACCGCCTTCTTTATATTGCAAGAACCCACCTTCAGATTAGTCCTCTCTGAAGTCCCAAACCTAGTGTTTATTTGTGAGATATTTTGTATTATCTCACACACGTGAGAAAGTTTAGTACAGTCATACTCATTTTGCACACAAACTAAGAATTGAGCAGGTGGAGTAGGTTCTCCAAGGTAAGTTACCTGGTCAGTGAGGACCTCTAGCAGCCCAATCACGTTCTGAACTTGGCAGACTTCCTAGCTGTCTATTTTCACAGGTCAGGTGCATTCAGGCTGACCTTGAATGCAATAAAATGATGATAATGGCATGATGTGCTTTCTTAGTTGATGCTACTCATTCTGTGAAATGGGCAGGGAGAATTTGTTCATCTCTTTTTACATATCAGAAGATTTTTGTTTAGGAAGGTTATATGAACGGCCCAAGGCCACAAACTAGAGTGTAGGCCAGAATCCAGGACCCTTGAGCAGAAATTCCAAGTGTCCAGGATTTTTTCCATAGTTATCCTGTGACTTATCAGTGTTTTAATGCCCTGCATTTGATCTGACACACGTTTTCAAAGTGTGATTACCATGGGATGCATTGTTAGCACAAAGGATATGCTGCGTCCAGTCATATATAGGGACTAAGAGTCGAAGTTGTTATTCTGAATTTCAGGATGATTCTTTTCCAGAATATAATTTAAAGTGACAAAATCAATGCTAAGGGATATATTTTGCTGTTTACTTAGACACATCGTGAATTTCCTAGATTTCTAAGTCGCAGGTGTTCATAAATCACAAATAAGGTGGTCATATGATTTATTGTCCAAAGTACAACATGTTTAAAGGTGAAAAGAGGCACCATTAAAAATTTTTCCAGGACAGGCAAACTGGGTAGGTTCACCGTAATTGTAAAGGGAACTGACAACATTTCTTGTTGTTTCTTTCCTAGAAATAATTGCCTGCCTTCAAGTGCTTATGTGCTTCTCTGTAAAACCCCACGATGTTATTTGGAATCGGTTCTATTATATTTTATCCCTTTCATTTTTTTTTCTTCTAGGTGAAATTGTATAATTCTTGGGGCACCTGGGTGGCTCAGTGGGTTAAAGCCTCTGCCTTCAGCTCAGGTCACGATCTCAGGGTCCCGGGATAGAGCCCCACATCGGGCTCTCTGCTCAGCGGGGAGCCTGCTTCCCCCTCTCTCTCTGCCTGCCTCTCTGTATACTTGTGATCTCTCTCTCTCTGTCAAATAAATAAATAAAATCTTTTAAAAAATAAAATTAGAAAAAAAAGAAATTGTATAATTCTTATATGCTTGAATACAGTGGTAGGCTAATTTGGTAAGGATGAGAACTTTGAACCAGTATGTTTTAAAATATTTCTCAATTGTATCAAGAAGTTTAGCTTGTAATGAACTTAGCTGCTCTCTTTTGGAATTGGAAGGAATGAACCATGTCCTTGACTCTCTTGTATGGTGGCTACCTAAAAAACCATATTGTAAGAACCTGTAATCACCCCCATTTCTTCCTTTAATTAGCATAGAGACACATGTAGGAATTAAAAATATTCCCAGGAAGATCAAGTCCCTTGGTTTCTCTCTGTCTCTCTCTCTCTCAAAAACACTGGCAAGTATGCAAGAATCGAAATCTGATTAAAAAACAAATAATTAATTTTCCTAAACAGGACATATCAACTATACTGAAGTATGACATGCCGTCAGGTGTTCTTATTGAGAAAAATTAACATATTTCCATGCATTCCATTTCTGAGGGAGAAAAATACACACAACTAAGCAAAAATGCACACAACTCTTTTACCCGTGCCCTATGCATCTGTCCTGATTGCCTGTCAGTGCAGTGAATTCATGCATTGGACAGATACATATTTGAGCCCCTGCTGCATGCCAAAAGTAATGCTTACGGTGCAAAGTGAATAAAGACTTTATATTCCTAATCAGCCAAAAAGGAAACACCAAATTTTGAAAACTGCCATCTGAGTCAGATGACAGAGAATAAAGAGGTGACACTGACTTGAACCATATGATTGGGATTAGGGGACAGGCTGAATAGTCAGAGTGAAGGGTCAAGTATCATCATGAATAGAGATCTTGAGCCAGAAAGAGCTTGGAGACCAGTAACATCGTACCTCTTTGCATCACGATATGTCTCAATATAAGGAAGCCAAGACTTTAGTTTGTTTTTATCTATAAGCAAGAATTTGTTGCACAATATACTAGGTAGGTTTCTGTTACGCAAGATGAACAAGTTCTGGAGATCTTCTATATAAAGCAGTGTCTATAGCCAATAATCTAGGATTGTGCACTCAACAATTTGTTAAGGGGGTAGAGCACATGTTGAATATTCCTACACACACATGATGAAGGTGCAGGTTTGGGGGTGATGAATGGTTATTACCTTGATTGTTGTGATGGTTCCATGGGTGAATGCTTATCTCTACACTCATCAGATTATGTATATTTAATGTGTCCAGTGGTTTTTGTTTTTGTTTTTTGTATACCAATTATACATCAGTAAAACTGTTAAAAAAAAAAATCCAAGGCAATTGAAAAGAAAAATCTGAAATGTCCAAAAATGCTTACATCATTCTGCCAACTCTTGCTTCTGAACACTTGTAATATCTTTATCCTCATGTGTGTGTGTGTGAGAGAGAGAGAGGGAGAGAGAGAAACATTGCACTGCACTTGCAAAAACTCAATGCTGAGATTTTAACTGCTATTCTCAGATCAGGGAAAGTCCTGGGTGATAGCCAAATATCATTCCCTTTTATTTTGATTGTATTTACTCTGGACTGATTCAGGGCATACAGATTGGGAGACGACATTTGCAGAGATTTGGGGTTTCCGTGGAATGCAAAATGCTATTTGAATTCACAGTTCTCCCCACCTGTCCCCTTAGAAAGTTCACTGTTTAGAGTTCTCCAATGAAGACATCACATCGGTGGCGGGGGAGCCATTAATGTCATCTAAGAGTTACTTTTACTCTGAGCTAAATACAGGACTATTGTCTTTAAAGATTTTATTTATTTGAAAGAGAGAGAGAGAGGGCACGCACGTGAGCAGGAGTAGGGGGGGCAGACGGAGAAGGAAAAGCATAAATTGAAAAACAAATTTAAACCTGGCTTACTATGAAGGGATAATTTTTTTTCTATTGTTTGTTTGCTCATTTCTTGGGTGGAAGAGGATAGTTGTTGTCAGAGGACATGATTTCATCTGGAGAAATCAGGAGGTATTGCAGGAAATAGTAATAAAATGACATGCAAATATGTACAAATTCTAGGTCGCCACACAGAGCCAGATCTGCCCTCTATTTTCCCGTGTGGAATAGAAAAGAATCAGACTAACAGACTATCAGTCCTTTTCTATCAACTACTTTCAACAATTCTTAAACGCTCCCTCCACTCGCCTCCGTGATGGTTCTGGCAAATGAATGCAACTGAGCAGGTAACAGTTCACTGGGAAAATCAACAAACGTTCCCCAAACCAGCTCTATTTCATTACCATGCCTTTCCCACTTCTGTTTATGCTCCAGATCCAGGGTTTCGAAGTACAATAATGACCACCCATTGTTCTCAGGAGCAGAGAAGGGATGGACTGAATCATGGAGCACGCATGACTGCTGTAAGGGAAAGAGTGGAGACAAAGTCTTTTCTGTGTCGTTGTCCCTCCCATGATAATTTCCTGCCTGCTAAGAGGGAATACAAGGACCTCTGGCATTCTCAGAAAGCCTCCAAGCAGTGTGGGAGAAAATAACTTGAACCAAGAAACAGTGGTAAGATTAATTTTGTTTGGAGAACACTGAAGAGAATAGAAACTTCTTCGTTTACTTTAGAGGCATGTTGCCATTTGATTGTATTTAGTGCAAACAGCAACTGTGAGGAAACAATATATAGATCCAATCTATTACCATAGCGATAGGAGAGCTTTAAATGAGCCTCCTGAAAGCCTTTACTAAATGAAATAGTTTGCATATTAGCAGCAAATCTGCACCTCCTTGATTCCTGAGGAAGGGTGCTTACACATAGGGTGTGTTATCTGGGGAGATGGATTTACTGTTTGCAAACAGGGAGCACTTACTTTTAAGCAGAGCTTTCAAAGCAATACTGCAAATCAGGCCAGCCTTCCCAGGAGCCTAGACTCGGCCCTCCTGTTGGCACTGTTCCTTCTAGGGCAGGGCTCCAGTTCATTCTCTCTCCATTGGCTCCTTTGATATCTGTGTTTCCATCAACAGTCCTCCCGCCCCATGCATATGTGCACGCACGCATGCACACACACACACACACACACACCCCACTTACGTGAATTTCAAATAGAGATCTCCCATTATTATTCACCTACCCTTAAATTAGGGAGACAATTCTGGTTTGGGTTCTACTCTATAGAAATTCTCTTTTCTTTTTTCTTTGTATTGTTATTTTGCCAAGCAATACCATAGGATATTTCTTGTACAATTTTGAAGCTGTATTATTTTAAAACAGCATTACTGATGATTTATGTATAATAAAATTTACCAGCCTTAACAGTACAAGGCAATGTGTTTGAACAAATGGCATATAATCGAGTCACCAACACCAGAATAATGATATTGAATATTTCCATCACCCCAAAAGGTACCCTGTGCCCCCTTGAAGTCATTCTGCTACTCCCACCCTCAACCACTTGCAAACATATCTATTTTCTGTCACTACGGTTTTACATTTTCTAGAATTTCATTCAATAGAATCGTTGACCGTATAATCTCTTGTGTCTGGCTTCTTTCTCTTAGAATAATGCTTTCAAGATGCATCCACTCGATTGCGTAGCATCAATAGCTAGGGTCTTTTTATTGCTGAATAGTGTTTCATAATATGTGCATACCACGGTTTGTTTATCCATTCACCAGATGATGGCCATTTGGGTTGTTTCCACTTTCCGGCTATTGTGAATAAAGCTCCTATGGAAAATAGACTGCAAGTCTTTATGTAAACATATGTTTCATTTCTCTGGGGTAAATAACTAAGAATGGGATGGTGGAGTCCTAGAGTGATATATGTACAACTTTATAAGAAACTATCAAAGTGTTTTCTAAAGTGATTTATACATTTTGTATTCCTACCAGCGATATACAATGTTTCCTATTGCTCTATAATTCTTGATGTGATCAGGCATTTTTATTTTAATTATTCTAATAGGTATGTAATAGTATCTCATTATGGTTTTGATGTGCATTTTCCTAAAGAGTCTGTGCATCTTTTCATGTGCTCATTGGTCATCTGGTTTTCTTTTTTTAGACATGTCTGTTCAAATCTTTTCTTTGTTTTTTTTTTTTAAGATTTTATTTATTTATTTGCGAGAGAGAAAGAGAAAGAGAGCATGAGTTGGGGGGAGGGGCAAAGGGACTGGGAGAAGCAGACTCCCTGCTGAGCAGGGAACCCAACGTGGATCATGACCTGAGCAAAGGCAGACGCCCAACCAACTGACCCACCCAGATGCCCCCAGATCTTTGTTTTTTTTTTAAAGTAATTTTTCCCCCTTCTTATTGATCTGTAAGTGTTCTTTATATATTCTGGGTAGGAATCCTTTATCAGATATGTATTTTGCCAGTATTTTCTTCCAGTCTGTGGCTTGTCTTTTTATATTTTTAAAAGTTTTAAGTTCAACAAAGCCCAATTTATCATTTTTTTTCTTTTGTGGCTAATGTTCCTTCTGCTTTAATTAATATTATTCTATGTCTATGTAAGTTTATGAAGATTTTTTCCCCTCAGTTAATGTTTATAGGTTTTAGAGTCTCAGTTCTTACACGTAAGCCTATGATCCAATTAGAAGTAATATGTGTTCTTTTTTCAGAAATGTATTTTTCAGATATAAATTGTTTAATTTCCAAATATTTGGGGGTTATCCAGATATTTTTCTGTTACTGATTTCTGTTTTAATTTTGTTTTGCTCAAAAAACATAGGATTTATGTTTTCAAATATTTTAAAGTTGTTGAGATTTACCATCCAAAATATGATCTATCATGGCCAATATTCTGTGTCCATTTAATAAATTATCTTCAGCTATTGATAGGTGGATATTTTATAAACATCAATTATATCAGTTTCACCAATAGTGTTGCTCAAGTCTTTTATATTTTTACAGATTTTCTGCCAACTTCTTGTATTAATTACTGTGAGCTGAACACCAATAACTAACAATAAATATAGATTTCTTCTTTCCATTCTATTAGTTTTGGCTTTATGTATTTTGAAGCTCTGTTATTAGGTACATATCCATTTAGAATTGTTATGTCTTTGAGTATTAACTTCTTTATGATTATAAATATCCCATTTTATCCCTGATAATTTTATGTACATTTTGCACAAAAGATACATCAGGAGTTTGCTCTTTTTTTATATATATAATCTGATATCTATTTGCACTGTTTGTGTAATTTATCCTTAAAGTAATTATCACTATGTTTACTTCACATATTTCCTCTTGCTGTATGCTTTCTGTGTACCTGTCTTTTGTTTTGTTTTGTTTTTCTTTTTTCTTTCCTTTTCTTTTCTTTCTTTCTTGCTGTCTTTTCTTTTTTTTTTTTTTTTTTTTTGCCTACTTTTGCATTAATGGATTGTATGATTACATTTTTCTTGATTGTTGTCTTTAGTTATATCCTCTCGTGTTTTTATGTTTCTGGTTGTTCTTTTTTTTTTTTTTAAGATTTTATTTATTTATTTGACAGAGAGGAGAGAGATCACAAGTAGGCAGAGAGGCAGGCAGAGAGAGAGGGGGAAGCAGACTCCCTGCTGAAGAGAGCCCAATGCGGGGCTCGATCCCAGGACCCTGAGATCATGACCTGAGCTGAAGGCAGAGGCTTTAACCCACTAAGCCACCCAGGCACCCCTGTTTCTGATTGTTCTTGAATTTAGAATATAAATTTTTAATTTTCCATGGTCAATATTCAAATAATATAATGCTACTTTACATACAATATGATTGCCTTAAATTGGAATACTTCCATTCATCCACTATTCACTGTATGCTTATTTTCACATGTGGCTATTGTTTTGTTTTAAACTGTCTATGGTCTTTTAAAGATATCTGAAAGTGAAAATGTCTTTTTCTACTTATCATTCTATTCACTATTTTCATGACTTCTAATTTTTTTGTGTAGATTCATATTCCATTTGGTATAATTTTTGTTCTACTTGAAGAACATTTTTCATTTCTCATAGTGGTAGTGTGAAAAGTAATCACAATAAATTATGGAGTTGATAGTACATGAAGAAGTAGAATGTATGACAACAAAACACAAGTTCTAGGAGGGGAGAATTTGAAATACACTCTTGTTTCTCTTACTGTGGGTGAAATGGCAAAAGATCAATTGACTGTGATGAATTAAAGATGTATACTGTAAGCCATAGAGCAAACGCTAAAATAAAACAAACAATAGTTACAGCTAATAAGCTAGCAAAGGAGAATAATGAATAATTATTATAATTATTACATTTATATAATATATACTTATATATAATAAATATATACCATATATTTAACACATAAATATATATTTATATTATAATTATTATAATTATAATTAATACTGCAAAATAACAGGAAAAAATAATTTTAAAGAAAAAAATGAAAATGACAATAGAGCAAATAAATAGCAAATAGCATGATGCAAGAGTTAAACTCAACCATACCAATTGTCAGGTTAAATTATTTGATCTACACATCGTAGTTAATGACAGCTTGTCAAACTAGATGCAGAGAGCAAGACCTGACTATGAGGTGACTACAAGAAAACTATTATAAATATAAAGATGCCAATGGTTAAGATAAAGTACCAAAATAAGATAACGCTGGCCTAACTTTGTTCCAGATAGAACTGAAAGGGCGCAATAGTTGTAGAAATTAATAAGATAACCGCTCAGCAATCTAAGAATAGAAGGAAACTTCAATATGATAAAGGGCATTTACATACACCTACAGCTAAAATTAAAAGTATGATAAAATATTGGTGTTTTCCTCCAAATACCAAGAACAATGCTGGGATATATGTACTCACCCATTTTATCCAACACTGTACCATAAGTCATAGCAGTGTAAGGGGGAGGAAAAGGGTTGACAAATGGCATAATGATTGGGAAGGAAAGCATAAAATTGTCTTTATCCACAGGCAACATGGTTGTTTACATAGACTATCATATGGGATCTTCAAATAATTGCTGAACTTAGTTTACTTAGTAAGATCTCAAGATAAAAGCTCAATATGCTAAAATCAACAGTATTTTTTCTAGATCAGCAGCCAATATTAGAAACAAAATCTTAATATTCTGTTTCTGATAACATCAGAAACAAAGAGCTAAAGAATAAATTAAAAAAGAGATGCAAGACCTCTAAATGAAAACCTCAAGTCCCTTTAGTAAATAAGTAAGTTAATACCTAACAAGTGGAGAAATGTACTATGTCCATAGATTGAGGAGACTCAATTTTTTAATGCAAGGGAAATCATAGCCCACAGGCTCCCCAACCCATTGCCTGTTTGGTAAAATTGTGTTTGAACACAACCATGCCATTTATTTGTTTATTTTCTTTGATTGCCTTCATCCCACAATGGCAGAGTTGATTTGTTACAACAGATGTTACAACAGTATGGCCCACCCACAAAGCCTAAAATATTTACTCTTAGTTCTTTACAAAAAGCATTTGCTGACACATTTTTGACATGCGAATTGCCCCCAAATTGATCTATAAATTTAATGCAATCCAACTCAAATCCCAACTTCCATTTTCATAAAAATCAACAAGTTAATTATACACATTTATATGGAAAAGCGAAAGATTTAGAATAGCAAAAGGAATCTTGAAGAAGAACATTAGTGAAGGACTCATGCTATCTGATTCCAAGACTTTTTATGAACTTAGTTATTGAAAGACTATGGTGTTGGCATAGAAATAAACAAAAACCACCAGTGAAACAGAATAGAGAATTTAATATTAGGCTCTGGCATATATGTCAATGGATTTTTTTAATAAGGACATCAAGTCAATTTAATGAAAAAAATACAGGTTTTTAATTGCTCTGTAAAAACTCGATTAAAGTGATTCCTAAAACATTAATCTAGTATTTTTTTCATATGATACACAAAAATTAATTTGGAATATATAAGACTAATGTAAAAGCTGAAAGTGATAAATATCTAAATATCTAAATATCTAAAATATCTAGAAGAAAACATCAAAAACGTCATTAAGAAAGAAAGAATAAATATCTAAATATCTAAATATCTAAAATATCTAGAAGAAAACATCAAAAACGTCATTAAGAAAGAAAGAAAACATCATTAAGATATTCTTAATGACCTTGCAGTAGGCAAAGGTTTCTTAGAGAGGACACAAAAATCACTGAACATAAAATAAAACACAGGCAATTTGAACTTAATGCAAAATAAAAATTTCTATTCATCAAAAGACATTATTAAAAAGTTTATAAGGCTGGCCATAAAATGAAATAATATATTTGAAATATACATATTTAATAAAGAACTTACACAGAACATACAGGAACACTAACACATCAATAGAAAAGGCAAAGAATACCTCTTCTCTAACAAATATGGGCAAAAACAGTCAATAAATTTATATGGACAGGCAATTGGCACATGAAAAGATTCTCAATATCATTAATTATCAGGTGAATTAAAGCCAGAATATGATACCATTTCACATCCACCAGAACAGCTAGATTAAAAAGACCAAATATTGGTCAGGGTCTGGAACAATTGGAAATCTCACAAGTAGTTGCGCAAAATGGTACAACCAGTTTGGAAAACTATTTGGCAGTTTCTTTTTTTTTTTTTTTTTCAGAGAGAGAGAGCAAGACCACAAGTAGGCAGAGAGGCAGGCAGAGGCAGAGGGAGAAGCAGGCTCCCCGCCGAGCAAGGAGCCCGATGCGGGACTCGATCCCAAGACCCCGGGATCATGACCTGAGCCGAAGGCAGCCGCTTAACCAACTGAGCCACCCAGGCATCCCTATTTGGCAGTTTCTTATAAAGTTAAACATCTCCATCAATTTCACTCCTAAGTATTTTCCCAAGGGAAATGAAAACATGTCCCTTGGGAGACTCGTACGAGACCTTTTTCATAACAGCTTTATTCATAATATCAAAAACCAGAAACAAAACCAAGCATTCATCAACAGGAGAATAATAAATCACAGGATATTCATACTATGGTGTACTAAACAGTGAAAATAAAGAATCCACTCATGGTGCGCACATAACAACACAGATCAATGTCAAAATCATTGTGTTAATTGAAAGAAGCCAGAAGAAATGAGCATATACTCTAGGATCCATTTTGCTAGAAGTTCATAAACAAGCAAAATTAATCTATAACAATAGAAATCAAAGTGATGATGGCCGATGGGGATGGAATTGATCATGGGAAAATGGAACAACTTTCTTGGGTGTTAGCAGTGTTTTATGCCTTGGCAAAGATGGGAGAAGAGTGTGTTGATTTATTAAAGCTTATTGAATTATACACTTCATTTCACTTTACACATTTCACTTTATGTAAAGTTTTTTCCGATATAAAAGAAGGATAGATGATGAGCAATCGGGGATAGATGATGAGCAATGGGTTGATGAATGAAATTGGTGAATCACTATTGTTGTACACCTGAAACTAATAGCACGCTGTATGTTAACTATACTGGAACGTAAACTTAAAAACAAATCAAAAACATAATACCCAAGAAATAAACATGGCTAGATGAGGTCTGTTCCTCAGGCACAGGCTTTAGCCTGGAAGTTATGCTCAGCTGCCTGGACAACACATGACCAAGTCCTGCATACATTGTCAACTTAAGCCTTGAATAAATATTAGTTAATGAAAAAAAAAAAGATTTATAGTGCAGCGTTTTCTAGATTAATCCTGCAGGTAAGCCCACAATGATGACTGACTTATCTCATGTTTGCATCATCATTTTCCAACTATTTAGAATCTAAGACATGTCACGGACCAGTGCCTCTAGTAATGAGTGTAATAGTAATAGTCATTGGAAAATTGAAAGGTATTATGTGTCAGAGGAATAGCGATTCAAATACTCTGGAGTGACAGAGCCAAGTGACGCTTGGAGGTGGCCTCAAGTGTCCCCAGATGCCCATGGTCTGTTTGTGGGCACAGGGCTACCTACAGAGCTCAGCATCTTGGGCCTCTCCCCATGCAGAAAGTGAGGATTACAGGGGCGCCTGGGTGGCTCAGTGGGTTAAAGCCTCTGCCTTCGGCTCAGGTCATGATCTCGGGGTCCTGGGATCGAGCCCCGCATCGGGCTCTCTGCTCGGCGGAGAGCCTGCTTCCCCCTCTCTCTCTGCCTGCCTCTCTGCCTGCTTGTGATCTCTCTCTCTCTTTCTCTGTCAAATAAATAAATAAAATCTTAAAAAAAAAAAAAAAAAGAAAGTGAGGATTACATAAGTATTCAGGTGTTTCATGCACCATGGGTTTTACAACAGAGGAAGATTATTTGTGCAAGATAGCAGCCTATATTAAGGCACACATACGTTTATATTGTTTTTGGCATCCAGAGG
Source organism: Potos flavus (assembly GCA_028534135.1). Lineage (NCBI taxonomy): Eukaryota > Metazoa > Chordata > Mammalia > Carnivora > Procyonidae > Potos > Potos flavus. The sequence goes on along the minus strand of CM052886.1, from coordinate 125,006,715 downwards.
CCCTTTTTACTAGATTTTGTCAACCATGTTTCCTTTTTCAACAGAGGCCGCATACAACAATTGGATGAACAATGTTGCAAATCTCTCAAGGGGCTTCTCTTGAGGCTGCGCGGGTATGAGATCACGATATGAGAATATGGCTTGGCTGGACTTTTATTTCAGTAAGTGATCTCATTCACTTAAAGCACTAATCATTTTAGCAGGAGAAAAGTATAGCCTTCCAAAATCACAGTAGGAAAAAATAAGAGAAAACGCATGTCAGAGTGATCTCGTAGAGGTTTCCGTGTGCTCTTACACTGAAAATTTTCCATTTATACATCATCAGAATGGATGTATAGTCTAATATTACTGGTGAAAGATAGATGAGAAAAGCTAACCTAATGCAAACAAATAGGATTCCAGGCTGCAAAGCTGACTTACCTGGTTTGGGTTTATTACATTTGACGTGAAGGAAACTACTTTCCCCTTTTGGAAGTGTTTCCATCTTAAGACACGTAACAGCTGCATGGGCATAATTTGCAGATGAGAGATACCGGAATATGCTTTATAGAAGGTTTGAAACTAGTAACTGGGTCTACCTGATGTACAGTATCTAAATGAAAACTGGAAATTTTAACATGGCTTCCCCTACCGTGCATCCTGGTTTAATTTTATGTTTATATTCGTGTTAGCTAAGCAGAGCTCTTTCATTTATATTCCCTATCTTTCCCACTGTAAATCTGTCCCTTTGCTTATTTCTGATTAGCCACAGTAAAAAGCTGCTCCGTATGTGCAGCAAAGCACTTTTAAACATCTAAACACTACAGGGAGTAAGATTACTTCCAGCCAACCCTAACAAGTCTGGAAAGCACATCAAACCCAGAAATAAAGTTGGCCTAATTCTGTTTCCCATCAGTGAATGCATCAGGAACAAATTCAAGCTAAGTCCATGAAACGGCTGTATTTTTAACAAAAATATGTCTCTATTGGGGAAAAAAAGAGGGTGAAGGGGCGATGAGCATTTCTATAATTGCATGTGCAGCAGTCATCACTCCTGGATTTCTGAATAGAGACCTAGGTAACACAGCCCGCTGTGCGATATGTCAATTAGAGCAAGACTGAGTACTATTAGCGGAGATGCTCGTAGTTGGTGGGTTTATGAAGCGTGGATTCATGATGAGCTTTTCTCAGTTTCTGTGGCCCGTCTCTGAGCATTAGAACTCCTCCTTAGCCCTTCAGCACACGCATCACAATGGAGAGGGCCTCTGTGGAGGAACGTCACGCCCAGAGCCTTGTCATCAGAGCCAGTATGGTCAAGTCAATCAGAAGTTCTTCTCTGAGTACCTCTCTTCCTTTGGAATTCGAGTAACTCAAGCCATAGTTGGTCTTTCCCAGATGAGTAGGAAACGCTTACAGCAAATCTTGGAAGTGTGTGGCCAGTTTAGTCCGCCATTACTCAAGTCTGTTAGCCTTGCTCATTGCCCATGATGGAGCCTTTCTACTCATCGATAGTGCACATTCTCAGTTAATGTACTCTGCTCAGTACTCACCCTCTATGTGCCTTTGGGAGATCCTGATCTGGTTACCAATTTCTCCCTCATTGTGAGTTGTTCACTGAACATCCCGGCTCTTCCTGATCTTAACTGGAAGTAGACTTTGCCAGGCAAAGCTATTTTCCCTGCAACCTTCTTAAGTGGATTCAGTTTTTTCTCTGACATCTCATGGACCTCACATCTGGGAATTAGGTTGGCATCTCTCTGACTTCCTTTCTGGAATCTATACTATTTTTCCTTCTCAGTAGAGTAAAAATCCTGCTTCTTAGAGGCTTATACCAACCCCTCTTCACCCATCTATTGAGTTATCCGTGGACTTTCTGATCACTCTTGCTGATTTACTAACACTTGACTAATATTTTAGTACCTGGACATAGTGTTTCCTCCGGGTTAAGGTGGGTCTTCATTTTAGGTGACTTCAAACCTCACCTTTCCAACCATCCACATAATAGCCTCTCCATTTCTTTATTTTTCTCATCCTGTTCCATTTGCCTCCAGTCCACTTTACAACCTATTGCCATGGGCTCATGCCAGAACTTGGCTTCCTGTGAAACTCTTCTACCACTGGACTAATCTTTCAGAAGCTTAGTTGAGATGGACAAAAAAAGAGGAAACACTTATAGATTGTTTTTGTTTCTCTTTTATACACAGAATACTTTCAAATACATGTTCAAAAAGTATCCAATGGAGAATAAATGATTGAAAACAATGAGTTTCATTCATTAGTGATGGGAAAAAATCTCTAAGAAGGGTAAAGAAAGGGGCACCTGGGTGGCTGAGTTGGTTGGGTGACTGCCTTCGGCTCAGGTCATGATCCCAGGGTCCTGGGATCGAGCCCCGCATCGGGCTCCCTGCTCAGTGGGAAGCCTGCTTCTCCCTCTCTCTCTTCTGCTCTGCCTGCTTGTGCTCTCTTACTCTCTCTGTCAAATAAATAAATAAAATCTTAAAAAAAAAAAGGGCAAAGAAAAATACAAAAGCATAGGTGGAAAGATTGAACTTGGTTAGAGGAAGAACAACATGCCCTTTGAAAGAGATGGAAAGAAGATAAGGACACATGTTTACATTAGTGGCAAGTTTAGGGAATGTATGTCCAATGGTTTCTAATTTCTCTATAAAGAACAAGTACAATTTCTTGCAGAGAGTGAAAAATTTCTTGCAGAGAGTGAAAGAATGTGTGTGGGAATGAAGCAAAAGAACTAAAAAAAAAAAAATTGTGAAAATTTGGAAGAGAATTATCACACATTGTTGAATATCCAGATGAAAAGTCAAACCATAGATGAGTTGGAGTAGATGACAAAGGAGTGGTGCCTTGATAGACATTTGTAGCAGAAGGCAAAGAGGCTGACATAGCTGGCGAGTGTGTAGTTATGGACTAGTGGGTTGACATTTGGTAGGGAGGGAACGGAGGCCATGCAAGAAGGCTAAGAGAGGGAGAGTAAGCAGGAGGGATCAAAGGACAAAATGCCTCAGAAAGATCGGAGGGAAAACATGAGGAAAACAGAAGAGAGAAATTGAAAGGACCAGAGATATAAAAGAGCAAAACACCCAAACTGGCCACCACCATTCCTTTTGCACATAAAAAGTGTCCTGGGAATGCAAGCTAGTGCAGCCACTCTGGAAAGCAATATGGAAGTTCCTCAAAAAGTTGAAAATAGAGCTACCCTACAACCCAACAATTGCATTACTGGGTATTTACCCCAAAGATATTAATGTAGTGATCTGAAGGGGTACATGCACCCCAATGTTCATAGCAGCAATGTCCACAATAACCAAACTATGGGAAGAACCTAGATGTCCATTGACAGATGAATGGATAAAGAAGATATGGTATATATATATATATATATATATGTATATATACATATATATATACACACACACACACACATATACACAATGGAATATTATGCAGCCATCAAAAAACGAAATCTTGCCATTTGCAATGATGTGGGTGGAACTAGAGGGTGTTAGGCTAAGCAAAATAAGTCAATTACAGAAAGACAATTGTCATATGATCTCACCAATATGTGGAATTTGAGAAACAATGCAGAGGATCATGGGGGAAGAGAGGAAAAAATGAAATGAAACGAAACCAGAGAGGAAGACAAACCATAAGAGATTCTTAATCTCAGGAAACAAACTGAGAGTTGCTAGAGTGGAGGGGAGGGGTAGGGTGGCTGGGTGATGGACATTGGGGAGGGTATGTGCTATGGTGAGCACTGTGAATTGTGTAAGACTGATGAATCACAGACCTGCACCCCTGAAACAAATAATATATTTTATGTTAATTATATATATAGACAGATAGATATAAAATAAAGATGATCTTGTGTAGAACCGTGGGGGGGGGGGAGGGCGAAGAAATGTCATGACAGAAGGCTCACGTTAACTAGTATAGGAATGTCATTTCTGCCTAAAAAGTTATTAAGGATTCACAAGACTAAAAGCAGATAACAAACACATTTTAGTGACACAATCCATTTGTAGTTTGGAGACTGATTGCTTGTTTGGCCTTGTCGCAGCCTAAGTGAAGTGGGTCTCTAATCCAATAGTTTATTTAAAGAGGAAAAATGAGAGCTAGAAAAGGCTCCTTAAAGGAAAACAATGGAGAACACAGTTCCATGCCTAATTTCCTTAACCACAAATTGCTTTAATCCCCACCCCCACAGCAAACAAGCAGATGGCAGTCATTCCTTCAAACATTGCTGCCGATGAAATACAGGTTGCAGTTTGAATCATCATTCTTTTTAAAAAAATATTGCATTGATTTATTTAAGAAATAGAGAGAGAGTGCATAAGCAGAGGGGAGGGGTAAAGGGAGAAGCAGACTCCCCACTGAGCAGGGAGCCCCCATGCGGGACTTAATCCCAGGATCTTGGGATCATGACCTGATCAGGCAGATGCTTAACCTACTGAGCCACCCAAGCTCCCCTCATCATTCTTTTTAAAAGTATATTAAAAAAAAAAAAAACAGAAACAGGTGTCTACTTCACACAATATTTTACTTAAAAATTGAAAAGATGATTTGACATGAACCAAATAAAGCCAACCCCAGGTAGGAGTAAGAATCAAAGGAAGAATTAAAGACAGCCCAAGAGTAAATTGAACAAAACTATTCAGAGTTTGTGTGTGTGTGTGTGTGCGTGCGTGTGTGTGTCAGGAATTGCTATTGTCCATTAAAAGAAGGAGAAGGCAGGCAACAATAGTATTTTCAAACATTAAGAAAAGATGTATTTGTTCTGCAGAACTTAAGCCCTCAGGGTAAATGCAATGGATCTAAGAATGGCTTCTTTGATAAAGCCTGGAAATTCAGCATTTGGAAATATTCTCTATCTGATAAAGTATTTCTTGCAATCATATTTTGTTCTAAGAAATTGGTAGACAGCAGGTATTTGCATTGCATTTTCCAGTTGGTTGTGGATTCTAGGCAAACAGTTTTTAGCCAAAGGGCATATCAATTTTATTACTGCTCTAAACTCAACGATTCCTGTTCACGGGGGACTATGACTCGAGTTCAACTTGTGCTCAAAGAGATTTCTCTTGCTGGTGTCAATGAAGTCTCTGGTAGACTATCATCTGCACAGAATTCAGTTGCAGTGACAAAAATCCTTGGCCAAAGCTATCAAAGAAAATGAAATACAGCAGAATCCAGACCCTTGGGGTCAACCTGGAGGCCAGTTGTTTGGGGAGTGTATTTAATGACAGAGATGGAGTAGAGCAGAGGTATGTGTTCTGTCCAGATTTATTGAGAGATAATCAGAGGTGTAGGGGTCAGCAAATGCATTCCCTGCCCTTGAATTAGGTAGAAGGAGTTGCAAGGAGAGCTTTCTCATTCTGGGCATCAAGTATGCAACCTCAACATCATAATTCAGACATGAAGAAGTAAATTATATCATCTTCCTGATCTCTGCCGGAGTAACAGTTATCATAATCAATCTTATCTAAACATGGTTGAAGTAACCTCTTCCTCTGGAAGGACAAGGAAGAAAGCAAGCAGCCAAAATACTTGTGCTTATTTGTTCATTCATTCAACAAATATTTATGGGCAACCACCATGAGCCAGGTACTGTTTTAGATGCTTAGAATGCATTGGTGTTCAAAATAGATGACGCTCCTAGCAGAGATCACATTGTACTAAGGGAGGTGAGCAATAACAGTAAGCATTGTAAATAAATTAGACAGTATATTGGAAAGTGATTTCTTTAAGAACATCCAGGAGGACCAAATGAGCAGAAGACGGAGATGCTTCAAATTAAAGAAGTCACTTGGAAATAAGAAAAAAAATGGCGTGGAAGCCAAGTCTTTGAAAGAGTTCAAGGAATGAATCCTGTAAATGCTGGGGAGAATTGACATGAGTCCATGGAAGAGGATGAGTTTTGAAAAGGAGGGGCTTCAGTCTTCTACCTTCTTTGGAAAGTAGAAAACAAGATCGGATACTAAGAACAACATGGGCTTGGAATAAGGAACTAGTGAGAATAATTAGAGTTTGGAAGAGCCACTATGGGACAAGCAAGATGAAGTAACCAGGGAGAGTAGAAAACAGATTCTCAGCAGTGCTAGAGGCTCAGGTAGGTGGGTGGACACTAACCACATGTAACAGATACACGCAGTCTGAATGGTGGCATGCTTTTCTAAACATCGTGCTTGACAGAGCCGAGGACTGATTAAATCGATTCTAAATTGGGAATTGAGTTGGCAAGGCAGAGGGACAGGGGGCTAGGGAGCCAGCTTGCTGGTGAAGGAGCGCATGGGGAGATGGGCCAGCAGATTCAAGTTCAGTAGAAAAGAAAGTGAAGACACACATGGGATCCCTCAATGGAAAGAAAACAAGGGGTTTCAAGGCCAGGAGATCAGGGAAGTGAGTAGGAAGTCCAAAAAACAAAACAAAACAAAACAAAACAAAAACAAAAACAAAAAAAAAACCCAAACAAACAAAAACAAAAAAATAACATGCGTAGTCAACAAAATGTTGTGGTTTGAGTGGGACTGTAGATTCAAATTTTGAGGATTATAATTATTTCAGGCACTGAAAAGGTATAACCTTGAGAGTGAGTTACTTAGAGGCTGCTGGAGAAGACAGCTGGATTATAGGAAGTCATCGAAGCTCCTGTCCCATCCAGTGCTCCTTGAGGCCAGGAGGCAGGGTGTTTCATCTACAATACCTCCAGGAGAGAATACATGAGCATGGCAGTTGAATTTAAAGAACATAGGCCTTTCTTTCACTTACTAGCTCAGTAACCTTGAGCAAATTCATTAGGTATAAAGAAATTCATTTTTCTCATTTGCAAAATGGTTAAAATTGAATTCAAGGTGAGATTCTCGAGAAAAATAAACGAGTTAATGCACGTAGTATGTGCCTAGCACAGTGCCTGACCCAGTGAAAGATAAACAATCTACAGATGCAACATTTTTTTTCCTTCCTAAGATATTTTGCACATTTAAAACATCTGTGGGGCACCTGGGGGGCTCAGTTATTTAAGCATCTGCCTTCGGCTGAGTTCATGATTCAGGGTCCTGGGATGGAGCCCCACATCAAGCTCTCTGCTCAGTGGGGAGTCTGCTTCTCCCTCTCACTCTGCCTACTTGTGCTCTTTCTCTGTCAAATAAATAAATGAAATCTTAAAAAAAAATCCGTGATGTGTTTTTATAAGATTCCTTCTCCAAAGCTAATACTAAATCAGTGATGTTTCTCAGGTTCTTACAGTCGATCCTGTTTTAGAATTGAAGCATTATGACCATTCCCTTCCCTCTCCTCCATCATGTCTTCCCCAGTGAATGTGGAGGACTAATCATAAACTAGGAAAATTATAGTTGTAAGCAGAAGCAGAGACTGAAAGAATTGGCTGGCTGGAATCTGGAAGGAAACAGTGGCTTAGCTAGAGGGTATGAAATCCAATAATCCAGGAATGTCGTGATGATGACATTGACACTACCACCTGGTCTGACAGAGAACTTGATTTCCCCACACTTAACTTTGGCCTCTTGCCCAAATTCTCGGGAAAAAATTATAGGAAGCATCAAGGATATGTAGTTGAAGGACCCAAAATTGACTGACAACAATGCCAAGAAAAGATTGAGATGGACTAAAAGAGCACCCTCTTCTATGGCCCAGAAAGAGACAAGCAACTAGAAACATTCTTATTTATCCACAAAACATTTTTTTCTGCCCAGATATGACAGGGAAGGGAATGTTAGGTGATAGCTTGAATAAAAGAAGTAACATAATTATGGATTATGCATTAATTTGAAGAGTAAGAGGGGCTTTGGACCTTTTTGTGAGAGCAGAAATGGGGGGCTTTTACCAAACAATGGAAGAGTATGAAGAGGAATCTTTACAATATCTTCATCACTATGTTAAATGTGAGGTTCAAGTTTGAAGTTCTATCCAGAAACTGCCTCCAACTTGAGGGTTCCCCATGATCTGGTTCCTCTGAAAATGTCATGGACATCTACCTTCAAGGGTGGGTGGTGAGGTTTAAGTTCTTAAATCCTGGCTGGACTATTTGGATTATTTACAAAGACTAACTCACAGCAGTGGAGTCAAAAAAGAAATCCATCTCCTGGTAAAGCACATAACAGGACAACAATGGCAATGATGCTGAGATGAAATCTGGGAACAAATAAAGCTGTAATTGTAAAGGAAGTCCCAAGTTCAGAGCCCAGAATCAACAAGAATAGACCAGAACTTGAAGAGGAGTTTAGTGAGTCTGAGTTGGGTCAATCTGAGGACTCAAGGTCGAACCGAGAACAACAGAGAGAATCAGTGGCCACTTTTTATTTGGTGTTGGCATGAATATTAATTTGCTGATTGAGAAAAGACTAAGTAATTGGGATACTTCTTCAGGATCTAGACATGGTGGATATAACCCAGGAGAATCTCAATATTATTTAAACCTGATTATAGTTGCCCCTATCCATATTTTTGTAAGTAAAGATATATCGTAAAAAAATTTTTCCTAGGGCACTTGGGTGGCTCAGTTGGTTAAGTTGGTTAAGCGTCTGCCTTTAGTGCAGTTCATGATCACAGGGTCCTGGGATCGAGTCCCACATGGGCCTCCCTGCTCTGTGGGGAGTCTGCTTCTCCCTCTGCCCCTCCCCCCTGCTCCTGTGCTCTCACTCTCTCTCACAAATAAATAAATAAAATCTTTAATTTTTTTTTTCCTAGCAACAAAAACTACCAGGTTGCCTGGTAATTAGGTCCTACTTATTCCTAAAACAACCATAGGTCTGATCGAATGGAATATAACTGGTATGTGGCTAACAGATGAGGTTATTTGCACTTACACGGCTGTAAGAGGTTAGGGATTTTGGGACGCCTGGGTGGCTCAGTTGGTTAAGCAGCTGCCTTTGGCTCAGGTCATGATCCCAGGGTCCTGGGATCGAGTCCCACATCGGGCTCATTGCTCGGCAGGGAGCCTGCTTCTCCCTCTGCCTCTGCCTGCCTCTCTACCTGCTTGTGCTTTCTCTCTGACAAATAAATAAATAAAATCTTTAAAAAAAAAAAAGAGTTTAGGGATTTTAATACCAAAGCATATGGCATGAGGATTTTGTCTATTCCACTTAATGTTTTGAACCGTTCTACGTAACATGTGAACCATGATTTATAGAGTACAACTGAACTCACATTGCGGTCACTAGGCCACAGGTTATATTTCAATTGGTGAACTACAGAACACAGCCTTTTCATTATAACCTGATAGATTTTTACAATGGAGCCAGGATTTTATGCCATTTGAAAATCCTCAATCTTCTACTTGGACTCTGTGTCAATTTCATACAGGATCTTACTGTGTAGTTTTCTTCGTCACAGAAAAAAAAAATCCTTCTATTTTTTTTTATATATATGTCAAACCAGTGTCCAAGTAGCTCCCTGATTTAAGACTGTGTGCTAATAATAACAGTACTGTGTATATGCTTCTTTGTTATTTATTGACCTTTTATAAGTACCAAACACTGTGCTAAGTGTTTTATAGATATTATCTCATTTAATCTCCATATCAATCACTGTAACTATTATTACATATTTATAATTTTCTCCATTGCACAGATGAAGAAACCAAGCTATAATTAACTTGCTTAGAATTCCATAGCTTGTCATTGAAATAGCAGAAATGTAAGGCCTGAGTGCTGAGTTTCAATTTTTATAATTAGCCACCATTTTGTACTATGTTCAGCTGTCTTTCATCGAAATCCCCTTAAATCCTCTGTGGATGGTTGTTGATCAGAAATTCTGATGTTCTCATGTCCTGTGGTTTTCCTAGCTTATTCACCGCTGGTCAGCTAATATTCTTCATTCTGATGTCCTATGTAACTATTCTATTCCAGCCCTAATAAAATTATCCTGCTTTCAGATCTCCAATTTACTGATCTCATTATCCTGGTCATTCTCTTAGTGCACATTTCTGGGCCTTCACTTCAAAGACACAGACCAGTCAACCCTGGTTAGGTCACCTGGCAATTCATCCTTGTCTGTTATAAGCGTTAGTAAGAATAAACCTGGCCCAGGCTCATGCTGGTGCCTCCCTTTAGCAAATAGTACTTCTGTTTAAATCTATGTCTCCTTTGGCAATGGCTTTTCTTTGCGGAGATTATTTCCCTTCAATTGTGTCCTATGAAGTTTATGAGCAGTGACTTCTTTGCTTTAAATAGAAGCATCTATCTAGGTATTATTTTCGTTTTAACCTTCCCTGTGGGTCCCTCCTAAATGAAAACATTGTAGGTGCAAGCAAATGGACACCAATAGCATTACTGAGACAATAGCTTTCGTGCCCTTCTCCCTGGTATCCATTCAGTTTGGCTTAAGTGACTAGTCTTATAGTATACTGCTAGTAAATATGAGGTAGAATTTGCAAAGCCATATAAATGGATGTTGCCTAAAAGCCTCACTGAGATTGTGAATGTCTTATTGTGTGTCGTTGGTAATATTTAATTTTGGAGTTAGTGGAAAGTAGAGAGGGATATTGGATTCCATTTAAAAATGGTAAAGCTGTTTAATATCAACAGGTCTGGAAGCAATCGAGATATTTGGAATTAAGCTGCTAAGATCATTCTTCTTCTTTTCCCCCTAAAACTTACAAAAATTTTATTCAACACCTACTTTGTTCTAGATTTTAAGACATAATGCTAACTACTGGATATTTACCTAAAGGACACAAAAATACTAATTCAAAGGGGTACATGCGCCCCAATGTTTATAGTAGCATTATCAATAATAGCTGAATTATGAAAAAAGCCCAAATGTCCACCGGCTGATGAATGGATAAAGGAGATGTGATATGTATACAGTGGAATATTACTCAGCCACAAAAAAGAATGGAATCTTGCCATTCCCAATGACATGGATGGGGCTACAGAGTATCATGCTAAGTGAAGTAAGTCAGAGAAAGACAAATACCATATGATTTCACTCATATGTGGAATTTAGGAAACAAAACAAATGACAAAGGGAAAAAGAGAGAGAGGCAAACCAAGAAACAGACTCTTAACTACAAGGAACAAACTGATGGTCACCAGAGGGAAAGTGGGTGGGAAAATGGGTGAAATAGGTGATGGGGATGAAGGAGTGTACTTGTCAAGGTAGGTGCCAGGTGATGTACGGAAGTGTTGAGTCACTATATTGTACACCGGAAACCAACATGACACTGTATGTTAACTTATTGGAATTGAAATAAAAACTAAAAAAAAGGGGGCACCCGGGTGACTCAACCTGTTAAGCATCCGCCTTTGACTCAGGTCATGATCCCAGGGTCCTGGGATTGAGAACCCGCTTCTCCCTCTGCCTGCCACTCCTCCTGCTTGTGTTCCCTCTCTCTCTCTCTCTCTGACAAGTAAATAAATAAAATCTTTAAAAAAAGAACCAAAAAAAGAAAAAAAAAGACATAATGCTGAATTATAAAGACAAAGCATGATTCCTTCTTTCTCTTAAGAAGGGGAAACCATATCAATAAATGATCATACAGTGTGAGCGTGCTATAGTAGAGGCAGAACCATTTCCGGTGAGTTATTTTACCTCTAAGCAACCTTCTGTTCACAACTGGAAATGAACATTTGATGAAAATAATATGATGTGCTCAAGTATGAACATAATAAGCATGTGAGAGCATCATATATTTATATTTACGAATTATTTATTATTTATTTATTTATATTTTATTTAGAGAGGAAGTGGGAGAGAGAGAATCCCAAGTAGGCTCTATGCCCAGCCTGGAGTCTGACTCTGGGCTCCATCTCACAACCCTGAGATCATGGCCTGAGCTGAAATCAAGAGTCAGAGGAGGCTTAACCAACTCAGCCGCCCAGGTGTCCTACAAACTTTTTATATAAATAAAATATATTTATTTACATGAATCTTTATATTTTCAAGTAGTATGATAGGATCTATGTATAGTTTAATTACTTATTTCCATGTATCTTTATATTTTTGAGTATCATGGTATGATCTGTATATAGCTTAATCCTGCTTTTTAAGACAGTATCTCCAACTTCTTTTCTGTCTGAGGTCAGGACAGCCACCTCCCCATTCAATAAAAATAGGGTGCAAGAGAGAATAAAGTATAAGAGCAAAGTAGGGAATTTACCATGTCAGTTGACAATGCAACCAATGCATGGTTTGTCACCTAATAATAGTTCCTTTGCACTGTGTTTGCCATTCCCTAATGGAATGGAATCATTTCTGCTGGTAGAACTGAAAACCTAAGAACTGTTGTTACACCTTCTTTTTCTTTCTTTCTCTCTTTTCCTTCCTTCCTTCCTTCCTTCCTTCCTTCCTTCCTTCCTTCCTTCCTTC
>CM052886.1:124809421-124993897 GCA_028534135.1 Potos flavus | reverse complement strand
TCCTTCCTTCCTTCCTTCCTTCCTTCCTTCCTTCCTTCCTCTCTGCTTATGGATCTGTTTCTGCTTTCCATTGTTTTGTTTGTTTGTTGTTGTTCTTATGTTTCGTTTTTCAGATTCGTCATATGAGTGAAGTCATATGGTATTTGTCTTTCTCTGACTGACTTATTTCACTTAACATAGTACCCTCTAGGTCCATCCATGTTTTTTATTCAGTTTTATTGGGAACTATATCCATTTTGTTGTGAAAATAGTTTGTTGGAATCCTTGTTATTCTCATTAAATGTTTTCATATATTAAATGCTAATTATTAATTATATTCTTTGGAAATTAATTATCAAACCTTTACTAAATTAAATTAAATTAATTAGAGTGAATACTAATGAAGTCTTGCAAGGATAGTGTTTTTTTTTTTTATTAACATATAATGTGTTATTTGCCCCAGGGTACATGTCTGTGAATCATCAGGCTTACACATTTCACAGCACTTACCATAGCACATACCCTCCCCAATGTCCATAACCCAGCCACCCTATCCCTATCCCCCCCCAACCCCCCAGCAACCCTCAGTTTGTTTCGTGAGTTTAGGAGTCTCTTATGGTTTGTCAAGGATAATGTTTTATAGACCTTAATGAAAATTGTACTGAATAGAGTTATGCATGTCCATAGACAAGAGAAGAAGGAGAGAATGTTCTAAGAAAGGAGAAAGCAATAAAAATGCCCAGATGCAAGAAAAAAACAATAAAATATATTCTTAAAGCTAGAACAGATTTGATATTTAATGTATACAGAAGGCAGGTAAATTCAGGATCTTAGGCCTCAGAGATGGTCCAGGGCAAGTTACAAAGATGGGGCAGGTGGTTGAGGTACAAATAATGACTTCAGTTTATAAGGAAAATGAAAGAAAAGAAAACGATCTCCCTCGCAAGAGTGAGTAGGGAGTCTTTTTCTGAGGAGAAAGTCATTAAGAAGTTTGCAAGAGTCTCAATGATAAATAAGATAATTTTTGTGTCCTTGAAAAACCTGTGAGTTTGGAGACAAAGACTTTAGAAGATCAAAATGAAGGGGGTTATTATAGACTGAATTGTGTTCCCCTAAAATTTACCCATTGAAATCTTAGCCCCCAGTGTGACTGCATTTTGAGACAGGGCCTTTAAGGGGGCCGCTAAGTTCAAGGTGGTCATAAGGGTGATGCCCTGATCCAAGAGGACTGGGATCCTCACAAGAAGAGGAAGAGACATGAGAGATCTCGCTCTGTGTGCACAGAGAAGAGGCCATGTCGGGACACAGGGAGAGGGTGGCCATCTACAAGTCAGAAAGAGATCCAGAAACCAAACCTGAGGGCATCTTAACCTTGGACTTGCAGCCTCCAGAGCTGTGAGAAAATAAATGTCTGTTGCTTAAGCCCCTCCATCTGTGGCAACTTGTCATGGCCGCCCAATCTGACTAAGACAGGGGCCATCTAATTTAGGGGAAAAAAGACATTATAGCATGTATCAAGGTTAGGACTTTTGCTGTATATTGTGATGTGTTGGGATTTTACGAGAGCAATAAACCACAAAATAAATATATACTGTATATAATACAGTATGTAATAAATGTATGTTATTTGTTATATACTGAATTCCTTTCTGAATTGGGTCAACTGAGATAAATGTGGATCACACAGATAGTCAGATTGACTTTATCACTGTTAAGATAACTGGAGGTTATACTTCTGATTTCCAATTTAACGGGTTCATTAACATTACACTCCTGCGTTAGAGAGATCCAACCCTCATCACCAACGTGGCTTGATGACCACATGGCAGAATGCAGGGCAGAATGCAGACCAGAATGCATCCCTTCTGCAGACCGTCCTTGATACAAAACAGAAAGACGATGGAGCTCTTCCCTGGGGTTACTGTAACAAATTATGACAAACTTGGAGGCTTAACCCAAGAATAACTATTCCCTCACAGCCCTGAAAACTACAAGTCTGAAATCAATGTGTTGGAAGGGCTACGCTCCCTCTGAAGACTCTAGCGAAGAATCCTTTGTTGCCTCTTCCTCACTTCTGATGGTCCCAGCAATCCTCGGTGGTCCTTGGCTGGTAGATGCATCACTCCAAGCTGTTCTTCCTTATGGTGTGTGTTCTCTCTTCTCTTACAAGGACGCTAGTCATTGCAGGTAAGGCCCACCCCAATCCCATATAACCTTGTCTTAACTTGATTATATCTGTGACAACTCTATTTCCAAAAAAAAAAGAGGTCACATTCTTCAATTCTGGGTAGACATGAATTGGGGAGGGGGTTACTATTCAATACACTACAAGCTGGACTAGTCATGCCCACATATTTCTTTTAAATCCTCTAACCCAATATATGATATCTTCCTCCAATAAAGGAGAATGAATAAGAGGTGGGGAGCAAGACCAGGTGTGTTACTCTAGTGGAAATAGAAAGATGAAAAGAGGAAAAAGAGATCAGAAAACTAGAAATTCTCCCAATTACATTTCAGGCTTTTGTTTTCTTAAATGATTACATTTAACTCTCGGCTCTGCATTCCACTGGCCATGTGGATACCCCTCCCAGAAGAGGCAAGCCGCATTTTATATGAAGACTGTTCCACTCATCTCTTCAGAATCCATTCCCCAAATCCCTTTTACTGCTGTTTGGGCTTCCGTCTGCTCCTAGGATTTTAGATTTTGCCCCAACAGGTGTCTGAAATGGGGCAGTTCCATATATTTAAGTGAAGACCCTTCTGTTCCCTAGGGCAGAATAGTATTTCTTATTCTCATTTTTCTTATTCTCAAAGTATGTTCAGTCACATCGCATAAGATAACTATGCATTATGCTATTAAATCAAATGACAGCATGAAAACATTCAAATAAGTTGTCAACGTTATAGAGATATTCCAAATTTAAGTTCGAACACCCCTCATTACCACATGAGGAGAAACTAAAATGTCAAGAATAAGATCTTACAAATCTAAGTCCACAGAAATCAAAGATCAAAACTCTCAGGTTAATGTCAAAGTAAAATAAATTTCAAAACACAATTATGTCGCCTTTAAATATTAAGTTCAAAGAATGTCCAAAATCTCCAAGTTGAAGTCCAGCAAACTCCATTGCCAATGCTCTTGTTTGAAGGCTGCTAACTCTCAGCCAGAAAGCAGAACCCTAAATCAGATGTCTGAGTAGATGCCTGTTTGTCTCTCACTAGAAGGGATGTCACTTTGCAGGGCCTTTGAGAGTGGACTACTCCTGCCAAGTTTCTCATATGCTCTTCTTTATAAAAAGTCTAAAGTATACACTGGGAACAAAGGAATATCTTAGCATTAAGCCACACACTCACAAAAAGAAGACAATCAACAACCCTCAACCGTGATAGCAGTTACCTCAAACAAAAGGAAGTTTCCAAAAACACAATTAAACTAGACCCACATTCCTCTTGCCTAAGACTTAATGATATCTGAGCAACAGAGGAGAAATAAAATCAAGGAAAGTCTTTGTTTCAGGCTCACCAGGTTGCCATTCATTCTATCGGGGGGGGGGTCGGGTCTAGGCTTCAAGACTTGAATTAAAATTTAGTAGGGAGATGCATCTCACCACGGAATTAATTATGGCACTATTTAAATTCTCCCTATCTTGGAGAGAAAGCCTTCCCTCTCAGTGTGTAGCATTAGAATAATCCTGCTATCTTGGGGAGTTCAAAATTTGCAGTGGCAGTAAGCCCGTTCTACAGACTTCATTCTCATCTAGCACATTCAAAATACTTTCATTTCTGGTTTCTCTCTGAACTTCAAGAAGCCAGTGTCCTGGTGCCCCACGGCATGGGGGAAATTTGCAGTAATAGGCCTCCCCACCTGCTGCACACACTTTCTTGATTGGAAGGCATGTTTACTGCAGTCCATGACAGCTTCCTGCAGCCACAGGCTCTTGCCGTGTAATCGCTTTATGCCTTGAAAACAGGGTTCCCCCAGTCCCATTGTTAGAGAATCACCCTCAGCACATTATCTGAAGAGGGCTGCTATTGATAGGTATGGAACTCATGCCCCTCAGGCTTGATAACTACCAGTCACTCAGCTATCCACTCTATAAGACATATCTTTACTTAATTTTCCTTAATGTTTGGGTTTTGAGAAGCGTTTTTGGACATACTTTTATGCAATAACAAGATATGTCCCCTCAGTCTCCAATGGTCTCTCCCCCGTAGAGTCTTTACTCTTCTGAGGACAGCTCAGCTGGATTTGAGACCCCCAACCCTACTTTTTGACCTCATGTAGGACTGGCATTTTGTGCTAGATCTGGGTGTCTCCTTATCTTTGTCTTTGTTTTTGTCTTCTGGTCCTGACATTTCTTTTGCTCTCACAGTCTTCTAAACTTTGTCCTATGTATCCTTCGCAGTAAGAGATTTGGAGTCAAGGAGTCCTAATTTTGCTTGAAAGCATTAATTGTTCACAGGATTTTTTCCTCTAGCACAATATCCATGATCCCCATCTTAGTCATTAACAGAACCCTGATGTTGCTAAAAACTACTTACCTCTCAGGCTCTTGCACAGAAAGACTGGCCATGAGACCCAGTTCTGGCTACATGAAGTATGTGGATATGATAGCGTGGGAGTTCAAAGAGGCTTTAAAAGAAGACAGACTCTGTTCTTTGCCCACCACCCTTTCGCCCTTTTTCCTCCAAGACTCAATTCCCACATATGCAGCATTAATCTCGATCAGCTTTTTATATCTACCAACACATAGAAGGAACACCCTGTGAGTCCAGTGACCATTCAACTAACATCCCATCTGGTTAGGTTCAGCCTAACACTGACCACACTCAGCACCTTCAAAACATTGTGTCTGATCTTCATGCTTTATAACCCTGACTCCATACATTTCTAGGATATATTCAAGTAGGCCAAGATCGATATCCCCAGATGTAATATTTCAAGCTGGCAAATTAATGCTTTAATAATTCTGGTATTTTTAATAATGCTGTTTTTTTTTCCTATACCTCTCAGATCATCCCAAGTATTATGGAAGAACTTGGACGAGGTCCCCAGTCATCAAGGGGTGATTTCTTGATAGCTCTTATTTTGAGTTGCCTTAAGAGAATGACTCTCAATTGTTGCCTGTATTTGGGCTATCTCTGGGGAGTAATTCCAGGTTATTAATGAGGTTTTGACCTCTCTGTCTTGATAAATTTCTTTGGGAACCCAGTTTCAATTTCTGACTTTAACATCTACTAAATCAACTCATCCCTTCTTAAGACTCTTGAAGAATAATCAGACCTGCGTGCACCTGTGCTCAGCTTTTCATTCAAGGCCTTCTCTCTCTCTCTCTCTCTCTCTCTCTCTCCCCCCAGATCTGTCTTGCAAGTCTTCCAAAAATCTCAAGCATTTTTTCCATGGGCGGCCCTTTCTGTATAGTACTAGCGTCATTCTTCTTTCATCGTCCCACAGCTCCTGTGTGGACAGTAAGACCAAAGGATAATTTTTCAAACCTCCCCAATTTGTCTTCGGTTTCCTTATTCCTAAGGACAGGGATTTCCAAGGATAGGCCATTTTACGTTGCCTTTTTTAGCCTTTGGATTCCCAATAATTTTTCTGAGTTATTCAAATTATCCAGAGAGGGAATTTGCATGACGTCTCTCATTGTTTTGCTCTCGTCTGATCTTCCACCTCTGGTCCACTCACACACTGACTGCTCTTGGAGCTGGTGGCCTCCCCTAATTAAATCACATGTGAAAAGGGAGCCCAAATGTTCCAAGTAAAGCTGCTCCTTCGCGGCAAAAATGTGAGAGTCATTTTTTCTGAAGCAGAGTCTGGGGGCTGGGAGTCAATGATCAGTGTTCTAGCTAAAAGAAAGAAGATCTGAAAGAGGTCCTAGGGTCCAGGCAGACACTGAACCAACCTCTGTAAGCAGGTGTCTATGGGTATAAAGGAAGCACCTGCCTCTACTCAAGGGAGAAATTGCTTTTCACCGTGACGTGTTAGTGAAAGCTAGAAGATAGAATACTCCTTTGGAATAGATTAATGCGGCGGTACTTATGTATAGGAGTTCTCGAGGGAAAGCATTAGGAAAGAAAGATGCAATGAAACATAAAGCCAAGGGAGGCCTGGGTTAGCTCGCTACATTAATAAGAGAAAAGGAGAAAACTAGTGACTTGATACTGAGCTCACCTTTTGGATGGTAATTAACAGTGTCAGGGATGTGAGGCTGACCAGGCACATCATGGGTCCAGATCACAGACAACTTCCTACATACCATGAATATGTCCAGTTTTATTCTAGAGATTACGACATACCTTGCAAGAAGTCAATACAGAGACACAGTGCTTTTTAAAAATACAATATCTTTCCAGAAACTGCCCCAGAGTTATGATATGGATACTGGTCACCATATACATCCAAGTAAACCTGTATTATCTGATTTTCGATAAAATGGGAATATGGTTCATTTATGAAGTTCTCTGTAGGTACTTTATAATAATATAGAAACTTGGTGACAAACCAGAATAAATAACCCAAAGCAACATAATATTTATAATGTACGTCTAAGATTATGTTGGTGAATGGCCTAGAATGCACAATCAAGCTATGTACAAGCGACGCTTTGGATCAACAGTGGAGGGACTGCCTTCTTTTGCACAAAATATATTAAGTGTATTTTAAGTGCTAGTAATGTGAAATCATGAAAAACAACATAATCGTTCCATTTTTAAGCAGCTCAAGAAGCCTGCCTGCTTTGATAGATCTTTTAATAGATAAAATATTAGTATCAAGCTGGAAGACCAATGAATTTATAAAGCAAATGCTCCTGAAAAGCCATTTCTCGTGTTGTAATCATTTCTTCATTTAAACCATTCTGCTTAATAATCGAGCTTACTGGGAGCATAATGAGGCAAAAAGCTATCAAAGTGATTGTTGCTGTGAATGCTGAGATTGAATAATTGTTCACTTTTCAGCAAGGTCTTGCTATAACCATAGGCAAAGACGGAGTCAGGACAAACATTTACATTTGAAACAGCCTTCTAGAAAGTAAAAGCCAGACCTGCCTACAATTAGCTCTGCCCAGAATGGAGATTTTTAGTTAATGTATGCAATGAAATGTCAGGAAACAACACATTTTTTTAAATAGTCTTTCAAAAATCCTGATATATGATAGAAACCAAAGGAGACTAATTCTGGCTGGTACCAGGTGGGGCGGGGAGAGAACCCTACTAATTTCTTCTCTCCTTGCTAGTCTGAGATGACATCTCAGGAAGCTTTGCAAGAATCTAGGGCTCTGGAGGAAGAGGCTTGATAAGCATTCTTCTAAACTGACAACTGGAATGACTCTAGGTAGTTAAAACCACTGTCACGATGGAAAACCCTTCTTTGATAGGTCATGTTCAAGGAAGCATAGAATTATGAATCCTAAGCACCAAAGAGAACGTAGAATGCCTGTCCAACCAACCAAGTATCCTAAGAGTCCCTGTAAACTATTTCTAATAGACAAGTCATCCAGTTTTCTGGGTATTCAGCAATCCATCCATGTATTCTTTACTTCGATTTCTCATTTTCATTCATCTGGTGAAAGAAGATCCAGTACTAGCTTCTCTCTGCAATGAATTTTATGTATATCTCCTAGAGCATGCATCTTTGTCCTTACTCTTGATAAGGAGGAAGGAGCCCAGACATCTGGACCTGGCCTGGTCTATAGGTCAGGTCTTGGTGTGGCTGGAAGCTTATGTGACCCTCATCGCTCAACCTTGATGTTCTCCTGTTGAACATACACAACTTGGTGGAACATCGATATCAGACAAGGCTGCTCTGGACCCTGACAGATCAAGACAAAATCAAGATGACTGTGCAGTCTTATCTGAACACAGAGAAAAACAGTAATGTTTTCCAAACCACAACAATGACCAAAAGCCCATATGCTGGCGAATATGTGTGATTGCTTCTTTACCTCCCACATCTTTATGCTTGAGTCTTCTCTCCTTCTGGATCACATTCATTACGAAACCCAATTTTACCCCCACTTCTTGACAACATCCAATCCAGAGAAAAGCCCAATGTCCTACCCCAAATCACCTAACCCAAACCCAGATCCTATAAGTCCTGCCATTCTCTTACTTCAACACCTCAGAGTCCCTTGCTGCAAAGAGCAATTGGCCAAAGCTGTCTTCCCAGTGGTGGTCTTTGGCTGAGATCAGTGGTACATCCGTAGCTCACAACCTTTCTCCATGTCACCATCATCCACGGCATCCCATCCTGTCTGGATATTTATCATGACTTGGAAGTCCTGCCCTGATTTCATCCCAAACTTTATGCCAAACCTCATTGCCTTTCCTATTTCTCATGTAGCATTCAGGAAGACATGGCTAGGTACGAAATGATATATCCGAATTGCCTCATTTACTCCTCACAACAATCTTGAAAGATAATATAAAATTATTTCCATTTTTTTACTGAGGAAAAGGAGAAGCAAAGAGGCTAACTAGCTCTTGCAAATTCACATGGAAAATTGGGGAAAGAAGCAGAATTTTTACCAAAGTACATGTGCAAGTTCTGTGGTCTTTCCATTGCATCATGCAAGTGGCAGACGGCTCGCTATCCCTCCAACATGCCTTATACTTTCTAGTTCCTGTGCTCTTGCTGCTGCTACAAGTTCCACTGTCTCTATTATCCTTCCGGGAGCCTAGCTCAACATGCTGCTGACCCTCCATGATGCCTTCCCTCCAGCATTCGTTCACTTGTTCATTCACAACTGCTCTTTGGGGTCTACCTGTATTTACATTAGAACGAAATCTCCAGGAAGCAGTGCTAGGCTTTTCCAGTGATGCTGGTAAGATGCAGGGAAAGGGTAGGGAGGCAGCGAAGCATGATGAAAAAGATCCCCCCTCCAAACAGTTAAGTACTATGCATATGTAGATTGTAATTATTTGTATCATGAATCACTTCTGCACATGTGTGCATTTCATGGTTCCCCTTTTTTGTACCTCTTCCCCAGAAAGGTATTTATTATTCACAGATTTTTCCTTGCAAATCACAGGTGAATGCTGGCACTTGCGCTGGGCATGTTCTCTTAGCCAGCTCTCTCTCTGCTTGGCCGGATACTGGCGGTGCTCCGAGCCGAGCCAGCCCTGCAGAGGCTCCCTCTGACTGTATCACGAAGCCTCAGCTTCGTTCTTCATCCAGCACTGACCAGTGCCCACCAGGCTTTGCTGCAAAATGCCCTTTCACTGCCTCATGGTCCTGGAGGTGGCCTATTTGTCCCCAAATTGGCGTGCATGCAAAAGGAACACTTCGGTGGCTCAGGAAGGCTGATGAAACCCCCACACGTCCTACTACGGTGCCTCTAATTTGTGACCTTGCTCCAGAGGGGTGTGGGGCAGCCTGGGGGACAGTCCCTATCCAGAGTTCTAGGTGAGGAGGGAGGAGAAAAAGCATCCCTCGCCCCCAATACAACACCCGATTCCATAGGGCAGGTGCATGCAGATGGCTCTCCCTCGGCCATCCCTGCCTACACTCAGGGCGTGGGGCCCCCCGGGAGCCTCGAGGATAGCACAGGAAGGAGGAAACAACACCCCTCTCCTGAGATAAAATAACCTTTATTCCAGATGGACATCACCATCTGCAGGCATTGCTAAATATTTGCAAGGGACAGAGCAATTTAAACTGAATAGAGATACAAGTGCCTTTCCCTCCTGGCTTTAATGAAGGAGTACGGCCCCTGGCAAAAGGCCACAATAAATATTAAAAAAATAAGGATCACAATACTGTCCGCACATTCTGTTCATTCTGTGTCTGGACTTGTCCTGAGACAAACCAACCTCGCTGGCAGGTCGCACTTGTCATTGGTGGCCGGTGATCTCAGGCCAGGGGGACTCTCCTGGTGGCCATTCGCTATTTCACAAGCCTGTTCACCCTTGGACTCTCCTAAGTGACCATTTTATGTTTTCTCCTCTTTCCCAAAACCCCTCCCTCTTCCTCATTCTCAGCTGAGCTTGCTTCCTTCTTCACTCCTAAGCTAAAGCAGTCGGAAGAGAATTTCCGCAGACTCCACAACCGAGCACCAGCCCACGGAAGGTGTCTTTGCTTCAGGGAACCCAGCTGAGCTCTGTGCCAGGTCAGCCCCTTGGCTTGTCTACCACGCCCCCTCCTCTTGGCCCTACCCCATCGCTTCTTTCTTCTGTATTGGATTACTCTCATGGGCATATCAAATATTACCATTTCTCTCATATTAAAAAAAAAAATTAAAGTTCCCTTTGACCCTACTTATCCTTCTCGGGAGCTCCCATTTCTGACCGTTTTGTAAAAACTCTCTTCAAGGCTGTTGTCATTATTCGCTATCCCCAATTCTCTCCTCTTATTCTTTCTTAGGCCTACTCCAAAGATTTCCCCTCCTCTCCGCTAAAAATGTTTTTTATGAAGGTCACTGGTGATCTCGACTTCGCTTAATCCAACGTTCAAGTTTCAATTGTAATCTCATTAAACTATCAGCGACATTTCACGTAGTTCATCACATTATTCTTCTTGAAATACTTCCCTTGCTCTTCTGGATGATGTGCTCTATTGCATTTCCTCTTATCTTAGGGGTTCGTTCTCAGCCTCTGAATCCTCCATCCCTCCTCAACCTCTTATCTTCAGAGTGATTCAAACCTTCATCCACAGTGCCCCCTCCTTCATGGCTATCCTCCCTCCTTGGCTACCTCATCCAGGTTCATCGTACCATTTTATTTTATTTATTATTATTACTATTATTTTTATTTCTCTTTTTATCTATTTATTTACAGTACTGATAACTTTAGCCCCAACCTCACTCTTGCATTCTAAGGTTATGTGTTCAATAACTTGCCTGTCAGAGTGCTGGCTAAGTATCTCAAATATAACACACTTCAAGGATTAAACCCTCCATGTTTGTCAAACTTGTTCCCATATGTCATTAATAGCAAATTAAATAAAGCAAAATAAAAATAAATCATCCCTCCAATTGCTCGGGACAAAACTTCAGTCATTCTTGTCTTTTCCCCTTATCTCCCAGCCCACACGCTTTCAGTCAGGAAAGCCCTCTATCTCTGTGTTCAAAATAGGACCAGAATCCCCGCCACCTCATACCGCCTCTACCGCTAAGATCCTGGTTGAAGTCACCACAAACTCTCACCTAAATCCTTTCAAAAGCCTCTGAGTGATGTTGCGCTTTCCCTCCTTACCCCTTTGCAGTCTGTTTCTCACAGAGTAACCTTATAAACATGTCTGCCATGCCTTTCTACTGAAACTTCTAAGAGTTCCCAATTCTCTTCAGAGTAACCCCCAGCATTCTGACAGTGGTCACAGAGTCTCAAGGGACACAACCTTTGTTCCTTGTTTCCCTCTGACCTCATCCTCGGCATCCCCTGCTCGTCCTCCCTACTGTCCCGGCACCACTGTCTCAATATCCGGGGCACAGTCTCTCCTGAGAACCTACAATTTCTGTCCCTTCTGGAATAGTCTTCCCCTCAACACCCATGTGATTCATCCCTCATCCCCTTCGCACCTTTGCTCAAATGCTGCTTTCTCGAAGCTGCCCTACCCTGACACCCTGTTTCACATTGTACTTTCTCTCTCTCGAGTCCCCTTAGGACATTCTAGTTCTTGCCTCTTTTCCTATTTCCTATAGCACTATTTGGCTTCTCACATAATATTAACATTAGTTATTATCTTTATTATGTTGTCTATCTCTTGTTTACAAAATATAAACTCCATCGGGGTCAGAATTTTTTCTGACATATCATATCACAAGTGTTTAGAACAAGGTCTGAGTAGGAATAAATGATTAAATGAAAATCTGAGGTCGCTATTTCACAGAGAAAATGTCTTGCATCTTCTAGGTTCTTAATAAATATCCTTTTCCTTCCAATTCTATCTTCCCATTTACTTCAAGCATTTTATGTTGGCTATGTTATTGATGAATTACCTTCTGCATATATAGTATCATTTGGCTACAAAACCCACACTTTTGTCCTTACCGAGTGTAGACCATATTTAGGACAAACAGACCCATCCGTGTACAATCCTGGCTTGCAGAATTAGGAGGAATTATCCCAGATTTGAAAGATCAGCATTCTGTTTCTTATTTTAAAGTGGGATTGATTGTACAGAATAGAGTGTCTGTGCAGGGAGTCGGTCTTTTAATTAATTCAAAATTGTTTATCAAATTCTGCCATGGAAACATTGCAATTTTTAACTACCCTGAGCACATTTTCACCTAAAGATAGTGCCTTAGGAATACCTGATAGTTTCATCTTCATTTAAGCTTCTCCCCACCCCCATTTTTCCATTCCTACCTTAAAAGGTAGCTTTCCAATAAAATGTCTTAGACCAATGAATGACTAAAATAACAGATAAATAGCTCTATAGACCCCAGTGCTGGTTCTGAGGTCCAGGCCTGAATCTGCTCTGGGATGTCAAATTGGATTTGTAGCATTAGCATATTTGAATTTCATTGTATGTGCTTTTGACACAATTTGTTAACAACAGCAAGAATGTTACTACCAGTCACAGTGATTTGCAGGCTGCCAGTCCCCTGATAACAAATTTTCTTTGGTTCTTGGCACTGATGTTCTTTTATACAGTAGCATGGGCAACGTGACATAAATGACTTGTCCAAGAAATTTATAGAAAACTTGGAAAGATAATGGGGTAAAGAGAAAAAAAACCCCACAGTTAGATGAATTAAATAGACAGCATCAACTAAAGCATAGATTATAGAACACGTTTCATCACCTCCGCTGTAATTATAACCTTGATTATCTGAGGGATCTTTCCCAGAGACAGCATGATATTTCCAGCTGAAATTTCTGTAGTTTTGAAATTTGCAGTTCAAAGAGAACGCTTGACAAATTGGCCCCCAAATTAAGTTGGCATCTGTTTCAGGTCATTGGCAACTAGCTCCCTGGCATGCCTTTCCTTTTGCCTTGCATTTTACCCTAATTCCTCATGTAGCCCCTCCTTATGTGTTTTTAAGCAAATAAACCATGCGATATTTTTTGTGGCAGGAAAGAGGGGTTTTATTCATGGCTTCCCATGATCTGTGCCTTATTCTGACAACAATACAATTTTCAGACTTCCCAGATTTTAGATAATTTCTCTTTAAATTTACAGAGACGAGGGAAAGGATTTTTGAGGAAGGTCCTAAATATGATGTGTTTAATAAAAGACTAGCCTACTGCCCCACTTCTCTCCCAAAGACGCTCTGCGTAATCTTCTTTGTTGAAACCATAATTCATTATCTCTTCTTACCTCCTATAGAGAAGGGATTGAACTTAAATCTCCAGTTTGCACAGATTTATATGGAAAGAACCACATACACACACACATACACACATGCACAGATCTATATTAAGGAAAGCCTGTATAGGCATAACTAATGTGAGACAAAATTAGGAATTCAAGGAAGATAACAGGACTAGTTTTCTGTTTAAGTTGAAAAGATAGCAGTCTGAGTAATTCCAGAAATTTCTGTCCTTTCTCAAATAACTCAAAACATTCTTATTTCATCAGTTGGTAGCTGATATCCATGACTAATAAGTATTTATTTCAATACTATATTAGGGTTAAAATGAAAAAAACAATATCCCTTGAACTTGCTATCATTGATTTACATTGATTTGCTTTATTTGTTCAGTTTAATCTTTTCTGGATTAAGGCACAGAATAAATATATAGATGAAAAAGAGAGAGATCGATAGATACTGGTTTTAATAACATCTGATCTTTCCAGAATTCAGTTATTATGGGAAGAATGTGGAGGTGATAATAAGTCACAATTGCCTAAAAGGGAAGTGAGGATTTTTTCTACACAAAAGAAAGGACTGAAATGGAAGTTTAGACAAACTAATAATAATAATAATAATAAATTTTGGTCTATCA
This sequence comes from Potos flavus, assembly GCA_028534135.1. Taxonomy (NCBI): domain Eukaryota; kingdom Metazoa; phylum Chordata; class Mammalia; order Carnivora; family Procyonidae; genus Potos; species Potos flavus. Next base: position 124,980,028 of record CM052886.1, on the reverse strand, counting down.
CACTATTTTTGCAGGTCAAGTCTAAATTATATCAATATTTATGGATCACAGAACTATTTTAACGTTGTTATACCCGAACTGAGTTCAAATTTGGAAATTAAAAACCTTTGCCATAACAGTGGCAGAGTTGGCTAAAGGGAAAGAGAAGACTGGCTGGAAAAATGACAGAAGTTTATAGATAAAAGGAACTTTAGAAACAACTCCTTACAAATGAGGAAACAGAATCCAGAATAGTTAAGCTGGATGGTTCTCAGGTTATTAATTATAAGGAGGAACGTTTTGAGTAAGACTCAGGTTTTGTAAACTGCAAACTTCACGTAGAATAAAAACATGCTAATAAATTAATAGATCACATTAGTTTAAAATTTGACCTTAAATTTGAATTTAATTGATGACTTCAGGATGACAGCACCATCCGATTATAAGAGAAACCCTAAAGAAAAAAAAAAAAAAAGAGAAACCCTAAGTGAAGGCTGCTGTCAAGCCCAGTCAATCCCCCAAACCATAATGATAAAATGACATAATGATAAAATGATTGTTGTTGTATCCATTAAGTTTTACGTTGATTTATTACATGGTGTCAGTAGATAAACAGGTAAATAGAACTTCCATGAGCTCTCCAACTTCACCGGCAAGTTCTCATCATTCTCTCTGACTTGCTCCCCAATCTCCGTCTGAGCTCCAGCACTGAATTCTGGGCTCTATGTTCTTCTAGCTACATGTTCTACCTTCTCAATCTATGGCTTTAAATATCTATATAGCAATGACGCCCTAAAAGGTATATCTCACCCCCACCTCTCTGACAAATTCTAGTTTATAGAGTCAGCTATTTTGAAACTACTATTTGAATGTCTAAAATTTACCTTCAGATATTCTTCTCTAGTCTCTTCTATCTCAGTAAAAGGTACTGTCATTCACCTAGCTGCAAATAATTGCTACATCTGGAAATAATTCTTAATCTCATCTTTTCCCTCCACACCCATGCTGTCCAGCACATCAGTAAATCCTCTTGACTCTACCTTCAAAATATATCCCAAGTCTCATCACCTTTCTTCATCTCTACTGTGACCAGTCTTGGTATCCTGCCTTAGGATTGCCACATTTGCCTGCCCAGAACCTATAATCCATTCTCCGCTCTTTAGGAAAAAAAAAAAAAAAAAAAAAAAGGAATGATATTATGTATGCTTGCTTAAAATCTTTCCTTGGTTTGGCTCAAAATTAACACAGAATCGAATTTCAGAGGGCCTTCCCTGACTACCCGATTGAAAGTGACAGCCTTCCAATCACTCCCTTGTACAATTTCCTTTTTCATTTTCTTCACAGATAGCAGTTATCACAGTTATTATCTGTTTTATTATTTATGTACTTGTTTATTGATGCCTTTCTTCAGGTCTTCCTTTTTTAAAAACATTTTTTGTAAAGATTTTATTTATTTATTTGAGAGACAGAGAATATGAGCAGGGGGGGGAGAGGCAGGCAGAGGGAGAAGCAGACTCCCCACTGAACAGGGAGCCCCATGCGGGGCTCGATCCCAGGACCCCAGGATCATGACCTGAGCGGAAGACAGAGGCTTTAACCCACTGAGCCATCCAGGTGCCCTGCAATCGTTAGTTTTTAAATGACTTCAAGCAGTACCCTGAACATAAACAATAGCATTTTGATTCTTTTCACATTTCTAACGTGGGACCTTGCATTTGTGTATAGATCTCTGTAAATGAGTATATTGATTCAAACTCAGTGTGACTTGGCAGTTGGACTCTTGGTGTCAGAAGTAACACAACCAGAAATGTCTCTTGTCACGAACTGTGTTAAGTGACAGCATCTTCTCTTTGGAGCGTCTATGCAGGTTCATGTTATAATGGTGGTATATTGCATGCTGACCTTCCTGATCTCCTTTCTTGAACATTGAATGGTTCTGTAGCTTCTGGCCTTTGGGAGCTGGTAGTCACTTCAGAGTTTCGGGTCTGGAGGAGTACTGACTGTGACATCAGTCTCCAGTGAAAATATAATTGAGCTAAAAACAACTCCACTTGTACCTAGAGCACACAACACCCTAAAATAGCCAGAGTTTCTGGTTCAAATTTGGTTGTTTCATAAAGAATGAATTCATTATTGGCACATTTAAGTGATTTAAGAAGGATGGTCTATTGTGATTGTGAAAGAACCAATTATGTAAAGATTCAAGAAATATCACAGTTTTTGGAAATTTAAAAGGAGGATTTGGAGACCAATTCAGCTTAATTTTTTTTAGCATGAATCATTTGTAGCTTAAGATTGGAAATTCTGAGAAAAGCCAAGAAGAAGTAAAAGAGTATTTTCATAGAAAACAGATAAGCACCTGAATAAAAACAAAAAATTCAAAAATTCAAAACAGTATTGTCAAAGAACACAATTATATATATATATATGATTATATGTAATATACACATAATATGTATAATACATAATGATTATGCTGTAGAAATGCTGTAGAACTTTTAAGTGACCAACTGTATATTTCAATTCAGATAATTATGCATTATGTTACATATTATTTAAAACAGGTTTAGTCATTAGTACTGTTACAACAACCCAATGAAATGCACTACTCTCTTTTCCTCTCACTGACTAGGAGAAAATTCACAGCAGGAGCTGCCTTGCTCATAGGACTAAATCAAAAGAAAGAGTCTAAAGAAATAATTGACATTGTCCAGAGCAGGGAGCTAACAAGCCTTTCTTAACAAAAAGGCTGAAACCATCACAACTAAAATATATGTAAACGTCAATGAGATTAAATTTGCCAGGATTTTTCTCTTCTCTCCTTTCTTGGACCAGCCAATGAGAATTTTCCGACATGAGGTAATGCTCTTCACTCCTGCTTTATTGGATGAATGGGTTCTGTCTCAAGTCTGACCGGAAGAGCTTCCTCTAGGAGACTTTTACAACTGCTGCTAGACCTTTCTCCCTGCAGCCGGTGTGGTCAATTAAATTACATTTTTTTTTATAGAGTCAATTATTTTTTTCTACCTTTGCTCTTGCCTCTTAAATAATTCGATGCCAAAGACAAATGCCTTTTCTTGTTTAGCAGGAGTATTGCAAAATGGAATTTTTACTGACATTTCAATATCTCCTTGTCTTTTGCACTGTGGCTCAGAACAGTGAGAGATCACTGGGTCTGTCAGCTCAAATCTTTTAACGTTTCTTTATTTAATTTACAGTTTAATAAATGAGACAGTTTTGTTTATGGTTTGGATTTATTCTGGTCAGTTTCGTTGTTAGTTTTGAAGGTTTAGTGTTTTCTTTCTTTTCTTTTTTTTTTTTCGAGGGTGTTGTTTTTGTCGGTTTGCCTGTAATTTTGCTTTTCAATATGAGGTTTTAATTCACAAAGATCAGCATCTCATATGCTTGTTAACAAAAGCCACAGCAAATGTATAAGCTCCACTCCCCTAAGCGTTACATGTTTCATAAAAATGGATAATGCATGTCTGTAGCTTGTCACAATTATGTGCTGTACTCCCATGTATGAACAGGAAGAGAAAAATTGGCTTTGGGCTCATGAATACTAAGTGAGATTTTTGGATTCACTACACTTTCCAGTTACATTCCCCCCAAAAAGCATTGATCTGGTTATCAATAGTACATGGGTATAAGAACAAAGTTGTACGTTTTACGTCTAGTTACGGGCCCTTTTTCTAACTTGAAGCTCTTATGGAGATAACTTTTAATACATACTGTCTGGGGGAAGAGTTTTTAATATTCTTCTCCTTAAATGAAAAAAAATGAACTGAATAAATAAGAAATTAATAAGTAGACTTTCTTACAAACCATGGAGACACAGCGTAGACAATGAGAAACAGAATTTAAGAGTTAAGAAAAAAATTAGAAAGTAAAAGAATTATCTCTCTCGTGTATTATATCACAAAGGAAGAAAAATATCATTTATCTTTATATCTGCTTTTCCTATGTAGCAATAATTCAGAGTCTATCAGATCAGAACATTACTCTATAGTTAAGAAATATGCATTTTGAGTGGCACATTAAAGAATGTCGGTACATAGAATATCATATATGATATCTCAAAGCTTGAAAACATCTTGTCTTCCAGTTTGCATTGCATGAACTCTGGTAATAATTTTTTTTTTTTTTGATGTGTTGTTTTGGCATGAACAGACCCTAGTTTAATCTTGAAGGTGTTACAAAGGATTCTTAGAAAGCAAACTATATAATAGAACACATTTGATACAGTAAGGTTAATACTGCTGAATATATTATCACTGGAATTAGGGATTAGAAATCCTAAAATTTTGCTAATACAAATGAAACACGTTGTGTGTCTTCTGATTCCTATTCTGAAGATTATGGTTTTTTGTTTGTTTGTTTTCTAGTGTTTTCTGACTATAAATGATTTGTTATATCAATAGTGTTTATAGAATATTTGCTCTTTCATATCCTTGGAAACACAATAATTAACATGCAAGATGACAATTTGGGATATCTGATCATCCAGAAAGGAAAGGACAGGCTAACCTCTGTGAATAGAAAATTTGACTAGAAAACGACTCCATTGAGATGGTTTTACCTAGGCAGAGTTGCTAGGAGAGGGGCACGTTTTACATATGCTTTTTAAAATGTATAAATTCTAGATGAAAGAGCAAAGATTCATTGCATTTTAAACACGTTTTAGAAGCTAGAATTTTCTGTATGTGCTGAGGTTAAAGCTAGTTAACTTGATACATTCAAAGGAAGAAGGAGCTTAGCGGCACTAGTGGGCAAACCTACTGAACGTTGATATATCTCTATCCATTGAACCCCATCACCCACAATGAATCTAAAATAAGAATCATGCTAAGTAGCTTAGATGGGTTGGGTACAATTATTAATGCTCTGCATAGGGACCACTGCCCTGTGTAAAACCAATTTTATTCTCATCTGCAGGCCACTATTAACATTTTTTTGTGTGTGAAAATCTCTATTTGCCATTCTCATGCTTCGAACTTATTTTCCTGGAGCTAACTGTAAGACAGAGTTACAACCCAATGTGATCAAAGATTCTCATTGATTTGCAAAGCAGTGGCAAGTTTTTAGGTTCTTAGATAGAACGAATAAATAATATTTCTTCTGCAGAAGCTATTCTATTGAACTCGGGCTCTCATCAGTTTCCACACTATATGGGGATTATCATATAAAGTAGTAGAGCTGATTGATTTTTTTTAAAGTAAACTTTAAATTTTAGAACCGTTTTAGATTTACAGAAAATCGTGGAGATGGTACAGAGAATTCTCATACATCCAACAATCCATTCCCTTACATGTGGGCTGTTCCAAGGAGGACAGTATGGAAAGGAAGGAATGGTAAGAATAATGTTTTAAGGGAGAAACCTGACAAATACCACCTAAGCTGGTTGACCAAGGTCAACACCAACAGAGCTAAGTCCTGTTGAGAATATGTACCCTCGAGACGATGCAATGAAAATGGCACTTTACATCTGTGGTCTTCCTCTCAAGTACCCACACCAGTCTAATCATGAGAAAAATACCAGATGCATTCCAATAGAGGGGCATTCTAAAAATGCTTGACCAACACTCTTCAAACAAGTCAAGGTCACCAGAAAAGAAATTTAAAAAACTCTGAGAAATTGTCACAGCCAAGAAAGGGGAAGCCTATGGAGACAAGACAAATAAATGTAATATGGTACCCTGGATGGGATCCTGGTACAGAAATAGGACATTATAGTAAAACAATGGAAATCTGAATAAGAGTAGTGTTTGTCAGGTTCCTATGCTGTAAAATCCCATTTTCTCCTGCTATCCATACAGCACCCTCTGGAAGGCAGTCAGCTCCTGCAGCCGACAAGTTAAGGAGAGGGAAGCTGTGCTCCCCCTTTCTGAAGATGGAGGGTTTATATAAATTATTTGGAATTCTTCTGCAATGGAAATTTGTCTATTCTTTCCCCATTTTTTAATCTATCCAATCACTTATTTGTATCAGATACTTTCTGATTTGAATCAGTGTTTATTCAATCACTTATTTGTAATAGTCTCAACTTGGCCACTGTCAGCCACTCCTTTGACATAGTCTCATCAACGTGAGCTGTGTTTTGCTTTGTCTTGTCTTTGAGCGGATCCTTACTTTCTGACAGTGCAGGATGCCCAAGTGCACCCTGTATTTCTTACGCTGCATGCCCAAGAAGCAGCCATTTCTCCAAGGAGTTCTGGTTACTTTAATAAGAGGATGGTGTTAGAGACCAAGACCCAGGAACTTGGTATGTCCATTACTGGTGGAATACAGTTGCCCAAGATAGGGCTGCTTTCTAAAACACAACATAGTACGTCCCAGTAGATTGCTCTCTTTATTAAATTACTCACTCGGGGTTTTTCTATCATTATTCTAACCATCTTATATTTTTTTCCACCCCAATTCAGCAGTTCTAATTTAGAATGACTTTGCAAATAATACCAAAACATTGTTGTCAAGCAACACAAAGAAACATTGCCTTTCTTTTGTAATGACTTCCCCTCTTCCTAAAACATAATAATCTTATGACGCTTGCTGATTGAAAAATCAAATCAGCTCAGGAAGAAGGACCTTTCATTCTCATTGCTGCGCAAAGTAACATGCATAAGTCTGAAGGTTCATTTTTTTTAAAATGATTTAGGAAAAAAAGGTAAAATATATTCTTATTAGATTAAATTTATCTCTTTCTTCATTGATTATTTTAAAGGAGGTCACAAGGAGCATTAAAAAAAAGTGTGTAGAGTTGACAAACAAAGAGGTTGGAGTTAGGTCATTCTTCCTAGGTAGGGATCAGAAATTTCCCTTCCCCCGCTGGATCGACTCTGCCATTGTGGGCTGGCGGATGCTATGAAATTATAAGATATTCAAAGTGAGGTGGCTGCGAGCAATCAGGTTGGAAATTATTGAGATTTGCAAATCAGAGCCAAGGGATGGTTGCCCTCTGGTGAAATGGTGGCTAGGGTATTGAAACTGTGGCGATTTCAGGGATGTCGAATCAGCTCAGCATTTGGGAGGCAAGAAGCAGACTTTAGAGATGGTTATCTATGATCAAGTGGACCAAATAGGAAGGCCTTATAATTCAGCAGTAGAGAGACTTCATATAGTATAGAAGCCAGGACAAGAAAAAAAAAAATATTGAGCCAAATGGAATAGCTGGGGCTCAAATAACATATATATATATTTTTTTTAATCTATTACTTTATGTAATTTTTTCTCACTGAATAATTCTGTGGTTTTCTTCAAGAAGAGACATGGTGCATAGGATCTCCTAGAAAGAGTACCTTCCAGGGACTATATGGTTTGGGTGGATGAAATGTTCCTTCCAACCATGATTTTAAGAAAAAAAAATGGACAAAAACTACACGTAAAGTAAAACGTCTCCTGAGTGACTCTGCTTGACTGTAGAACAGTTGAACTGGGTAGGTGATTGCCAGGATCACGCCGTAGCCTATGTTTGCTTTAGCAGAAAGCCTAGGCTTTTGAACAGACATAGGTTAGGGTTATTAATCTGAGGTAAACCAAAGGCTGCATTCTGGATCCCATTTCAATTTGCCCTTGTTGTTCTAACTTTGTCCCTCGATTCTGCAAACAGGAGCCTGAGTGTGATGAAAGGCAATTATTCCAATAAGACCAATTTATTCAATAGCCTATTTATAAGATCCTCGAGAAAATAAATGACTGGGCCGGACTCAGCATGGGAAAAGAGGTCCAGGTCTGTCTCAGTTGGAATTCACAGGAAAATGCAATCTTAATTTTTTTTTTTAAACCCTGCAGGAACAAATTTTGCTGAGTGAATACCCAATCAGAAGCAGGAAAGAAGAAAGAAAACAAAAGAGGAAGAAGACAGGATCTTCTCTGTTTCCGATTATGTTTGAAACTCTGCACAGCTTCAGCTTCCCCTTCAACGGCTTACTTGTGAGTACCTGTGTCTAGGACAGGAAAGTGAGGGGACAAGTAGAGACTCGAATGAAGTCTTACAAGTGTCTTCACGCTCTCCTGCCCCGAACCTTTAATTAAGTTTTTACAGGCGCTTGAGATGTCAAGCCCAGGAGAAGTTCCTTTCTGTTTGCTCGCTTAAAAGCTTTATCCCAATTTTTGTAATAACATCTATCATGTGGGCTAATTGGTTGTGGTGCTTTGTCATTTATAAATAGCTCACACTCCCTGGGCTGAAAATCTGTGAGCCGAAAAGTAACACAAGTTTATCAGTGTGAAGGCTTTTGGCATATTAAGTTTTTCAAATTAAAAAATAAAACTTTTCTCAGTCACGAAACTGAAAACGGTCATCTCTGAATGACAGCAAACCAGACTATTTTCTAAAGTCAGTGACTATGTCATGAATTAATGAAGAAGAAAACGCAAATGCATCAGCATTAGAAAACATTTCAGGATCACAAAATCCAATTAGTCCAATCTATTGAGGGGGTAAATCTGACTTAAATTGAAAACATTAAAAAAGAGTTAATAATCAATTAGAAAATATAATGAAGAAAGAACTCCATGTGTATTACCAACCAAAAATACAAAAAAAAACCAAAAAACAAAAAATAAGGAAATTAATTTAACCAACACTCAGTGGGGCAAATATGAAGAGACTATAGAATTGTTTGACCTATTGAAAGTCTTAACTGAAAAGACAGCTATATCATGGGGTGCCTGGGTGGCTCAGTGGGTTAAGCCTCTGCCTTCGGCTCAGGTCGTGATCTCAGGGTCCTGGGATCGAGCCCCCGCATCGAGCCCCGCATTGGGCTCTCTGCTGGGCAGGGAGCCTGCTTCCCCCTCTCTCTCTCTGCCTGCCTCTCTGCCTACTTGTGATCTCTCTCTCTCTGTCAAATAAATAAATAAAATCTTTAAAAAAAAAAAAAGACAGCTATATCATGTTCTTAGATGGAAATACTAAATACTTTAATAATGGCAATTCGTTCTCATTTTAAAAATAGCTTCAAAATAATTTCAAATAAAATCCTAACACAATTTCTCTCAGAAAATTGCAAAGCGTTTTAAAAGTTTACTGGGAAAAAAAGTTTACTGGAAATTATAAATGGAAGAGATGAACCATGACAGTTTTTTTTTTAAAGAGGAGTAAAGAGGTATGACCAGATATTGAAATATATAATAGTGTTTGACAATTAAATAATTAGGGACTAAGTTGATACAAAGTAACACAAGAGAAGAAGTATCCTGAATACAGACACGTATATTTAAAATACAACAATATTTAATAGAGTAGTTATTTTAAGTCCATAGGGAAGGGGAGAATTATTCAGTGAAAACATTGGACAATTAATTCAGTGTCAGAGGAGATTAGAAATCCATGTCATAACATATATCCGTATATTTCCTATGGCAATATTGACTGAAAAGTCTATTAAAAATAAATTATAAGATAAATATAAGAAACATCTTTAGATGCATCAATACCTGCTTTGGGAATCATCCTAGGAAAAGATTATTGGGTTTAAAACTATACATTTAATAAAGATTAAAAAGACACTAAATAAAATGACACATTTTAAATATGAATAATAAACATACTAGTAGAAAATCATCAAAGAACTTAAGCATTCGTTGGAAGGTAAGCTTCATGAAGACAGAGAGACTTATGCTTCATTATTGCAGTAGGTCCTCAATAAATATTGTTTACATTCACTGATGGAGAAATACAACAGCCAGCAAACACACGAAAAGAAATGTTCCGCCTCACTAATGATCAGACATATGAAAATTACGGGAAATGCCATGTTTAGGTCACTGAAGCAGCAAATATACAAAAGTAAAATCATGGTTATTTAGTACTTGCAAGAATGTAATGAGCATAGCTGTATAATCAGGAACAAACACGGCCCTAAGAAGTGCATGTCAATGGATAATTCCCCCACTAGAAATTTATACAGATAAAACTTTTTCCAAAACGTACGCTTGTCCTACTCGATCGGCATTCTTGATTAATTGTCTTTGACGGACATTTCTTCTTGCCCAACTGTCATCTTGTGTCTGCCATTGTGCTCCTTTAGATTATTTTATGAACTTACATTTTTTTTCTTTTGCATCTCGATGAGAGCTTTAGTTTCCTAAATTCCTCTATTTTAGTTTTTACTATTTTATTTTCCTGAAGTATTTTAAATATTGAGCAACACGGAAATACTTTAATGCAATGAGGAAAGGTGCCAGACAGTGTAATCTAATGACGCAAAGAATCTTGATGATATGATATGTTAATGATGCCTAGTGACCTAGTGTCCCATACAAACGAGGATTTGTAGTAGTGCTGAAAGAAAAAGTAGTGGACGAAAATCAAGTCATCGAAATACAACGTGAGCAAAACCACAAAAAACATCCTTTACTAGCAGGTGGTATTATGTTCTTAATACAAATAGACTCATTGTTTGATTTCTTTCTAGGATACGTAATGTAAATAGAACTATAAACTGTTAATGTAAATAAAGCTCTCACTCTAAAGTTGAATATGTAGATTGTTTTCCAACAATAATTCTAGGATCTGAAATGAGGGGGAGAAAAAAAGAAGTCTAAGGACTAAGTTAAAGAGCTTAATCTGGGGGAAACCAGTGATTGGTGTATTCAATTAGATTAGAAAGTTAAACACAAGTCAATTATTTGGGCTATCTTAATCGAAGTCACTAATATGTTGTGAAACAGCAGATTGTATATTTGATGTTGTTCAAAGTTAAAAATAGCTTTGTGTATATTGTATAAAAATATTATTTTTCCTCTTTATGACAGAAACATGACCCAACAGTTACTTTGTAGCTTTGTAGGCTTGAATATGCAGGAAATGACAAAATCATATCTTTAATCAACTTTATTTAGATATGATTTACATACAAATAAATGCACCTATTTTAAATGTTCAAAGAGTTTGAAAATGTATGCACCAATTTATCCATCTCTGTACCTCGATTTTATTTTACTTATTTACTTATTTATTTATTTTTAAAGATTATTTATTTATTTATTTATTTGACAGAGAGAGAGAGAGATCACAAGTAGGCAGAGAGGCAGGCAGAGAGAGAGGGGGAAGCAGGCTTTCCGCAGAGCAGAGAGCCCGACGTGGGGCTCGATCCCAGGACCCTGAGATCATGACCTGAGCCGAAGGCAGAGGCTTAACTCACTGAGCCACCCAGGCGTCCCATGTACCTCTATTTTAGATAGACAGATAATATGTAGTGTTTTCTTTTGTGTAGATGGTTCTGTGATTATAAAGGACCGTATGGACTTGTGCGATCATCCCCACAACTGTGTAGTGAATAGTTCCATAATCCAAGAAAATTCCCTCATGTTGTCCCTCTGTAGTCAACCATCCCTTTTTGATTAAATGCCACTGTTAACTCAATCTATCCATCTGTAGTTCATCTTACATCATATTCATACCAGTGGGCACCGATCCCAGCCCTATAGGGTAAAATTTCCAAATTCTCTTTCTCCACTTACAAAACTATTCCTTCAAAAAGAGAGAAATGTCGCTCTCAGAATTTATTATAATTGCATAGCCAAATTACACAGTATCCAGCAGACAAGTAATTCTGTTATTGGATATATGAGGCAAATACTTCTGGAAAATAGTCCTGTACTCGAAAGCATATGGTGCACAATCTGCAGAGCTATATTTTGGAAACCATGATGCCAGATGAAAAGATAAATAATCAGACATTGAACTTCAGTCAGCATTTAAACCAAGGCTTCAAAGAACTTTACCAATAGAAAGGAGGAATCGGGGCAAAAGGCAGCATTAAGATACTCATGTATTCTAAGACTCGCTGGACACATTTGGACTACACCACATGGATCCTTTTGCAACAAGCCAGTCAAATTTATCTCTTGGCATAATCAGATTTCTCTGACATGAAGGAGGCCTTTTACTATCTGTTTTTGTTTGTTCGGCTTCTGCGCAGAAGGGAAACAGGTCAAATGAGTTTCACATGAAGATCTCTCGTAAACTTGGAAAAATATATAGCGTAATGCTGGTCCCCCTTTGCCACGATGGTGCATCTCTGGCTCCGTGATTCGAAGCAGACCAGGAGTTTCTATAGGTGTTTGTTTTGCATTTCAGTTTCTTACAGTCACTGGAAGACGTTAGTCTAACAGCTCTTTGGAATTGATTGCTTCCTCCATTGGCACGAACTATCCTATGAGTTCTTGCATTAAACAATTTCCGTTTGGGTTCACTAAATGATAAAATGAAATCTTACTGCAGACATAGATGCCCTGAACTCAAGTTTGGCTCTTATATTAAAAATGACAGAATGAAGGGAATTTTTTTCCCTATTGTAATACTTCATTTATTTTCCCTCTGTTGTCATGCCCTTGGGCTTTCCAACGAGTAGATTGCCATGTAAAGATAGATCTAAATATCCAACCTGAGGGACCCTACTTTCATCTGACTCTGCCACAGATCTTTCTATAAGCACAGAGAATTTCTAGCAAGTGGTGGGAAATGGGAGCAAAGCCAGGTCCTTCTCAGAGGGCGCTCCTAATACACTGCCTCTCTCCAATGCCAGACCTTCCTCGTAGTCATCAAAGAAAATATAGACACCTTGCACATTCACTGACGTGTGGTAGAGAGATTCAGCAAGCAGGTAGAATTCCGGATTTACTTTTACACCAGCCAGATAGATGGCTATAAGTATATGGTAGAGACATTGAATATGTTTTTTCTAACCTCCAGATTGGGATTTTGCACTCAGCTAATGCTTTTTTGGTTATTCTGTATTTCCCCATTTGTCTACTACAATGCAAGTTTTTTCAAAGAGGGTAAACCTGGAAGGTAGATAGCAAACACAAGCCTCATTTCCCTTTCAAACTACCTAAATATTCCGTAGTTCTTAATAGAAATGTGCTTTAAATTTATTATTGTTATTATCATGATTCTTAGTATTTTATTCGTGTTTACTGTGATCTGTGTAAAAACAATTGTCTCTGGAAGTTAACTTCACTTTTCATTGCTGCTTGGCCCACTGGAAATTATTAACTTGACAATGATGGGAAGAGGAAAAATATCTAGAAAACACCTGCACAGTGCAAAGCTGCACTGAATATTTTCTTCCCTGTAGAAGTCATTTTTATTACTTTATCTTTCCATAAAATCTTTATCAAAAAGTATATATAATGTGCCCTAGTTTACTTGGCACACATAAATTAGGGTGTATTTTTCTATTAGTTCCTTTTTCTGTTATCTTCATTTTGGGAACATCCACCTGTCGGTTTTGTAGGGCTGTATGTTTACCTCCAAAGTTTGCATGATAAAGGAGCAATTGTATCTACTTGTTCTGACTCATCCTTGAATATAATATTTTACGTTTTCTAAGCGGTTCATTTTTTTCTGATTATGCAATTAATATTATCTCATACAACATATAGTTCATAGAGATTCCTTTGCAATTTTCCTGCAATACTGATTCTGTGGGGAGCTCCCTATGATGATTCGGTTATATGAAAAATCTCCTGTAAGTTTATTTTCAGGATGTTTTGTTGGGAGACTGAAAGAAACCATGGAGATGTAATGTGTCAGTCTGTTTTCTGCTCCATGAGTCACCAGAAATGCTGTCCATAACATAGCCGATGACCTTGACGTAAACCATTCAGCTACATGTTTGCCGTCCCGATAATGCTGGACGTTTCTGTCTCCCGAGACTATTGGCTGGTGGCTTTGATGTGTTTTCTCAGGTGACTTTTGGTGTCTTCTCTACCAGATTCTTTAATGTTCATATTGCTTTGTCTCTATGCTTTGGCTCTCTTCTCTTACCCTAAAACATCTCAGCTAGTCTCGAATCTCTCAATTGCTATCTCCCCATCAATCTATCTCAGATCTGTTCCCTTGGATGGTGCCTGACTCCTGAAATCAGTATGTACAGATTAAAGTGTATATACACATAGTATATACATATATACATAATGCATACACACACACACACATATATATATAAATACATATATATCTTTGCCTACACCCGGTATGTAAAGATAGTTTCTTTTATTTTCTTCTTTTTTTCTTCTAAAAGTTGATGGTTTTAACTTGCACATGGAGGACTATGATCTATCTGAAATTAATTTTTATATATGATTTGAGGCAAGGATTGAGATTCTTTTTTTTAATTGACGCATCCATTTTTTCCATGTATTTATCCGTTTCTTATAGCATCATTTGTTAAAGAAATTTCCCTCTCCTCATTAAATGGCTTTGGCGCCTTTGTCAAAATCAATTTGTGTTGATAGTGTTCGCCTGCTTCTGGACTCTATATTCTGTTCCATTCCTCTCCTGTATATTTTTATGCCAATATAGCTGTGTCTTGATTACAGGGGCTTTGTAGTAAGCCTGGGAGTGAGTCGTTTAAGTTTTCAATTTTATTTTCCATTTCTAAGATTGCTTTAGGTTCTCTTCAGCTTTTGGATTTCCATATAAATTTTAGAAACTCTGTCAGTTTCTACAAAAATATTTGCTGAGATTATGATTTTGATTGCATTGAATCTATAAATCAATTTGGAGATAACTTATTTCTTAATACGTGTGTACATTCATCTGGGTCTCCTTTGACTTAGAATTTTTTTGCATTTTTTTACAGTAGTGTACCTGATTTGTGATTTATTCCTAAGTATTTTTTTCAGGCTATGGTAAAGAGAAGTTTTAAAATTTCACTTCCCAATTGTTTACAACCGCTATAAAATATACAAGTGAATATGGATAGTGTGAAATCTATCCCACACATTTTAATATTTTTAGGTATTGTTTTAATTTCAATTCCCAATTGTTCCTTGCCATTATTTAAAAAAAAATACAATTGCTTTTGTATTTTCATCTTTTACTCTTTGATCTTGTTAACTTTACTGATTATTTCTAGTAATTTTTTTAGAGATGTCTTATCACTTTTGTGTAGACCTTCAGGTCATTTTCAAAAACAGTCCCCGTTTTTAAATATATATATATTTCTTGCTTTCTAGGTTTACCTTGTACCCCCTCTTAGAACTGGAATTACCCACTCCCCCCAAAAAAGCCTAATTTCTTAGGTGAGACATGATAGAAGACACAGTGGTCTCTGGGCCCTCAGCTATACTGGGACAATGTTACTTCTAGGCTCTTTTACTGGAAAAAGGAGATATATTTTCAAAACCCATTAGTTTATGTTGGTATTTTCAATTCAATTTCAATATCTTAGTATTTACCTTAATTATATTTCTTTTTTCTTATCCTGAAAATCTTGACTCCCAACATCATTAACATAAGTTGTTAATTATATCCTCCTTCAATGAAAAAAGGAGCTAGTTTCTCTGTCTCTCTCTCTCACACACACACACACACTCAATCTCTCTCTCTCCAGGATAGGGAATGAACAATTTCCTTTGCAGTGGGACTATCACTAGAAACGAGCATTGACCAGGAATTTTCTCTGAAAAAAATGGAATTCTCTTCGGAGACTTTTTGCTTATAGCTCCTTTAGCCCTTATAATAAAATAATGCGGAAAATAAGATGGCACTTTTTAAAACCCTCAACTATATCCTTACGACATACTCTACTTGGATCAATACCACAAAAGTAAAAGCATTATTTTGTCCTCCCATGAATCTTTCCCAGCCCCCTCCCAACCCAACTTCCATCTGGTATGATTAAGTCAAAATCTTCTCGTATTTCTCAGTTTAAACCTTCTCTACTCTTCCAAAAAATCTCTGTTTGACGTCTCTCTCTAAACTTCCATAAATGGTTAATTAGACTGAATTACCTATGGCCAGAGTGCCCCATCACATTTCTCAGCACACCATTTAGTTACCGTTATTGCTGTTGACAAGAAGTCGGATCCCCCACTTATCCCTAAGGACAGGGCAACTGTCTTATTCTTTTTAGAATTCTCAGTGCACAGCGCACTTCTTGGTGTCTTTGTTTTCTAAAGAACAAAAGAGTAAATAAATTCTAGTCCAGATACCTCTTCTCAGACTCAAGTGAAATAGCAAGTATTCCATCCATAACGCCTTGGAAGAATACCCAGGAATGAAATAAAGCCAGCTCCGATTTCCTGGAAGTTATCTGTAAAACAGGGAGGATATCACCTGTCAGGGCAGCAAATGTCATTCTTTCCCAGTGACATGATTTTTCCATGAGTTGAGGGCTTTCGGCAGTCAAGCCTTCGTGGTTTCTGGGGTGGGGAGATTCTTATAAGCCTCAGGGATTGAGTTTGAATTGGCAATCTCAGAGCCTATTCCCATCGATCTTCCAAACCATTGTCCTTCCTCACCCCAGTAGTGAAGACACTTCTAGGGATGACAGTTGTTGGTGGGGAGGCTCCGGCATTGCTATCCCCCTTCCTCATGAGTCAAAATGTCTCAGGGCCCCTAATGGATTCCTCTCATTGTAGACATCCCCCGTGTCCTTCTCCTAAAAGCAACTTGCAAAACCTTGTGTTTCTCTTCATGTAATCCTGACGATTGTTGTTGGAATTTGGGCAAAGTTGGAGGGAGGTGTGGAGTAGAGATGTGTTGTTAGATGCAGGCTGAGGCACGGTGTAACCATGGCTAAATAATCAGCTAATACTTGCGGGGAGGGAGAAAGGAGTGCTGAAATACGCCGCTCCATCACAGAAGAACTCAGAGACAAGATCAGTTGAGAACATATCCCCATGAATGAGAGAAGAGAAATACACAGAGCCCCACATAGGCATTAGAACTTACCTCCATGTCAGCATCAGAACTTTTAATTAGAATTACATGATAATTACTTCGCAAGTCTATGTCCGGCTGAGCACTCCTCACGTCCACGACCGTGGACCATTTGTCTTTTTTGCGGCTTGTTTATCTCATCTTTATAATGCATGGGTGGAATAAATTTTTTAACCTTTTGTTGAGGAGCTAAACTCTACTTTTTACAGGGCAGAAAACTGAGGTGAGAAGCAGGCAAATTAAAATAAGAATTGAAGGTCCTCACTGAAAAGACTCCCAACCTCCAAGAAGAAACAACGGGCTGGCTGAGGTTTTAACCAAAGCAGAAACTGTTAGAGGATGATTAGACATCTAGGGTCCGAAGGTTCTGTATCTCGCTTTCAAAGGAACTGTGCATTTCATGCGCGTTTCTTGCTAGACTAACAGAGATAACATTGCAAGCAAAATCCTAAATACAATAAAATGTTTTTCAATAGAAACATTTACTCAAATATACTATTTTTTATTATTTTGTTTTTGTAGTTAAATATATAGATAACATACAATGTGCCATTGTCACCATTTTTAGGCATACCATTTGGTGGTATGAATTATGTCCACAGTGTTGGACATCGTCACCATATCCTAGTCCCCAATTTTTTTTATGACCCCAACAGAAATTTTAATTAAGCAATAATTCCCCACCATTCCCCCATCCCTGCTCCTGGTAACCTCTACTTTCTGTCCTTATCAATTTGTCTTATTCTAGATACTTTATATACAAGTGGAACCATACAATATTTGTTCTTTTTTTGTGTCTATTTTACTTAGCATAATGTTTTCAAGGCTCATCCTATTATAGCATGTATCAGAACTTAATTCCTTTGCATAACTGAATACCATTCCATTGTATCTATGCACCACATTTTGTTTATCCATTCATCTATTGATGGACATTTGGGTTATTTCTACCTTTTGTTTACTGTAAATCATGCTACTATAAACATCGGCATACAAGTACGTGACTCCCTGTTTTCATTTCTGTTTGGATGCCTAAGAGCGGATTGAATATACTATTTTACAGTGCATGAGGTTAAAAACAACATAAAATGTTTGGCCCTCTTCCAGATATATATTTTTTAAATCTGAGAAATTTAAAAAAGTGTTTATTCCTATGTATATTTTGATTGAATATTGGAAGACTATAAAGTTAAGAAAATAAAATAAGGCATTCAAAAACTTGCCTTTTTCCATTAAAATTTGAGGCCATTAGGGCACCTGGGTGGCTCGGTCGGTTAAGTGTGTACCTTCAGCTCAGATTGTGATGCAGGGTCCTAGGATCGGGTCCCACATCAGGCTCTCTGCTCAGTGGGGAGTTTGCTTCTCCCTCTCTCTCTGCCCCTCCCCCCTGCTCATGCTCTGTCTCTGTCTCTCTCTCAAATAAATAAATAAAATCTTTAAAAAATAATAAAACAAGTTTAGAGGGCATGAGACTTGAACATGAGACATATTTTTTAAGGATTTGTCAATAGCTGAATTTAGTTATCGATAGTTAAAATCAGCAAGTGAGTAATAATTAACAGTTAACAAAACACCCATCCGGGTGCCTCTCCTTCCACTCGTGATAAACTAGTAGATTTGTTACAGTTTTTATCATGATCCACCCCACTACTGAGAATGCCACTGCATAAGAAGGGAGGGTAGCTTTAAAAGATAAATTGTAGAAATAGTTATATTAGTAAAGGCGAATATGTGCAAATCAATCAGTCGTTGAGACAAAGAGTGAGACGCTATGAGAGAGAAAGACACAAACCTGAGAGGAGAAATAATAAAACTGGAATTTCTTGCATTCTGTTAGCCACAGTAGAAGGAAACACAAAAGCATAGAAGGCATCTGAGCAAGCTAACTGCACATCTTCCGCTCCTGGTTGTCTTGGTGATGACATTCCCATTTTTTTTTACTAATGACCATATCATAATAGCAAATGAAAGAAATACTCTGGATTCCATAAAGTCTAGCTCTCTCCAACTTATCAGACAATCCGAAGAGTATTTAAGGGGAGTTTTGCTGCAGATAAATGATGATGTTATTGAATGTGGTATGATGTTATTGAATGTGGTAATGTCTCTTTTCACTGGCTTGCCTGGGGAAAAAAAATGAAAAAAAGGCAAAGTTCCTGTCTTTTCAAAAATTTAAATAAATATATGTAATTTAAATATATTATATATATTTTAAATATATAATATATAACTTAACCAAATCCTGTATGCTTGAAACCTGTTCTGGACATTCCTGGGTTTTACCTCTCCCGCTGAATGCGAAGAGACACTCTTGAAAAATAAAACCTCTCGTTAGGCATTCCCGTGGGATCGCCTGCCTAGCATCACTACTTGGGAGAGGACCAGAAGTCCAGGATCTTAGATGAGAAAGTGAACTAATATTCTCTGTCGCTCTCTCTCTCTCTAACTCTGTGGGAGCTCAGAGCAATCTCAGCTAGCTGTTTCTTGTACTACTCTACCTGCCGTCACCCCATCTTGGAGGACTGTAGAAGCGGGGACAGAATATGGAGCCAATAAACGTCTGCAGCCTAACTTCCTCACCGAGTGAGCAAATGAGCGGAGTTCAGTAACTGACTCAAGTTCTCCAAGTTAGCAAGCATGTAGGCAGGATTCGAACTCAGGTACTTGGTCTTGAGATCCAGTGTCTATCCACTGAATCACAGTATCCGTGATGTGTCCAATTAGCCAGACTGTTTAATCAAATGAGGAAACACAATGAAGTGTAAATCATCTAAAAATCACACCCAACAGAAAGCCCGCTGCACAGTTTTTCAGAGTAAGAGGTGCAGAGCTGGGGGAAATTTCAGGACTGGTTGTCTCTACTGCTCCGTCCCATCCATGGGGAATGAAGCGCTTTCCCCCTTCCTGCTCAGCTGCCTTGGACTTGTCCTACAGACCCAAACCAGCTGTGGCAGCCTCAGCCACCACTCAGCAGCAAAAAGCTAGAAAGAAGGAGGAGAATTTGTCCTTGACCTGTGTCTCTTTTCAAGAGCAAGTCTCCCAGAATCCCCGAGCCAAGGGGCTTCAGGTCATTGGCCAGAAGGACATGACATCCCTCTTCCTAAATGAATCAGTGACAATCAGGGAAACAAATTATCCGTATTTGTTTGCACGAATCAAGCACTGGGGGGAGAAAATGTCAGCTCCTCCCGAAGGCATACCTCCTGCTACCTGAAAAATCAGGCAATCTATAGGGCCAGCTGCTTCAACTCGCCAACCTTTGGGTAAGAAGTAGACACTAGAACAGTTTTGAATTGTTTTGCCTTATCTCTTCATAACTCTCTGCTAGAAGAGTAAAAGAAGAGGGAGTCAAGAAGCAGGATAACTCACTTGCTTGATAGCCCACACCGAGGTAATTTGAGCTTAACCTGTCATATTTGTCTTATCAGTTCATAGTGGTGCTCCCCGTAGAGGCATCAGATTTTCCCTCTTTAAGTGCAAGCATAAAATTACTTGGAGAAGACAAAAAGTTGGCCGTTCTGTGTTGATTTGGCTGAGGATATCTGACATGCAGAAGAGAAGAATACACCGCTTACGTGGAAAATAGCACAGGTGGTCTGGCGCTACATACGGAACATGGCGGCTCTAGGATATTGGAATTAAAACAGCAATGACATATCCTATCATTGATTCAGAAACATGTTTCCTGTTCTCATTTGCGGCCCTTTCAGTTCTCAAAGTGTAGGCGACATTTTCTTCCAATGTTTTTTTCATCTCCAACGGCTCTGTGATTTAGACAACAGCCAGAGGAGCATGTGATTAATGGGGACCGTGAACTGAGGATGGACAGCTGCTGATTCACAAAGAGATGCTTTGTGGGCGTGTTACTACATGTACAAGAAACTCAAGAAATTGACAGTGTGTTAAGCTAATTGAATCTCTCTGTGAGAGTTACTGTAACTTTTGGTCAGGCTAGGATGGAACCGAGTGTTTATACCATGGTAAGGCAGCTAAAGACGAAGTCTTCCCGTGCTACTGATAGTAGCATTCAGCAAGACTGAGCCTTCACCAGAGTCAAGCTGGCGTACGTGTCCTTATCACCTTCAGTGTCCTGCTGGCCTCCTTCCATTCCTTCCATGGAAGATCCCGTGCTCTTCCTAGAAGGCTCGGTTCTTCACGTGGCCCTAATTATGCATTTCCAACCCAGCCTGCCGATAGCAGGGATGCATGTTTCTTTGTTCCCAAATTCTTCTAACCTGTATCTGGAGGGTTGATGGAAGCCCTTAGACCCTTTCTGGTGTGATCATTATTCATTTTATTGCAATTATTATTTTCATTATTTTAGTAGTATTTTTTATTATATTCTCTAACATTTCCCTGTAGGTTCATTGGGTATCTATTGATTTTTGCAAACGATGACTTTTGGAATTTTTGATAATAGATGTTGGTGCCTCTTCTTTTTCTCTCTCATTCTGTTGACCAGAACCACCAGTATAATGTTGCACGTCAATGATAGAAGAACTAAGCATCCTCGTTTTGTTGGGACTTACATGGGAATATGTGTAATAAGTCAGTATCAAATTTAACATTTTTATAAGTTTTTTGAAGTTTTCTTTTATCAGGTTATCAACAATCTATTTTTTTTTTGTTTCCTAGGATTTTTTTTTCTTAATTACTAACCATTGACTGTTATCTATGATTATTGAAGGGATCTGATTTTTTTCTTTTTTAAACCTGCTAACTTGGGTTCCTGGGTGGCTCAGTTGGTTAAGCGACTGCCTTCAGCTCAGGTCATGATCCCGGAGTCCCGGGGTCGAGTCCCGCATCGGGCTCCCAGCTCCACTGGGAGTCTGCTTCTCCCTCTGACCTTCTCCCCTCTCATGCTCTCTCTTTCTCTCTCTCTCTCTCTCTCTCAAATAGATAAATAAAATCTTAAAAAAAAATAAACCTGCTAACTTTTGGTAATAATATTATTTTCTTTTTCAATTATTTTTGCATTCTTGGAGAAAACTTCATAGTTTTAATAAGCTAAGAGACTCCATTTGTCAAGATTTTTATTGATTATTTTTGCATCTAATTTTTTAATTTCTCTCTCTCTCTCTCTTTTTAAAGATTTTATCTATTTATTTGACAGAGAGAGAGATCACAAGTAGGCAGAGAGGCAGGCAGAGAGAGAGGGGGAAGCAGGCTCCCCGCTGAGCAGAGAGCCCAATGCGGGGCTCGATCCCAGGACCCTAAGATCATGACCTGAGCCGAAGGCAGCGGCTTAACCCACTGAGCCACCCAGGGGCCCCTAATTTTTTTAATTTTTTAAATTTTTGCTATCATTTTACTATCATTTCCATTTTACTATCATTTACTATCAATTTTCCTAAAATAGGAATTATGTAATCCTTGATAATTTTGTAAAATTATTTCCTTCGAAGGAAGATTTTTGACTTTGAATCCTTTCCTTTTTAATATTTTTCACTAATATATGTTTTCCATTTATTCTTGATTAAATTTTGGTGATTTTTTTTAATTGTCAAGCCTTTGAAGTTTAAAAATTGATTGAATAATATCATTAAATGTCCATTTTTATTTTGGTTTAGTTTTCACTGTATCTCTCCTAATGTGATGTATTTGTGACTTCTCTCCTTTTCCCAATCAATGTGGGGGAAATGGGCCTATTATGTTTGTATTTCAAAACTCAACTTTGAATTTATTGGTCATCTATATATTTTTGCCTATTATATTCTGCTTTTAAGTCTATTATTTTCTTCCTTTTATTTCCTTTAATTTTGTAGTATATGGGATTGTCAGTTGAGAAATTAGCAACCTTATTTTAGTCATTTTTGTTACATAATGAATACATTTATAGATATAAATTTGTCCTAAGTACCTCCTAAATGACAATCCACAAATTCTTAACTGTGTAATATATTCATTGTGGTACAGGACTAAATACTTTGTAATATCCATAATATTAATTGCCTTAGCTCACAGTTTATTATATAACATATATTAAATAATATTAATAAACTAGTATATACTAATTAAAGTAATAATAGAAAATAGATGGCTTTTTTCTGAATTTCATTGGATTTATATGAATTGTCTTTTCAGTATTGATCTCTACATTGATGGCATTAGTTCAGAGAATGTAGTATATATATTATTGATTCTTTAGACTTCTTAGTTTCCTGACATATAGTAAATAGAGTTCATTTTTTTCCCCATTTTTAAGTCAACTTTACTGGATAATAATTTACCTACAATGAAACTAACCCATATAATTCAACAAGTTGTGAAAACTATATACACCTTTGTAATTGTCACCACAATCAAGATGTAGAATATTTCCTTCACTCCTAAAATTTTACAGGAAATATTCCCTCTCTCCTCCCCCAATCCTAGACACAGACTCTGCTTCTCTGCTTTTATTCACATTAGAATGCCTTTGGGCTTTCTAGAACTTCATGTAAATAAACTCATCCATATGTACATTTTATGTATGGTTTTGTTTTGGGTTTTTTTTTGGCTCAATAAAATGTTTTTAAAATTCACCCATGCTATTGTATTTGTTATTAGTTCATTTTTTATAATGCTGGATAGTTTTCTGTTATATGAATATACCTTGGCTTTTTGGGGTTTTTTTTAAATGCATTCCTCCAATGCATTTGGCATTTGGATGATTTCCAGCTTTTGGCTCTTATGAAGAAATATTCTATTAACACATCTGTTTTTGTGGACGTACTTTCACTTATTTTTATTTTGTATTGTGGTAAGAGCACTTAACTCTCTCAAAAATGTTTTAAATGTGTAATACATTATTGTTGACTAGATCTGTAGAGCTTATTCATCTGTCTTCACTAAAAATCTTTGCCCATTGATTAGTAATTCCCCATTTCGCCCTTCTCTCAGCCTCTGGCAACTACCATTCCACTCTTTGATTCTATGAATTTGGCCATTTTGGTACCTCATGTAAGTAGTATCATGCAGTATTTGTCTTTCTGGGACTGACTTATTTCACTAGAAGAAACTACAAGACAGTACAGAGTGGAGCAGGGAGATCATTGAAGTTACCCATGCGAGAAAAAATGGCGCTGGGACAAAGGTGGAGTCAATGGGGAAATGGTAGGACTTTGGGTATATCTGAAGGTACAGCCAGTATAAACCCTAGTGGAACCTAATGCTGCCGAGAGAATGAGGAGATTCAAGACTGACTCAGGGTTTTCCCCTCAACAACTGATTCACCATCAACTGAGACTGGTAGGAATAACGTGAGAGCAATCTTTGCGACATCAGATCTCTTTTAGACATGAGATGTGTCTTAGCAAGAAATCCACGTGGGTATGCTGAGTAGGCACTGCATTTATGACACCGAAGTTCGTGGAAGTGACTCCAGCCAGTGGGATCATTAGTGTATACACGGCATTTAAAACTATAGAACTGTTTTACTGTTTTATTCTGTGCTCAAGCTAAGTGTGTTTTCTTTTCTTTTTTTAAAGTTATCTTTTGAAACCCCTCCAGTTTTCCTGCCACTTCATAGAAATACCCACAGTGTTTAGTAATTTAGCAGCAATTACATCTGTTGACATTCCAGCTGTTACTTACGGTATCTTCCTCTCTCTCAAAAATCAGAAAACTGAGAACAAAATGACACCTGACAACATTGCCAGCTCAGCACGTCTGGAGACACGACGTGTCTGACTAAGGGAATGTGCAGCCGGCTTATGGGGTGAGAAAGGACTCGAGACATCAAATAATCACAAATTTCCATTTTTAAAGGCTTTAAAAATAATTAGGGAAATGAATTAAAAACAGTTATATCTTTAGATGACGAAAACATCCCCTCTGACCATAGACTCTTTGAGGCAACTTAAGAAACCATGTGTGCGCTGAAGAACACTCCAGCTCTGCGAAAACCTTACAGAGTCTAAAATGCGTAGAAGGTGGGGCACCTGGGTGGCTCAGTGGGTTAAAGCCTCTGCCTTCAGCTCAGGTCATGATCTCAGGGTCCTGGGATCAAGCCCCGCATCAGGCTCTCTCCTCAGAGATTCTGCTTCCCCCTCTCTCTCTGCCTACTTGTGATCTCTCTCTCTATGTCAAATAAATAGATAAAATTTAAAAATAAATAAAATAAAATGCGTAGAAGGCGTACGCATAGAACAGCATTTTCAGCGATTCAAATCTGAAAAATAATTGTAATGAAGGCTAAATTTGGTTAAATAGAGAAAATCTTTTCTATCATCCTCTAGGAGTTCCGAAATTTAAAATATTCATAGACAAATGTCTCAGGAGGGGTACTATTCTCCGCTTCTCTGTGTACAGTCGCTGATGCAAAGGTGAAGTCTTGGTGACATGACTTTCTCAGCTTTCCTCATTTCATTTGTTCAGAGTTGGAGGGAACTCACTGGAGCAAGATGGCTTGAGATTTCTTTGTTGTTCCATTATATCCCGCTGGGCTTTCCTTATGCTCAAAAACACAAATTGTAGTTACTAATCGATAGTTGTTCTTGGGCAACGATTTATGTGTTCTTTTGTACCCTGTGTACTTGAAATCACATTCTCAACTCCTTCCTAATCAATTAAAGGTGGTTGCAGGCTCTTGTTACATGATTTGTGATGAAAAAAGTAAACCTCTCTTAAGAAAAGTGGGGGCCATATACTTTGCTCTGGAACAACTATATACGGATGGCTACAAAAAGCCTGATGCCATATTTCTAGGACGGACTTAGAGTTCTCATTTGCAACCTCATTGCAAAATTTGTTTTTACAATGGCTAACAGAAAGCTTGGAAATTGATACTAAATTTACCTTTACCTCGTGGGTCATGTCCGCTAGCCAAATACACTCAAAGGTATGTTCAGCTCTATGAGGAGCAGCATGTTTTTGTTTGGTTTTGTTTTGTTTCCTTTTTGTTTTGTAATAATTATAGACTCACATGAAGTTGCAAAGGTAGTACTCGTGCCCTTTACCCAGTTGTACCCAATGGTTAACAATTGTACACAATGGTTACAATCCGACAGAATTAAAGTACAATATGGAAACTGGGAATTTGAGGTTTGTACAATGTATGTGATAGTTCTCTTGTTCTATGTCATTTTATTACACATGTAAATTCATGAAAGGATCAGAGTGTGCATTTATATGAGATGCAATAATAGTTTTTTTTAATTAAAAGTGTCAGTGCTCACACATATAATTAAGGACTGCCCCTCAAGACAATTAATTACCTTAAAAGACTACAATCTTTTCAAAGATGGATACTATGCTCAAAATATTTCTTCTCTTTTAAATATTTCTTCTCTTGCAGTTGTGCTTCGAAGTCACTGCAAAACACAAAAAAGACTCACCCAGAGCACCTATCCTGTCCCGCAATCTTATCCTGTTTCCTCTTAAGGTTACTGTTTCATTCTCTGCTCTGGCAATGCTAAGCCCTCAATTCTTTTCTTAAACCTATGACTTTTCCCTTGTCTGCATCACTGTCTGCAAACTGCTTTGCTTCCCAATTCTCTGAGAAAATAAGACCCTTAGACATGAACTCCTTTGACATCTTATCAAAGCCTGCTACAATGGATGAAGTAGCCTTCTTCTCATCCACAACCACTCCTACGTTCTCCTATCACCTTTGTAAGTGACAGAGCGATAACAAGGGAGAAAGGCTGGAGAAAGGCCCCAGATGATGCTCTCTCCTCCCTCGGCAGAGTTCATCTCATCCCACCCATGCCCCACTCATACCCAAGGCATCCTGCTCTTGGTTGGCCAAAAAGTGCTTTCTCTGCTTGATGTTAAAAGATATAACTCTTTTAATTGTAAAAAGGGATATATACATAACTCTATAATCTCAAAGAGGGAATTTGTATGAGATTTGGTTTGGGGACTATTTCTTATCAGTGCCATGGTTTTTAGCTCTGGTTTATAACTCTGGCACTTGAGGTCCTGGCTGCAGCATAGAATACACAGTCACGTCCTTCTGGTGAGGGACACAAGCTTAATCAAGGCAAAACCTTACTGGAGTTTCCCTTTATCAAATCACTTGGGTAGAATGTTTGCCTGTGATAGAGTATTATAGCAAAGCATTCAATGGATACTTTACGGCTGGTAATATACCTCAGAACAGCCTCTGAGACATAACGTCGAAAATCCAGTTAGTTTTATTAATATTTGAACACATATATTTCTGTGTGAAATATATACCTTCAGTGTGGGAAGACGTTTTAAGCTATATTTGAATACGCTTCCCCTTGCAGTTTGAATATTTTCATTGTGTCACGCGTGTGGCATATTTCAATATTTTTAATAACAGAAGATAGAAAACAATATTCGATTTGGATGAGCCTGTGATGTATATATTACGCCTTCTAAGAGGAAGCACGCATTTTCGTGGCCCAATTAGCAAAACGCTGAGATAATCAACAGTAATTTGGAAAGTCTGTGAACCTAGGGGTCGGTCTGTAAATAATAGCCAAGCTGATCCAATACTAGTATTGGCCTCAAGATTGCCCCCATTTCCAAGGCAAGTGCCGTTCAAAATTTTAAACCACCTCAGGCTAAAACCTGTTAAATCCATTGTCAGTTCATTTGCAAATTTTCCTTTCTCTCTAACCTGAAAATGTTTGGATTTGTCAACCCATTTAGTCAGCAGCTGACTGTGGATTTTTGCTTACTGTAGGCAAACTGGAAATTGCCTACTCTTTCCAAATCCCATCCTTCGACTCACTCACCGGTCATTTTGCATTTCGTTCCCAGTTATGGTTTGCGTGGCGGTGGTGGGAGGCGGGGTGGCCCACCTGCTCTGTCTCCGAAGTACAATCAGACTTGTATCTAGAACGTGCCCTGATTTAATGACAGTTACCCTTCTATCCAAATCCTCTGTAAGGCTACGGCGAAATTCCGGTTCCCAGTAGTCAGCGAACCACTGATTGAGAGATGGCTCAAGTGCTTGGTGCTGTGACAAAAGCCATCGCTTCTCAGGCTCCTCAGAGACACCGTAATGAAGTTTCTTGGTTGGAGCAGTGTGGAAAATCTATTTTGTGGCATTTAGAAAAGATAATGCTGCAGGTGCCCCTATGCACAAGTGTAATTCCAATCATATTGTGTCTAAATAGGCAAAAATGAAGGAGTAGATTGTATTAAAATAATTCTCTCGCTCACAATCACCTACTGCACCTGCCGAGTTAATGTTGTCTATTAGCATCCCAAAGTAATTAGTATTTTAATAAAGGCACGATACCTGGTATGGTTAACACTAACTCGGTTGGTAAATCCTCTCTATTTATCTTTTCAGCCTCCATCACCACCCTCATCAAAGCTGTTGGTCCATGTCGCCTGTGGTCTTACTGTTCTCCTGAATATCATGACATCACGTAAGGATCCAGAAAAAATTGTCATTGTTCCCGGATACTAATGACATTGAATTCCGCACAGCGTATGAAGAGGGGATTTTAGGTATAGGTAGCGAGTACCCCTGTAATAATTTTTGTTTTTAAAAAGCAAGATTGTCTTACCCTGATCTAAAATGCGTAGGTAAACAGTGTAACAAAGCCCTTGGCCCATAAATTAGAGATGTCTCCTAAATGGCCTTTCTGTTCCTACTATTGCTTCCCTGTCTTGTAGTCCCAGCAGAGCAGCAAATATGATTCTTTTAACATAGATGTTGGATTGTGTTACTCTGCCTTGACCGTCACTCCCCATCTGACTCAGAATCCAAAGTAGAGTCTTCAAACACCCTACAGAGCCTTTCGGAGGTGGACAGGTGGATCGTGCGCGTTCTCTGGTCTCACCCCCATTCTTCCCCTTACTGACTATTCTCTGGCCTTAGAGCGCTCCTGTTGACATTTCATTCTCGGTATGAGATACTCTTCCCTCTGTATTTGCATAGCAACCACTCCCAAGTCCTCTTAATGTGAGATACTCCCCGTGGTACTTAAAATGAAGACCCTCCACACCATCCCGGGACACCTGGTCCCCTTACACTGTTCTCTTTCTTCTTTATTTCCTGTAGGTCTTCTCCTTTTCCAGCATACTCTATAACTATTTGGTACACTATATGCAGATGGCTCCCAACTTCGGATAGTACGACTTACAATTTTTCCACTTTCCAATGGTGCAAAAGTGATATGCATTCAGTGGAAAGTGCGCTTCAGACTTTGAATTTGGATCTTTTGCCAGGCTCTCCTGTGATGCGGGGCAGTGTCTACATTCTCCATGGGTCTCTTGTGTTTCTGCAGCCCAGAGTCAGACATGTGATCATGAAGGTGAACAACCACCACACTCATAGCCATTCTGTTCCTACACACTGCTCTGTCTTTCATCTTCAGTACAGCATTCAATACCTTACATATTCAATACTGTATCCAATAGGCTTCGTGTTAGATGACTTTGTCCAACTGTAGGCTAATGTGAGCGTTCTGAGCACATTTAAGGTAAGCTAGGCTGAGCTATGATGTTGGGGAGGCTATGTGTATTAAATGTACTTTTGACTTAATGATTTTCCAACTTAATGATATGCATTTCAACTTATGATATGTCAGGATGTAATCTCACTGTAAGTCGAGGACTATCTGTAATTCTCAAGAATTTTCAAGCTTTTACTTTACTTGAGAGCTAACAAGTTAGCCTACTGCCATGTCATAAAGTCTGGCAGAAATCATCAGGTTGAGTCAGAGAGTAAAGATTTTCTTACTTTCTAACACAGTAAGCCACATGAATGTCAACATATTCGCACCAGTTCCCCTTGCTTCGAGACCCGTGGAGGCAATGTGAGTGGGTCCAGATAGATGCCTACACACCCACTATATAGTACCCGAAGCTTAGAGAATTCAGATTCTTTTATAGTGTGCAATAAATGGCCTATTCTTTCTTCCAGAGTGAGATAGTATCTCTGTCTTCCAAGGCTGTTCACAGGACAGATATTCTGGTTAATAAAGGCCAGAAAAGGGGCAGTCAAAGCTTTGCTAGCAAGATGTGCAGAAACACAAGAGACCTATGGAGGATCATCTCCCAACTATAATATAACTTTTATACTTGAGGATATAGGTTCCCCCTAAAGTAAATTCCCTCAGAGATCTTATTTATTCACTGATACACTCAAAAGGCAAAGAAAATGGGTTTTGACTTTGTTTTTTAATCCCCAATCCCCAAATCTGCCACTTCCTCCCTGGATGCCTTTAGTCAGAGTAATCTCTATAGTATCAATTTTCTCAATCATAAAATGGGAATGGTAACTAACACCTCTCTAACACATTGTGGGATGAAGTTAATGTTAAGTGTCGGTAAATGTTGGAATTCTCCAAGGCTCAGATGTAGACAGGAAATGAAATCTCATCTTGGGTTTCATGGCTTGACTTTGGCCATATGTGATGACTTTTGAATTTATTTTGCTAGCCTAGTCCTTTTCTCTGACACTTAGTCCTGTCTATCCTACGTGTACCCAGGCTGAATTCATTTTGATCTTTCCAAGCGGGGTCCTCTTCCAGGTCTCTTAACACAGTAAATGGCCCCTCCATCCATTTTTTGATGCAAGCCATAATCCATGAGTTATCTTCGACTTCCTTCACTTCCCATTCATCCCACATTCACAGTCAATCACTCATTATTTCTTGTTCATTTTACCACTTAAATTTTTTTGGACTCTATTCACATTTTTACATGTCTGCTGATACAAATGTAAATTCAAATCCAGTGATTCTCAGCTGTCTCAGATCAACACCTCCCAATTACAGAGAATATTTTATAATACCTCCCTTACTATGCTGAAAAAAACCATATCTAATATAGCCCCACTTACACATAAAGTTTCAACACAAAGTGAAAATATTTTAATTATAATACTAAGTACAAATAGATGAAAATTATATTAAAGTAATATGTATTTCAATATGTCAATATCAGGTGTGGATAGATCAGAAGACCTAATAATGCCATCAGGGGTGTATGTCCACATACAGAATCGTTCTGGATTTGAAAGCCACAAAGTCAGGCAGGTCCTAACTTTGGCAAGTCCACCGTATTGGACTCAAATATCACGAACAGCCTTACCTTCAGTGACATGATTTTCCAAAATGGCCCAAACTCTTAGTTATTTCCCAAGCAAACTGAAGGACACTTACGTCTTCATTTACATAGGAGGCGCATTCCTGGAAAATCCAGCGTATGCTTAAACCATGCAAAAGTACTGTGGATTCTATCCAGAATTTTCACATACATGAAAGCCTATGCTTTTAAGTGGCCATTCCAAAGTTTTATAAGACAGAGATGATTATCTCCTCACCTGTAAATATCCTGCATATTTTA
The DNA here is from genome assembly GCA_028534135.1 of Potos flavus. NCBI lineage: Eukaryota > Metazoa > Chordata > Mammalia > Carnivora > Procyonidae > Potos > Potos flavus. Next base: position 124,949,115 of record CM052886.1, on the reverse strand, counting down.
AGATATGCCTAGTAGACCTAGACCCCACCTACCATTAGGTGCCACTACCCAGTAGTCATTACCTCCTTGGAAAAAATAAAACAAAAAGGAGCAAAAACATTTTCATTACTCTCTAAAATTGTCATGGCAGGGTATGTCACTCTCATTGAGAACTACTGCTATAGATCAAATTGTCTTTACTCTTAACTCATTAGCTTCCTGACAGTCTTTTTGGCTTTACTCTTATCCCCTCTAATGTATTCTCTCTGTTAGCCAAGGCTGCTTCTCAAACCTGGATTATTTCACTTGTATTCGTCTGGGTTCTCCAGAGAAATAGAACCTATAGGATATGGAGCTATATATGAATTTATTACAAGAATTGGCTCACGCAATTTTGGAAGTTGAGAAGTCCCAAGATCTGCAATCAGTAAGCCAGAGACCTGATGGTGTGATTTCCAGTTTGAGTCCCAAGGCCTGAGATCCAGAAAAATCTGATGATGTAAGTTCAGGTCCAAAAGCCAGTAGGTTCAAGACCTCAGAAGAGCCAATTTTTCAGTTAAAGTCTGAAGTCAGGGGGAAAAAAAAAAATCAATGCCCTAGCTCAAAGCAGCCAGGCAGGAGGAGTTACCTCTTACTCTGGGGAAGGTCAATCTTTTGACCTATTCAGGTCTTCAACTGATTGGATAAGACCCACCCATATTGGGGAGGGCAATCTCAGTTTTACTCAGTTTACCATTTCAAATGTTAATATCATCCGAAAACACCTTCACAGGCACACCCAAAAATATTTTTGACCAGATACCTGAGTACCTTGTGACCCAGTCAAGTTGATACATGAAACTCACCAGCATTATTGCCATTTCATTTTCTTAAGGCATAAAAGCTTTGCATGACTTCTAAGGCCTTAAGTTATCTAACTCTTGTTTGCTCTCAAGCCATAATTCCCTATTTGCAAATCCCACTTATGGTTTAGCCACACTGACCTTTCAATTCTACAGATGCAGTATGATCCCCCTCACTTGATAGGGTCCGTGTGTCTCTGTTCTCGCTGTGTACTCTTCCTAACACACCAACTTTCCAAGTTAACTCTGAATTATAGCTTCTCTGCTTAGAAGCTATAGGCTTTTGCTTAGAAGATACAATGACCTTTCAGAAAAATTTATCTTAAACTTCTCTATATGGCCAAAGGTGACCTTAAAAATATTTAACAAGCAAGACACGGGAATCAATCAATCAAAACACATGCCAGCTACCAGAGAAGCATCCGAGGGACACTGATCTATTAGGGGTCAACCCATTAGTTGTTGGGTCACGTTGTGCTCTGGGTTGGGATGATCCAGGACATTCCTGAGGACAGAGTAGAACCGTCAGAGAAGGTGGGCACTAACAGAATTGGAGAATCAAATATTTACCAACTCTCAACTATGTTAATATTTTGAAACCAGGATGGCTGTTGAAAGTAAAACAAATTATATAATAATAAATTTTATAATTATCTTTATAATAATTATTATTATTATTATTACGTACCATCAGTTCATGCCAGTATTTAGACTGAGATGGAATTTACCTATAGATGTTGGTAGCACTCTCAATCTACTCCACTCAAGGAAGAAATCTTTGTAGAGCATGTAGCTGGGGGAATTCTCCTTTATTATCCTTCACACAATTATAATTTTACTCTTATTTATAAAATGATTTGATTGAGCTTTCTACCATGAGATTGTAAATTCAGTGAAGGCAGGAACTATATTAATGCGCACCACTTCATACTAAATACCAAAAATAAAATGTGTGGCACCTATTGAGGTCAACAAATATTTACTGACAGGATGAACGTAAACATCTTTCTTCAAGTAAGTACTCGACACGTCTTAATTTATTTTTTGTTCTCCGACTTATCCCCAAGCATGACCTGATATTCATCCATCCATTCATTCATTCATTCATTCATTTAAATCAGCACACATCAATAAACTTCCAGATATTAGCCAGCTGAAAATTTAAGGTGCAAAACTTGAAATTACCTAGTAAGTCTCGGAATTCCCCTCTCCAGTTCTAATGTGCTAAAAAGGACAATGGCATGGAGACTTATTTTCTTGATATAATTGCTTCTATTTCTTACCCTCTGAGCTTTGGGTAAACTTAGCCCCAGATCTCAACTTTTGTTTTCCCTCCCACACCAAGCACCGTGCCTCTGTTATACAGAATGTAGGGGCAACCTGCGCACTCACGCCCAGCAGCTTCATCATGGAGGAAATGCAACTCTGTGCTTCCACAGCCTATGGGACTAAGATTTAAATAACAGCCAGGGTAAAAGACAATTAATGACCCTAATTATCAGCTCAAAAAAAAAAAAGTTGTACAAAGGAGCTGTTTCTAAAGAAAAGACAGAGAAATGGTTATGCCTGCTACCAAAATGAATTAGGACTCCACAATCCAAGACAATTGCACAGGATTAAGAGTCATGGCTGGTCTTCAAATGTCATTTATATACTTTCAAATCTCGAAATTTCCAAAACAAAAGAGATCTGTACTTTTTCTTGTACTTATTATCTGTCTGTTCAGTGCTCCATGTGGTTTATGCCTCTGTGAAATTAAATATAATTGGTATATGGAAACTGAACAAAAGCCTAAATTCAAAGCACATTTTTAAAATCAAATTCATTAATTTGGTTCACTTACTCACTGACCCCATCCTGCCAACTCTGCCATCCTTTGTGTACTATTATGTGATTAAACCTAAATATATGTTTAGATAAGCTCACAAGTAACTGTGGTGAGAAAATATTATTTGTTAGCCAACATGACTTTCACTATTTCTGTACCTCTATTCTTCACCTGCCCACACCCTTACCCCAACCCCAACCAAACTAGAAAAGGCATTCTGCCAGCCTTGCCTTAAGAGAGGTATCTGGGGAAGATGACAACGATTGAGGAATAAAAACCTTGGCTTTTGATTTTTAAAATAAAAAGATGAGACACAGGAAGGAAATAGATTTGAAAGAAAGCAAGAATAAAAAACCAGAGCAGTGTTTTTAACCCCTAGAGTCTAGACAAAATTTATCACATGGGGAGATCAGAAGAACAAGCAAGAGGAAAATAGAGTAATAGAGAAAACTTTGGGAGAAGGTCAATGCACCTTAGCCTTTATCCTTAAGAGCACATTGGAGAGAGGAGGAATATTAGAATTCTTGGATTAATCTGGAAATCTAAGAGTACAGGAGAAGTGTCTCAGCCACAGAGAACATTCTGGAGCAGGTGAGATGAAACATGGCTCAAGAGAAGTCAGCCTGCTGTAATAATGACCAAGAATCAGATGCTTGCCACCCCCCAAGCAGAGCACCATGAACGTCCCTAGAATTTAGATGGTGTGGAGAGGAAATCAGGGTAGGAAAACTAATTTGACCGCAGCTGCTTTTTATCACCAAGAGGAAGGAATACAAAGTGGGAATTAGAGTGATATAGGAAAAATTAAAAGACGTTATTTATTATACCTTTGGGGAGTTTGATGTTTCCATCAAACTTAGGTAGTGATATCAAGTGACTCATGTCTTCTTTACAAACTTGGGTCTTGTCTTAGTCAACTCGGGCTGCTGTAACAAAGTTATAAGCATCAGAACTTCATTTCTCACAGTTCTAGGGGCTGAATATCCAAGACCAGGACGCCAGCATGGTTGGAGCCTGGTGAGACCCCTCTTTTGACGTATGGGCGCTAACTTTTCCTCGTGTCCTCATAAGGGTGGAAAGAGAGCTTACAGGCTTTCAGGCCTTGCTTTTTAAGGGCACTAATCCCTTTTTTGAATGCTCCATACTCCTGGTATCATCACCTTCCAAAGGCCCTACTTCCAAATATCATCCTGTTCAGATGAGGATTTCAACATACGAATATGGGGGGCGGGGGGCACAAACATTCAGTCCGCTTGAAGATCTGGACAAGGTCATCAAGACTTATTAACATTTAGATTTTCCTACAGTGTGCCTTGATAACAAGTTATAGAACATTTAAAAAATAAGTTTAAACCAGAGGAAAGTTGAAGGGGCATCCCATAGTGCAATGGGATATGTACGCTCTATTTGCTCGGTTCCATATTATGGACGTAGACAAGGCACCCACAGCGTCCTGCCTTCCCCAGAGTCACTACACTGGAAAGTATATAGGACTTGAGACCCAAGAGTGGAGGGGTCAGAAGACAATTAAAAGGCGGTGTCTTCTGTCAGTCCAGAGCAAATTGCATGCCAGGTGCATGAGAGGGACGTTGCACAAAAAAGGAACCATTTTTGACTAAGAAAATAAATACTAAATTATTAAAGAGGCAAATCCATGACCAAAACAAAAAATTGTATAAAGATGCTGGGCATTTCTTTGCTTCCATCTCATCCATCAGTCCGGACTTGCCTTGCAGAGAAGCAGGTCGAGTTAGGACCTTCCACCGGAGACTTCCTGACCTCTGTGTTCTTTGCCAGCAAGAGCCACAGACACATGGCTCTTACCTTGTGGGTTTCCCAATTCCTATAATTCCCTCACTATATGCTCCAGCTTGCAAACAATATCACATAGACCTTGAGTTTTTGAATGAATGTTCTGGACGGGAGCACTGAAATAATTTGCATGAGGCGAGACCTCTAGCTCGCTGCCCCTGAGTCTGGCTCCCTTCAGCTCCTACCGCTCTGCTTCTGGAATCAGGACACAGTTCACCCACGTGGAAGCCACAGGTCAGGGTGCACAGGTGACGCGAGGCACATAAAGAGGAAGAGACTGCTTACTGAAAATCCCTTCTCGTGCTTACCTGAATATGTACCGGTTTGTGATACATTGCTGGAGTATTCTAACCTAAGTGGCTAGTCCTGTTTCATCACGCATGTGCCCCCGTGGATGGAGGACATTTTCCTTCCTGAGCAAGGCTGAAAGAGTGACTCTTAGAAATATTCTGATGCTCTTAAATACCCCTACCTAATAATCTACCCCGTGGGTGTTTGTCCTACTGTGTTTCCTAGAGCCTGAAGAACTTCTTCAGAGGTGGATGGGAAGCCCTCTTCCCAGCTTCCTGAGCCGGTAGAGAGAGGCTGAGATTGCGAATTGGCAGCAGGACCCTAAGAATCTTTGCTTTTTTTTTAAACAGCCCATTTCTTCCGCTAAAGGCTGGAAGCAGCTTTCGTAGCCCTTGAGAAACCCTGCCCCATAAACGCGATTCCCCAGCGTAAGCCTGGGCCGCATCAAAGTGGCCCGGGGGGTTCTTTGGTGTGAAAAACCTCTGGGTTTCATCAGGGTCAATTGATCCTCTGGGATGCTGCCCCGTTGGGTGAGCCGAGATCCCCGTTGGTGGGCAGCCGGAGGCACACACTGTGGCCCCCGGAACCCGCTGGATAAGGCTCGGCCGTGTGTGCAACGCCGAGAGTGCGGGCCCCATCCAACTCATGGCCAACTCTGTTTCTAATCTCGTGGCATATGCCTCTGCCGTGTTTGTTTGTAAAGGGCCAAGGCTGGGTGTGTGATGCATCACAAATGATATACTGTAGAGTTTCCCAGGATAAATGAAATATGTCCATTCTGTCCCATCTGGATCTTGTTATTTTTTATTTTTTTCTTTTCCATGATTAGCGTTTTGGCAGTTCTCACTCTTCCATTCTGCTGTTCTCTGCACCCAGGGGAGGTGCGGAGTTGAGCTCTTTCCAAATCCGGGTAGTGCTGTGTGGAGAAAACCCACAGCTGACAGGGTACTTTCTTTAGGGTGCATTCTCCCTGCTGGGGGGCGGGGAGGGGGAGCAGAGGTGGCGGCCGGGTCCCGCGGCCACTGAACGCACCACGACAGCAAGACACGCGGAAGTCACCCGGGGTGGAAATGTTCTCACCAGATGATGGTCGGAGACAGATTTCCTGTGCCCCAGAAGCAGCTGAGCTTGTGAAATTCTCCACATCCAGTTTCGCCGAGCTGCGGAGTGAGGCCCTGCTGTCAGTTAGGAATTTACTGTGCTTTGCTTGACATCAAAATGGGGTCACGATGTTCATTTGACACCTTGTTAATTTATGCTGCACAAAACCCAAACCAAACCAAATTCGCTCGTAGGCAGTAACATGATTTATTCTTTGTAAATAATGCTAGAACAGACCCAAAGTCTGTTTTTCATTTGGGGTAAGGTACTGGAGGAGAACACGGAGACAAAACAGCCCCCGGGGCCAAAGGTCTCTTTTTCACTTGTGAAATAGATAGAACCCGCTCCGAAGTCACAGCCTCCCTGTGCTTTAAAACGAAGTGTCTGTGGCTCTTTTTAGTTTTCTATTTAAACAATGGTGGCCTGAAGTTGATATTTTCAGGTAAGACTTTGTGTCTCGCGTTGAAAATTCCTTGTTGTTTTCTTTCCCAAAGTATATTTCTTTTTTTTTTAAAGATTTTATTTATTCATTTGACAGAGAGAGAGGGATCACAAGTAGGCAGAGAGGAGGGCAGAGGGAGAGGGGGAAGCAGGCTCCCCGCCAAGCAGAGAGCCCGACACGAGGCTCGATCCCAGGACCCTGAGATCATGACCTGAGCCAATGGCAGAGGCTTTAACCCACTGAGCCACCCAGGCGCCCCCCAAAGTATATTTCTATTTAGATTTTTATCCATGTGTGTAGACTAAATTTTCGCTTGCATTGTAGAGACTCATTTTAAATGTGTAAAGTCAGGCAATTAAAAACAAATGTGATAATACCCAAGCAAGAGAGAAAAATCAAGAAACAGTCTTTTGCAATTCTGATTAAGGATTGATGCATGTGACCATCTGTATGAGAAGGCTTGTCAGGATTCAGTTACTGGGACACCTTTATTATTTTCATGCTATTGCAATTGTGTATCATATGTAACTTAAGCACTTCATAAATTTTGCTACATCATTAGAGATGATGCTGCCACTTTAAATGATGAGATAAAGTATTTAGTTCAAAACAAAACCCCAGATTTTCCAGTTAAAATATTGTCCTGATTTCTATATGTATTTTTAAAGATTTTATTTATTTATTTGAAAGAGAGGGAGAGAGAGATTGAGAGCATGAACAGAGGGGAAGAGGGAGAGGGAGAAGCAGGCCCCGCACTGAGCAGAGAGCCCGACGCAGGGCTCGATCCCAGGACCCTGGGGTCTTGACCTGAGCCGAAGGCAGCTGCTTAACTGACAGAGCCACCGAGCGCCCCGCCCCCCCGATTATTATATTTATATGGTTTCTGTAATTACCGAATCTTCTTTTGGTGCAAATCACTCTGCTGATACCATCTAGCAACCTATCAACCTATGTCTATCTATGTAATATATTATGTCTGTATTATGTGACATATTGCCAATTGATGTATTAGTTCAAAATAGGAGTTCTCTCCATTTTCTGCCTCTGCAGAAATATGACTGATTGATTCCATGTCTAAAATCAGACACAGCTCCAGCTCCTGAAACAATTTGCATCCACAGGCAGGAATGGTAGAAAAACACACAGCTGCCTCTCCTCATATCTCCCCTCTCTCCCAGTCCCTTGGTGGTTGATGCTTGTTATACCTTAAGTCAGTGGAGTATTTAGCAGTCCCCTGGAAAGCACGTATAAATGACAGTCTTACTTGCCACCCTTCAGCGAGCCTGAGACGGAGCCCAGGGATGTGTATATTAAGTGACCTTCCAGCTTCTGACCCAGATGGTCTTGCAATCACACTTTGAGAAACAGTGCTTTAAAATCCGTGTGATCCTGTAATCAAGCCCAAATCACAGGCTTTCATGGGATACCTCAATACTCCTGGAATTAGGTTTCTCTGGAGGAGAGAGCTGGGAAGCTGTGGTTTTGTTGTTGTTGTTGTTGTTGTTGTTGTTGTTTTGGGTTTTTTTCATCGTCTCTCAGGTTACAAATGAAATGAGCATCATGTTAGCTGGATTTCTGACACCAGGGGGCAGAGTTTCTGAGTAATGACTTTGCAGCCCATAGATCCTTACAGCCCTCCCTCCATCCCCGTCCACTTGTCTTATGATGCCTTGTTGTTGACCCTTACTTGAATCACATTCGAACGCGCTCTGTCTTTCTGGACACTGTGTCTACTTGTGTGTTTATCCCTAGGTGGTCAGACTGTGTGGACTGGTCATTCACACCAGGGCTCTCTGGGTCAAGTTCGAGGGGCTACCTCTTCTACGCCTGCTGTGCATATGTGATCACCAAGCTTTACAAACCTACCTCAAGGCAGTAAATACCAACCGTTCCTAGCTCTTTGGGACCTGGGGTTAGGCAATGGTTAAAGGTCTCTTAGCAGTAAAGCATATGAATCATGAAAGAGAAGTTCACTAAAGTGGACTTTATCAAAATTAAAAGCTTCTGCCCTTTGGGAAAAAGCTATAAAAATGAAAAGAAACCACAAACTGGTAGGAAATATTCACAGAACACACATGTGATAAATATATGGTAACGGACTGGTTTCCAGAACATATAAAGAACATTTTTTTTTAAAGATTTTATTTATTTATTTGACACAGAGGGAGGGAGATCACAAGTAGGCAGAGAGGCAGGCAGAGAGAGAGGGGGGAAGCAGGCTCCCTGCCGAGCAGAGAGCCCGATGCGGGGCTCAATCCCAGGACCCTGAGAACATGACCTGAGCCGAAGGCAGAGGCTTTAACCCACTGAGACACCCAGGCGCCCCTAAAGAACTCTTAATAATTAAGTAATTGATATATCAATAATAAAAATATATATAAATGGGCAAAAGACTTGAACACACACTGCTTCAGGAATGGTAAATAAACATCAAAATATGCTCAACTTCATTAGTTATTAGAAAAATGCAAATTAAAACTTCAATGAGATATCACTATGAGGATGGTAAAATGAAATAACAATATCATGTTTTGTTAACAATATGGAGCATGAATAACTTCCCGAATTTCCGTGGTGATGAAAAATGGTAAGACCAGTTCTAAAAACAGTTTGGTAATTTCTTACCAAGTTAGCATGTGCTTACTATACAACCCAGAAATCCCACTTACCCAAAAGAAATGAAAATCTATATCCAAACACCTGTTTTCCTATGTTTAGAGCAATTTTATTTATAATCACCAAGCACTAAAAATAACTCAAGTGTCCGTCAACCGTGGAATGGATCAACAAATAGTGTTGCTGTGAAAACAATGGGATGCTACTCAGCAAGAAAGCCAATGTTTCATGCAGCAACAATGTATGGATTTCAGATGCATTAGGCTTTGTGAAAGAAACCAGACCCAAAAAGCGAAAGACTGCATAAATCCATTTATGTAGTATTCTGGGAATAGCACAACTAGCAGGACAGAAAGTAGACCTCGGGCTAGGCTTTTCGAGGTGGGGAGATGGCAAAGGTGCACAAGGGATCTTTCCGACTTGATAGGAACAATCCGTTTTTATTATCATGGTGGTGACACGACTGTATGCATTTGTCAAAATTTATAGAAATGAACACCTTTAAAAAGGTGAATTTTTAAATGTAATTTGTATGGAATTTAATTTTTGCATGTAAACTTCAAAAAATTAAATTCTGCCGAATATGGCAAAAACAAGAATTTTCATGGAACCCTCACTGTGACTTTGCAGTGTAGTCTTGAGCCCCCTTTCCTTGCACGCTCTTTGAAGATAGAAGCATAATTTTTGCAGTTAAATTTCCTCCAACTGAAATCCTGTAATTATTAAAATCATACTTCTCCTGACCTCATAATAATAGACCACGAATGAGCTGAAAATATCTCCTCTTAATAGTTTTCAAGGATCTGAAGGAGGGGAAGACTATGATAATCATAACGCTTTAAAAAGTTTCATTCCATTTCATCTGGAATTCCTGGTTTCTGCTGGAATGACATGGGTGTTTGCCTTGCGGTGTAGGATGGACATACCCATGACGGGCAGGAAGTGGATTGTAACAACACGACACCAACGAGGACCCCATCCGACTGGCTTATTCTCATGTGTAAGTCATGGTTAATAGTCACCTTGCTAGGGGCACCTGGGTGGCTCAGTGGGTTAAAGCCTCTGCCTTCAGCTCAGGTCATGATCTCAGGGGTCCTGGGATCGAGCCCCACATTGGGCTCTCTGCTCAGCAGAGAGCCTGCTTCCCCTTCTCTCTCTGCCTGCCTCTCTGCCTACTTGTGATCTCTCTCTCTGTCAAATAAATAAAATCTTTTTTTTTTAATAAATAAAATCTTAAAAAAAAAAAAATAGTCACCTTCCTAAAATCCTTTAAGAATCAGCCCACTGCTTGCTTGCTGACCATGCTCTGGCCACCTGTGGGGTCACCAGAAGATTCCTCCTAATACAAATAATCCAGCCCGTGCCGTCCAGCCCATCACGGAGATTTAGTTATCACGGCTCTTGGAGAGGCAGGGGGATGTGATTTTAAACATCACACAGACGGTCTCTTTGAAAATCCACCACGTCCTGGCTTTTTCAATCTTTAGAACCGATTTCGATCTTTAGAACTTGGTTGGAGAACCCCGGAAGCGAGGATAATGGAGCCCCACTGCATGGGAATAGCTTTCCATGTCTTCCCGTGTGAACCATAGCATCTCCCCAGAAAAACAAATTACCGTCGATGCTGTGGCTGACGTGATTCAATACTGCAAGATAGAATGAATTTGTTTATTTAAGTAACACCTCTCATGAATGCACTAATTTCCAACATGATGGATGCGGGAGTCTTATCACCATCGGAGTCTCTCAGTGATGAGAAAGGGGTGCCTGGAGCTTCGCCGAGGCTTCGTTGAAAATTAAATATTCACAATTGTTAATTAAAAGTGGATTTAAGGAAGGAGTAGCTTATGGATTTATCTGCATGAATGCAACCGTCTGGGTGAGTACAGTTGCATTTTCCAACAGAGGGGGAAAAAAAAACAGCCCACACCATTTCTGGTAATCCGATGGGAGGCCGGATGAGAATCAAAGGATAGGAAAGGTTTGATATTTTTGAAGGCTGTAATCATCACTCATTCATCCAACAATCGTTTATAGGGTGCTAACTACGTGCAGGGCACTGACTTAAGCTCTATGGAAATAATAAGAACAATTCCTGCTTTCAGATGTCTCCATAAAGAGTGGCATGACCTCATTGAAGATTCAGCACTGGGTACTTAAATTATTAAAGTGCCCTGCCAGCCTCATCAGAAGAATAGTTTCCAATCCAATAATTGAACAGTTTCCCTTAAATCTTCAATAGTTAAAATATCACTGAGCTGGAGAGGGGATAGGAGCAACATCCTTTTAATGAAATGGGAAATTATGTAGAAAATATGTCTTTGGGTTAAAATAAAACCAAACTTCTGAAATTTATGCCAGAACCGTTTTTAAAGCAAGTTCTAACCCATTCATAATGACTTTCAGTTAGAACATACATAAACATGTCAGGAGCATTTGTTTAATGAGGTAAACTTTGCCGGCTATTGGTAGACTCGCCTCATACATTAAATTTATAGTCTTCTATAGGGCATTGTTACTGTGCATCTTTTTAACCCTAATAAAGAAAACAATTGAAAATAAAGCTCATGGGGAGAGTAGAGATGTATATTCATGTCATTGAGTGGGAAACAAATATCTGATTTGAATATGTTGTTCTATATTAGTTGTGATTGATCCATAGTTATCACCAAAAATGCTCAGTTTTTAGCCCAGAAATTATTTATGTTGTTTTTGCTTCCAAAACAAATGCCTATCAAAAAAAAAAAAAAAAAAAAAAAGGTGTAGGGAGGCATCATTTGTTTGTGATTAAAATAAAATACAGTCGATGTTGTATTTCTGTGGAATACCAGATGGATATCCTGTTTTGGGATTTCTTAGTTACAGGAGAAGGAGAGTAGGCATGTAGTGGAGAGTAGGAACAGAGCTGGATTTTATTTTTATCAGGTCAAACGCTGGTTTATTATTGTGTGTGTTTGTGACTGGGTGTGATGGGGAAAGGCTCTGAGAACCATGACTTGGCACACATTAGGTGCCTACGAAATGTCTTCAGAGAATATAAGATTCACTATAAACCAAAAATATCAACCAAGACCAACTGATTTTCATAAAGAGTCAGAAAAGAATTTGGTATTCATGCAGAGCAACATGTGGGAATGCTATTTATGGCAATAAGGAATTACATCTTTAATTACAATATGTAAGGAGAAAATGTGTAATTACATTCACAAAACAACATTATTTCCATACCTGTGAATGGTATGTAGCAAAATGCCTCTATTCCTTTGATTTCATAAAATTACTGCCTTCATCCACACCAAATCTCTTTGTGTGCTATCTGGAGGTAGCAAAATGTTACCTAAAAAGCATATATTTTCTTCAACAAAAACCCAAGTAGTTTTGAGTTCAGGGATTATGTTAGGAATATCTAATTTAGCATAAGGAAGAAGAGTTGGGATTTAGCTGTTTTTTTAACTATATACCTATATAGTGAATTAACGATATAATTATATTTAACTATAAAATATAAATCTATATTTGTACACCCCTTCATGAAAAAAGTAGTGGGTACCACCCTCAAGTGATAAGCTGGTTTCTTGCTTATCGATGATAATATTTGACCTCAGATTACAATTCAGAATTCAGTAAACGATTGTATCCTCTCCTTGAGCGATCTTAATTTACACCCAAGCAGAAAATGCTTTTGCAAATTAATCTAATAGCCAAGTAGATAATCTTAGGGCAGTAAATCCTAGGACAAGAAATAGCCAAACGGCCAGGAATTCAAAGGCCTGAGCTCCAGAGCTAACAGTTCGCTGCTAACCTTTAAAAAAAAGAGGAAACAAAAAATCCTAAGCCTTAAAATGGTTAAGGAAATATTTAGTAGTTTCCTACTAAATTGTTATCCTAGCATTTTCGGAAGAAAGGTAAGTGCTGTATAAGATTTGGCTGGACGTCATCAACCCACAAAGATGGAAAATGTCTGGTCAAGGCTTATTTGTTTGAGTATATGAAGTTGGAAAGCAGTTACTTCCAATTTTTAAAGGAAGAATTTGAAAGAATATATCAAGTATATTTTTTACTAAAATTTTCTCCCAAAGAGTTCTTATTTTGACTGGGATAATGACACTTACAGATATACAAGCTGAAGAATGTTGGTTGGTTTTTAATTTTTGTTTTCCAAATGAAACATACTTTTATTTAGATAGACTTGTGTTCCAGTAAATGTGTGCGAAACCTCTTTAATAAGCCAAAGCTGAAACATTAAACGGAAGGTTGTTTGTGAGATGACAGAATGGAAACTTTTTTTACACAGATACAACATCATTTAGACCTCGAACGAATATAAAAGTAAATTGCCATCAATGTCCCATCTCAGAATGAAATTGCTTTTCATAAAGCACTTAAAAAAGTTTATACTTGGTAAAAGCATTCCAGATTAAAGCTATAAGTAAATTCTATGAATACATTGACAAAACTGCCACTCTTGTGAATATTTCCAGGAATGCAACCTATCTTATTTTCCTGACAATATTTATATCAAGCTCAAAGTAATAGTACCCAGTCTAAACTAGGGTAGCTCATTCCTACTGTCTGCTGGAACATAGTGAGATTGGGGTGCAAAAATTTCTTCAAATTTTATGGGATATTTAAGTTCCTCAACCAAATATCTATTTTTCAAGTTCATGTATGTATTTTTGATTGTAATAGAATTTTGAAAATAAAATAGAACCCCCTCCCAAAAAGAGAGAGAGAGAGAGAGGTGGATTCTGATTTCTGCAGGATTTTCCATTTTCAGTCTTTTTTTTTTACTTTCTACTAAAAACCTAGAAATCCTAGTTTTGAGTTTATAAAAAAATAGAACAAGACAGAGAGAAATTAGATACACACACTAACATTTTTTTCACTCTTTACATCATTAATTCAGTATTGTCATTTTTTTACAAAGGAAGTAGTACAGTGAACAAAACTTGTACTTGAAAAGAGATTGGAGCTCATTTCCCAAGCTTGTCACTTTGTACAGCCACGTGATCATGGAGAAGGGCCAGGAGGGAAATTAGCACCAGTTTTCCCACTTATGGAGTATAGATAATGATACTTTGATTGTAGTTCTATTAGGATGAGACACTTCAATGGTATATTTAAAATAAATGTAAAAATATAAAATAAAATAACCAATGTATACTAGGTGCTCAGCAAAAAGAATCAATGTAGTATATGACAATTTACTGTGTGCTACTCAAACAAGAATCAATCTACATTTCTGCACAGATTATAAGATTCAGAATAAAATAAATCCATTAGAATAAATAAATATATACTACATATAAAGTGCAGATGAATTAATGGTTTATATGGTGAATGATCACTGCTTGTAGGATCTAATTTTTACAGTGAGAAATGTATAGTTAGAAAAAAATCCTTTTATTCATATGCAAACTCTTTTTTTTTTTTTTTTTGGCATTTTCTATAGGCAGTGATCCAAGAGTAGGTTTTAAGGGGGCACCAGACAGATCAAAATCATTAAGTCTAGGGGCACCTGGGTGTCTCAGCTGGTTAAGCATCTGACTCTGGATTTCAGCTCAGGTCACGATCTCAGGGTCATGGTATCGAGCCCCGTGCTGGGCTCCGTGCTGGGCGTGGAGCCTTGAGATTCTCTTTCTCCCTTTGCCCCTCCCCCACTCTCTCTCTAAAAATAAACAAAAAATAAATAAATTTTTAAATTAAGTCTAGTAAACATCTTATATTTAAAATTCTAAATTACTTTTTAAATATCTACGTAACAAGAACCTATAAATCATACCTGTACAGTTTAAAAGATACTAAGGATACTTCTAGTCTGGACATGATAACATAGACTCCTCTATTCTCACTTCTTTACCCAGTGTCCCTGTAACACTGGGTTACAGTGGACCCCTGAAATGGCACAGGGGTCCACAAACTGAGCTAGTTTCAAACACCAACCAATAGAAGTTCTCCCAGATGCAACACTGCCTAACCCCTGACTCAGCAAAAGAAGGTAGTTTAGACAGATTTATTCTCCTTCCAGACTGATCGGACATCCTTCTGGCAATATTAAGAGAGCCTGGTAATACCAGGAAGAGGAATCGGTCGAGAGCCCCACCAACAATTAGCAGCCAGGAGAAGCACTCTCATTCCCACTGGGAATGAGACTTACCTTTCCCATCAAAAGGCACCAAGGAGACGTGGCAGACCTGGGAAGGGAAACCCAGCTACGGAAAGCAACTCGGTCCAAGAAGCGTCTTTGTCCCTGTGGGCCCACGACCGCACCCAGAGAGGAGTATAGGTCAGCAAGAGCAGACTAGGGGAAGGCTGCCAAAGCAAGTGGCCTGGTTCTGAACATCTTTTGTCCCCATGGACTGAGATGGTCCTCCTTACCCACAGACACTAGGCCACCTGAGGGTCCCACCGCATTTCTGCCCCATCAAGAGATGCTCAGTGACTGGCCTGGGTAACTCCTTTGTCCCTCTCAGGTAACATCAGCAGAGAACTGGAAAGGGAACCCCAGGAGAACCAGATAAAGGAAACAGAAAAAAATAACACCGTAAAGATTCTGAAAATTAAACTGCCATTGGAACCACAGCCCAAGAAAGTAGGCCAAGACCACACCATAAACCTAAAGAGACTGAATGCCTATTAAAATACAAGATTTAAGTAAAACCTGTCTCCCACCTTAGTAGACAAAATGTAAAAGATAGTGTCCTTTGTGTGCTTAAAAACAAACAAACAAAAAAAGTGTATTCTCTTACTATTGCATGCATTAGATTAAGCCTGCTGATTATTATTATTTACTTTTAAAGATTTTATTTTTTAATTTATTCGAGAGAGAGAACGAGCAAAGGAAGGGGCAAAGGGAGAGGAAGAGAGAGAATCTCAGGCAGACTCCCTGCTGACTTCCCAATGCGGGGCTCGATCTGACGACCCTGAGCTCATGACCTGAGCCAAAATCAAGAGTCCGACACTTCACCGACTGAGCCACCCAGGCATCCCGAGCCTGTTAATTATTTTAGAAGCCATTGTCCAGTCCAAGAAAACAGAAACTACTCTAAATGTTTCAAATTAAGATGGTTTTATTAAATACAGAAACTTGTATTGCAAGAACTGGACAAGCAACAGAGAAGAAAATATTGCCATCATTGATGAAGCCTTTTTTGCTCCTGATTCTTCTTTCTGGCACTGAGTTAAGAGGCTGAGGAATTGCTCATGGCCATTATTATTGGTACTAACCAGAAACCAGAGCCAGTACCACGAAAGCCACTAGAGCCTTCAGTAACCTTCAGGCGCTTGTAATGCTGGGATCTCGTTCTGGAAATCGCTTGGAGCCTAGTTTCCCCTGTCATCTATGGCCGTGATTAGAATGTCATCTAGAGCCGTGATTAGACTGACTTCTCCCTTTCGTCCCTCACCTTGTCTCTAGTGTATGGTAGTGCCATTTTGATGTGAATGGGTCTGGATTCCTTCATTATACACTGCATGCTACACACTGGGATTCCCACCTCAGTATATTTTAACCGTTTCATCTGTTCTGGAACATTCTCTGTCACTCCCTCTTTAAACGATGATATGCCCTGCCCCCCATTTCCTGACTTCTCTCCTTCTGGGAATCTCTTTCACTCTTTCCATCCCTTGATCTCTCCATTAAAGTTGAGATAATTCCCCTACATAATCTTTCCAACTGCAAATTTTTCTTTCAGCTCTCTCTTCTCTGCCACTAAATCAGCCTGGGTAAAAATGACCCTCATTTTATTTTTCATCTCTGATGGGGCTGTTTGATTCTGCTTCAAATCTGCCTGCCCATTCTTGGTAGATTTTTATTCTCCACAAAGTATTCAAGTGTTCTGTGCTTAAATACGGGGTCATTTAATACTGTATTTGATAATCATTTGCAGATCTCTTTCTCCACTCTGTTCTTCCGCTGGTTTTCCCTCAGGGGGCTCTCTTTCCTTCTGAATTTATTAATTTTGTTCCTTGGGCTCCTTTTACTAAGAATTATACTTGATTTATTTGAAGTCTAGAAGACAGTGAACCCTTCCAGAGAGGCTTTGGGCTTGTTTCTTCTAGGCCTTTTGGACAAATACAAATGCGGGATTACTTTAAAGTTAATCATTGATTTATGGTTTTTGGACCATAGAGCTATTTATTCAGCCTGCAGATCTGAAGGAGAGCTTGCTAATTTATGGGTACAATGTCTGAGGGGTTATCCCAGGTCCCAGCTCAGCATCAAGGTTAAAATAGCCAATTTTTGCTTGTAATCTATTTGGGGTAGATATCTTGAGGGACTGGTTTATTCCCATTTTTACATCTCTTTCAAGGCATAAGCTTTTGGCATCCCAGATTTATGGAAGGAAGATCCTATTACAGGCCATGGACTTTTTCTCATGTACTCCAAGCCCAGAGGCCTTGCAAACAGATTGGATGGGGTCACCTGGCTTCTCGAATCCCCTTGGATAAGACCAGTTTCATTGCTCTGCTCACCTCTTTGGGGAGCCACACTCATGCGTTCCCTCACTTGAGTATTTCTTGATCACTTGCCATCCCATTAACACTTTTAAGGTGATGCTTTATATGTTTTTCCAGCATTTGGGGCTGTTTTCAATGGAAGGTTCCTACTTAGAACTTATTACTGGATATCAAAGTCCCTTTCTTTGGACAACTAAAAAAAAGTCAGTGTCTTGGCATTTTATTCTTTAAACTTTATTAAAATGAGAAGACTGTAGCAGAGCTACGGCTAATAAAAATGGAAAAGAATACATATAAAGAAAGGACACTATTTTATGTAGAGCTAGTACTGTGCACTGGATTGGGAGTATTTATTGCTAAATTTTGCCATTGACTGGTTTCCTCAATGATTCGTTATATATAATCGGAAGCAAAAGTGTAATGAATGGAGGATTTCAGTGTGATCCTAAGCATATAACCTTTTACAGCTGAGATTTAAATTCCAAGTACCAATCATCCCTCCCCTAAATGATATAATAGTGTCCCATCAGGCTTTTTGTTCACATATGCCCTAATTAATTTGATTCTTTATGTAGCAGATCAAAAACATTAGTATCATAAATCGGTATTTCTGGTTAAATATTTCAGAAAAGAAGGTGTTTCTAAAACACTCTTCTGCCTGAAACTAAAAAAAAAAAAAAAAGAACAACAGGAAAAGAGAAAAGTGAAAGCCACTGGTAACAGCAGAAATTCAAAAGACGTGACAGAAAACAATATCATGAGTATAGAAGACGGTGTGAGCCAAATTAATTTTTAAATAGAAAATGATAGCTATAAAAGTTATCTAGCACATACATAATTCTTCTTTCAGAATAAAACCCTGAAAAAATGGATTTGAATTATATTCCCTACCACAACAGACGTAGTAAACTTTTCAAAAATAAATAATACCTGAATCTGCAAATTGAATTTACACCATGCACGCTAAGTACACCATGTACTAAGAAAAATTGATACAAGGCAATTAATACTAAGTCATGTCCTTAAAATAATTGAACTTTAAGGCAACGAAATATTTTCTTGGTGATCTGGGCATTATAAAACAAAAAGGTATGAACAAGAAGAATCAATAAGCTTGGCGTCATTCTTCTCCAGGGGAATATTAAGTGACAGAAGGGAATAAAGCAATCGATACATACAAAATCCTTGGAGAGAGAATGTGTGAACCAAAATGCTTTTATATAAAGATAACAGGGAGATATTCTTAAATATAAAAAATTCAGAAAAAATGGTCCCCAAGATCCCTGGTGGGAGTAAAGGTGGAGGACAATCCTTGGTGTTGCAATTTAACTAAACAAAAAATGAATAGGGGGCACCTGGGTGGCTCAGTCAGTTAAGCATCTGCCTTTGCTCAGGTCATGATCCCGGGGTCCTGGAATTGAGTCCCATGTCGGGCTCCCTGCTGAGCAGGGAGCCTACTTCTCCCTCTCTCTCTGCCTCCCGCCCCCGTCTCTCATGAATAAATAAATAATCTTTAAAGAAATGAACAGAGGGGCAGTCAATGGTAAATTAAACAGTGTCCAGCATCATGCATATCAGTATAGAATTAAGGATAATGAACTGGGTACAGTGCTTAGAAGAGAATGCTAATGTTATAAAATGTTATAAACCTTGACACATAAGTATCATGTACATGAATATCATAAAATGAAGAGATAGAAAGGTGAAAAGAGGTTGAAGGCTTTCTCCGTTTTCACTTACAAATGCTTTACAATTTTCATTACCCTTATCTTTAACCTGTGAATTATTTATGTGTTGGCTGTCTTTTGATTGTTGATTTTTTAATTTTATTGACACATGAATAATATGTTCTAATATGAACATAACATTTACTTTATATTATAATATTATTATAGTATAATATTATTATCAACTTTTTGCAATCTGAACAATAGTATAAGAATTAGCAGGTGGAGAGGTACGAAAAGGTTACACTCTTTCATTGTTTTGCAGGTATAGATATCTATAATATTAATTTTTTTGACTTTATTGAAACATAAATGACAAAATTGTAAGCTATTTAGGGTATACATACTTTTAGTATACATATACATTGTATATACATACACATTGAGTTAATTAACAAATCCATCATCTCCTATGTTTACTTTTTTTTTTATTCCACATATAAGTGATACAATGCAACATCTGTCTTTCTCTTTATTTCATTTAGCATAATGCCCTCCAGGTTCATCCGTGCGCCACAGAAGACAGGATTTCCTTCTTTTCTGAAGCTGAATAGCATTCCATTATGTATATCACCTTTCTTTTTTTATTTTTAAGATTTTATTTATTTATTTGACAGAGAGAGAGAGATCACAAGTAGACAGAGAGGCAGGCAGAGAGAGAGGGGGAAGCAGACTCCCTGCTGAGCAGAGAGCCCGATGTGGGGCTCGATCCCAGGACCCTGAGATTATGACCTGAGCTGAAGGCAGAGGCTTTAACCCACTGAGCCACCCAGGTGCCCCTGTATATCACATTTCTTTATCCATTAATCTGTCGATGGACCCTTAGGTTGTTTCCATACCTGGCTATTGTGAATAATGTTGCAATGCATATTGGGTTACAAGTATCTCCACAAGATGATGATTTTTGTTTCCTATGGATATAGATCCAGAAGGGGGAATCAGTGGATCATATGGTATGTTCTCCCCAGTGGCTGCACCAGTTCACATTCCCATCACTGGTGGACGAGGGCTCTCTTTTTTCTGCAGCCTCACCGCCCTCTATTACCTCTTGCATTTTTGATAGCAGACATCCTAATAAATGTGAGGTGATGATATCTCATTGTGGCTTTGATTTGCATTTCCCTGATGATGAGTGATACCGAATATCTTTTCATGTACCTATTGGCCATTTGGATGTTTTCTTTGAAAAATGTCAGTTCAGGTCGTTTACCCAATTTTTTACTTGGGTTATTTGTTTTCTTGCTATTGAATTGTGTGAGTTCTTTGTATATTTTAGATATCAACCCCTAATCAGATATGTGGTTTGCAAATATGTTCTCCCATTGTATAGATTACTTCTTAATTTTGTTGATGGTGTCTTTTGCCGTAAAGAAGCTTTTTAATTTGATGCAGTGTCACTTGTTTATTTTTGCATCTGTTGCCTTTGCTTTTTGCTGTCAAAGTCTCCACCACCGCCAAAGTTGTTGTCAAGAATGATGTCAAGGAGCTTACCTGCTGCTTTCCTCTAGGAGTTTTATGGTTTCAGGTCTTACATTCAAGTCTTTAATTCACTTTGAGTTGATTTTTGTGTATGGTGTAAGAAAGTGGTCCAGTTTCATTCTCGTGCATGTAGCTGTCCAGTTGTCCCAACACCGTTTGTTGTAGAGACTATCTTTCCCTCATTGTGTATTCTTGGCTCCATTATTGTAAATTAATTGATCATAAATGCAATGCATGGGCCTAGTCCTGGGTTCTCTATTCTGCTCCATTAATCTATATTTTATGTTCACTTTATGCTATTACAATACCGTTGTGATTACTATAGCTTTGTATTATAGTTTGAAATCTTCTTTCTTGGGATTGCTTTAGCTATTTGGTGTCTTTTGTGGTTCCATACAAATACTAGATTTGTTTTTTTATATTTCCGTGAAAATGCCATTGGAATTTTGATAGGGACTGCACTGAATCTGCAGGTTGCTTTGGATAGTATAGACATATTAACAATATTTATTGTTCCAGTGTATAAACATGAGACATCTTTCCCTCTATTTGTATCATCCTAAATTTTTTCCATCAGTGTCTTACAGTTTTCAAGGTATAGGTCTTTCACATCCTTGATTAAATTTATTTCTAAGTGTTTTATTCTTTTGGATGAGATTATAAATAAGATTGTTTACTTAATTTCTCTTTCTGGTCGTTCATCGTTCATGTATAGAAACACAACTGATTTTTTATGTTGATTTTGTGTCCTGTGACTTTACTGAATTCATTTATTATTTCTAATAGGTTTTTGGTAGAGTCTTTAGGGTTTTCTGTATATAATATCACGTCATTTGCAAATAGTGACAGTTTTACTCATTCCTTACCAGTATGGATGCCTTTAATTTCTTTTTCTTGCCTACTTGCTCTGGCTAGGACTTCCGATACTATGTTGAGTAGACAAATAATTAAGGCCTTTTATAACAACTCCACAGCTAACATCATACCCAACAGTGAAAAGCAGAAAGCTTTTTGGCAAGATTGGGCATCCTTGTCTTGCTCCTGAATTTAGAAGAAAAGCTTCCAGTTTTCTGCTAACTTTCAGTTTCATTCCTCTATTGATAGACATTTACAGTGTTTCTAATTTGGGCGACTCTAAGCAACCCCACCTTAGATACCCTAAACCCTTAGGCTTCTACATGTTGGCATCGGTATTTCTACTGTGTTGATCTCTTGAATGAAACTATTGGATTGAAAGGACATTTTGTATTTTTAATTTTAACATACATTGTCAATTTTTTTTTTTTTAAAAAGACTGTAACGCCTCACATTCCATCCATCTTTGGATAGGCATGCTCTTTTGTCTATAATCCTGACAGAGAGGTCTTTCTAATTTTTGCTAGTCTATTGTGTATAAGGTAATCACTTTTTTGTCAACTTGTATATTTTTATTGATCAGACTACTAGAAAGTATGAACATATTTTAGTGTATTTTTTTTCAATAAGATTTTAGTTTTCTGTGGATTCAGTTAGGGTTTTATTCATTTTCTATTGAATTATTTTTCTGTTTTTAAGAATTGATAAATATTAACTCTTTTCATGTCATCAGATTAGAAACAGTTTTACAGATGAATCACTGTCTATTGACTTTATTATGTATTTTTCCATATGTAGTTTTTGTTTATATGAAATAAACCATATTTATTTGTAATACCTTTTAGTCTTCCAGAACTAGTCATGATGGTCACCCAGCCCCTAATGTCTTGGAATGTACAGTCTTCTAGATTTCTTAGAAAATTTTCATTTTTTTCTTTGTTTGTTCATTTGTTTTTCATTCTAGGCTTTGGTCCATCTAGAATATATTTTTGTATATGGTGTAAGATGGGGTTCCATTTTTATTTCCTTCCAGATGGTTGGCCAATTGTGTCTGTTTTGTTTAAAAAAAATCATCTTTTTGCCATTGAATTAATTATTGCTTTTCTCTGTATTAAAGCTCTACAAACTAAAATCCTCATTCTATGCCTATTTCCCTAATCTATTTGCCTTTTCCTCCATCCATATCATATTTACTTCGTTTAGCGACAATATGGTCAGTATGATATGATAGGCTATTTTCCCTGTGTGTGTGGGGGGGGAGGGGGGTAGTACATGTACGTTTGGCTATTCTGATCCATTCCTTTCTAGTCTCTTTTCTGGTAAAAGGCCCTATTCAGTTTTCTATTCTGTCATTTTTTGGCAAACTGTATTATTCAAGTAGCATTCTCTTTTTAGCCTATCTTTCCTTTCTATACTTGGTTTCGTTTCTTTTCTTATACTTAATCTTATCTACTTTGGCTATCCCTTTTTAGTTAATCAGATTTCCAGGGGCTTATCGATGTTACTGGTTTTTCTTGTAGGAGAATTGACTTATTGATCTACACTTTAAATGTTTTTGATTGTTTCCTATTTCATTAACTTAAATTTCTCTCTATTAATTCTTACTTCTTGCATTTTTATTTTCTAATTTCTTAAAATGGATATTTAATTCCTTCCTTTCTTTAATCTCAACAGCATTTAAGTTTCTCCATTTCCCTCTGAGAAAAGAAGGAAATATTAGCTAGGTATTGTTTCGCTAATGTTACATAGATATTCTTTTGAAGGATTCTTTTCCTTGCTTTCTAGATAGTTTTTTACTTTACCTTGAATTTTTCTTAGATTCAAGGTTTCTTAGTTACTCTTCATATTTACCTTAAAAACTGGTATCTTGATTTCATTTTTTCCATTTTATTGTATTTTATCTTTTATTATGCATTGCTTTTTTTTTCTCTTTCTTTTCTTGTTTCTTGCTCAGTTGATCAAATTACTATTCCTTCCATGCTTCCTTTGGTAATTTGAGAATCTTACTGAAATTTTCCAATCAAAAGAGTTACTATTCTTATAATCAGATACTTATGAATATAATATTTATTAAAAACTAAAATAGTTACGATTTTTCCACCAACCTGCATTTACATCCCCACAGAGGCCAAAGCCAGGATGATTTTTCTGTTTAAAAAGTCCTTAAAAACTTCCAGGAAATAAATTCCCCCAGCAAATGGAGTCTAAGATTCATAGACAAAGCTTTCTCCCCTTCACTCCTCTCGATGTTGCTTTCATTTTTTGTTGCCCACGGTCTTCCAATATCAAAGATGAAAAGCCTGCTGACGGCCTGATATTTTTTTTTCTCTTTGGGGGATATTTTATTAATTATACTTGGATAATTGCCACCTTTGGAAAAAAAAAACAAAACTGTTCTTAGAGTCAGAAATTTTATTGGAATTTTCCTAGACGTGTATTTTTCTGATCCATACAGCCTGGTGCAAAATCAGAACTTTTTATTTCAAGGACATTTTATTTTCCTTATTTGTTTCAGTAATGCTTTTTTCCATAATTGCTTTCTTTTCCCCCTTCCGGAACTACTATTTTTATTTATTTCCTATCCACTATAATTTTCATCACGCCATATTTTTGCTCTGCTTTAAGATAGGTTGGCACTTGATCTCCCTGGCCTCTCATGCGTAATAACCAACCTCAATTTTGACTCATCTAATAAGCGACTGTGGGCGGTTGCATTGCTGCTGACCAGTGTTCATTCTTCGTTCTTTGTAAGAGGATGATACAGTCCTGTCCCACAGCATTCGGGTTTGGCTATGTGGCATGTTTGCCTGATGGCTATGAATTCCTGGGACAGTGCTGTGTTTGAGCTTAGCCCACGAGGGGAATGGGCTCCCCCAGCACTCTGGCCCATCCCTTCTGCCACGACAAGGGGCATTTTTTATGGCAGCACTGTGCCTTCTGCTTAGGCTGCAGAATGCAAATACAGAGGGAATGCAGCTGCAGCTCCCCTGCGGAGCGGTCCATGTAATAGAAGCCAGAAATAAATCTTTGTGACATGGAAGCCATAGAGTTTTTTGGGGGACGTGGGGGGGTTGCAACCACACCCTTGATCAATGAGGTTTTGTCTTCCAAATGTACATGGCTGCAGGTAGCAACATAAGTAAATGCTATACTACTTCATGACTTGACCCCTTTAACCACTGGAAATAGAGTCGGGGATGCCTTTAAATCTAAACAGAGAATCCATTCTAGAAAACTCAAGATGAATTTGGAGAAAGGATCAGCTTCAGATCCAGCTCTTCTGGAGCCATGTCTAGTACCAAATTCTGTATCACGATTTGCCCAGGGAAGTAGAAACGCCAGGGATGATATCTAACCAAGGATTTATTTGTGGGGATTTGACTTTATGAAACTATGAGAGCTGAGTCTCATGGCTCCCAAGTCTAGACGTAGGGCCCACCGTGGGCAGGACAGGCAGCTCTGGAGGGAAAGATGGATGTGAAGTGGAGAGTGGGGAGTGACCAAGGATCAGTGGCGAACTAAGAGGACAAGCTGGAATCCACAAGGATGGATTGGGACTCGTACTGGTCTCTAACAGCCTGCTCGATGGTGTTGGACCAGCAGAAGAAGCAAGGACCTTTCACAATGGTGGTAAATCTGTAAGTGGTGGAGGAATCTGAGAACCTAGGGGAACATATCCGATGGGATCTGGAAGTGCTGAGGCTTTGGCTGTTGTCCCCTTCAACGAGGCGAGCCAAGGGGTACGTGACACAGTGCCTGAGAGGACGTGGCTGTGCTTCACTGCTCTCCTCCAAATGTCATACGAAACATCTCTTGTCTTGTGGCCCGCACGAATCTGGAACAATGCAGAGAAGGGAGTTCTGGAAACATAATTCCAGCTCAGCTAAAAGCAGACAATAGGGCCTATGGAAACTTCTCAATTAATATTTAATAAATGAGGGAATGCACAAAGGAGCAATTGCCCATCGAAGATGTAACTAGAGGGCACTTTGGATATGTAAATGATCAATTATCTTCTTTTCCTTCGGGAAACTTAAACTTTCTTTTGCTGGGAAATATATTTATTACCATTTTGTTTGTTTATTTGTTAGCATCAAGTCTCTCACCTGATTCCTTCCGTAGAGCATCATCTCAGGCCATCAGGTAGAACTTACGCTTGCATCTGTCTCAACCCATTTGTCTGTGTCAAGGAAGCTGTATTGCCATAGATTAACCAAGCATCACTTTCTCAATGTTTTGATTATTCTAAATGTCTATCTCAACATGCAAGAGTAATCAAATAGCATTTATAGAAAGGGTTCAGGAAGAGATACAAGATAATAAAAACTGCATCTTGTTTAATGGAGCGTGCGATGTTCACTTCTTTAGATAATGAAAAAGAGAAGACAAGGATAGATAAGGATAATAAAGATTAGCTGCTTTCCCTCACCCAAACCTCAATCCTCATACATTTATAATAAGCCACCATCTATCAGAGTAAAGGTAAATATTGAAAAATTAAGAGATGAACTGATAGTGTTTTATTAATATGAAATGATTTTTCAGGATGACCCAATTTGGATATAGAAGGTTGATTCATTAAGAGTAATTACAAAAGTGATTCACATTGAATTGTTCGGTGCCCAAATATAGTGTGTGTGATCCCACAGTGTCAGAGACTGTCTTACCACCGTGGTTCTGAAACTAGCATGGGAAAGAATCACGAGGAGGGCTTGTTAACACGTACATTATGGGCCCTGCTCCCAGAGTTTCTGATTCACTGGGTCTGGGATGGGGCCAAGAATTTGCATTTCTGACAAGTCCCAGATGATGCTGATATTGCTTGTCTGAGGACTGAACTTTGAGAAACACTCTTAGTCTAGAACCACTGAAAGCGGGTGGATAGCCCGTATCTTACTTGTCAGGATCCCTTTAAAGTATGTCTTGCAGGTACCTGCAATTAACTCCACAATTAAAGTGCTTATTATCACAAATGGCTAAACACTAAGCTATATGTCAAATCATTGCTTAGCACAACCTTAAGTTAAAGTATCCACTGTATGTCTTGTTATCCAGCCAATACAGAGACTTGAGCCAGACATTTAAAACCCTGTTTAAATAGACACAGTTACTATATCTAATCAACACAGCAGTGAGCCTTGCCAAAAACCTATAAAACTAATGGATTTGCAAGAAAATTACATCACCTTCAAATCAATGCTGGTAACACAGGTGGCATTTGTAAAAAGTAAAGAAATTGACATTAACACGGCCCATCTCTGCTGCCTGCCAATGAGTATTCCAGCTTTGTTTAAAGATGGTCTCCCTTCCAAGAATTATATTTAAATATTCCAACTTAAATCTTCCTAAAATGGTGTAGTAGAAAGGATCAGTGACTGTTCTAAAATCTGTCAATTGATAGGTTGGGAATATTTGGGTCAAAGGACTGTAGGGGCTGTCCTTATCCAGCAACGGGTAAACGGTTTTTAAAATATGTGGGGTTTTTCTCCCTATTGAAACAATAAATAAAAGAATGAACCGTCTAACTCAAACATCCCTTGCTCCATCACCGAAGAGGCGCACAGAAATTGCACAGTTTAATGAGAAAGCAAGTGAGGACATGCATAACCTTTGCTCTGGGGACCTGCATTGCTTAGCAGATGGAATTAAAATTCTGATAAGTGATATAAGAGGTTTGTAAGGGAGGAAATTGGTGTGTGGTCACATTGTCTACCTTAATCCTCTTCACTTTGCACTACCCAGGTTGTTGTTAAAACCAATCTGCGAGGAATCATTTTCACCTTGAAAACTGTAGATGTTCATGTGCGGCTTAGAACTAAAGCTCTCTGGAAAATGCTTTCCTAGATAATCCTGGAGAAATAGGAAGTATGTGCTGAACATACACGCATATACACACACACATATGTGCATGCTTGCACATTGCCATCATAAAACGGCTCTATGAAATTAGCATATTTCCTAGGAAGAGATATTGTGATATTGTACACTACGATTTAATCAGCTACGAATCTATTCAAGCATAAAAATAGCTTATATTCCACTGACTGAGCTGCATAAATGTTCTACCTATGTGACTAGATATTGACATAGAAATATTTGGATCACTTGGGTTTAGAAATACCTGTACATCCCACTATGAACATTTTGTTATGTCCTTAAAAAAATAATAATTAGAGGGAGAAACTCACAAGCATGAGCCAACAACAGAAGGACCAAGTAGTGACACCAGTCCTGTTGGGTCAGGGTCCCACACTTACCGTATCTATTTACCTTAATTACTTTCTTATTCCAAATACAGCCACACTGAGGGTTAAGGTTTTGCCATATGAATTTTGTGGACACGTGCATTCAGCCCATAACATGCACAAATGCCCATTGACGATGAATTTACTCAGCATTCACCTGTATGCTTCTCTTGATGTAATCACACAAAGAAAAAAAATCCATAAATTTTAAGCACATTTTATTTTCAGCGTATCTTTGTTTACTGTGCTTCTAAGGTTGCTATTTGGAAACTAAATGAGGAAATGTAGCTTTTGAGGAAATCTTGCTTCTTGCTTTAGACTGCATTATTTAGTTCTCCTCCTGGCCCAGAAAGGGACACTGGCTTCATCCCGATGTCAGACAGGAGGAAACAGTCACAATCCTTGCAACCAAACTCCCTCAGAACTTGGGGGGAAAAAAAAAGGTGTCCTATCTTTCACAGATTTCTCCCTGGGCCTCATCTGAGCTAGAGAAACTCCCTTTTTCCAATTTAGGTACTAAAACTTTTCTGATGTAGAAATACAAAACAGCACTTGACTTCTTTTTCTGGTCCAAATATCTTCCCATCGTTATCTATGAAGAAGGTTAAGATGATACCACCCCAAAATAATCAAGGGAATGAGCACCCTTTTCTCATTCAAACGCAAAGCAAGCACTCTGCCCCACACCCGTTTCCCCTCTCTGATTTTAGATTCTGCTTCCGGTCACTCTCTCTTTATGTCTTAGCCTTCGATTTGCCATTTACGCCAATGACTCACGTTCTTCTCAATGAACAGATTTCCACACACACACACAATGATATGCATTTCCGCATCCAATACCGTCTTCCTCTTCTAACGGAAGTTTGGTCTCACGTGACCCCTGAGGCGGGGATGACAAATCCGGAAGTCTTTACCCCAGAGCCGCTGCATAAACCAAGCAGTTCGTGCTCTGCAACGTCAGGAGCCACCGTCCTCATCTATCTGTGATCTGAATGGCGCCCTCTGGATCAGCACGCAGTCACTATTCCAGCCTTCCGAGAAGAGGACGTGAAAACATGGCGGAGAGAAGGTGGAATGAAGTACGCTATTGGAGGAATCTCAAGCACCAATATTTGCTAGGTTAATATATTTTATTGATTTCATTTATTGATGCCATTATATTCCTATTTAATATATTAATTATAATATATTATAATTAATATATTAATATTTAATATTAATATTTGATAGTGTGCTACAGATGTAAATGAACCCAACTTTCCCAGTTATTGATCCCGCGGATAATCCTTCTGCACATGTGGATGCAGGTGCTCTCTATCAGAACAAGGAAATCAGTAACTTCGAAATATAGATGGAAAGCTTTGAACGTGGGGCATAAAGCATATATAGCATAACATCAAGTGTATGACTGAGCTAATATTTTTCTGGTGGTGAGTGTGTCAACACAAAGCAGATCAAAGACTAAAAGACAGAGTGATAATGGTTTTCATCAGCTATGTTCACACAATTCAAGTAAAGGCACAGATGGAGAACATTCCAATTGCAAAATGTTAACAGGCGGTATTGAGAGGAGAAAGAACAATTAAGTCGAGCAATGAGCTATTTATGATTTCAGCTGCCTTGAATCCTGAATTTTCTTAACCACCATGCGGCTGTAGTTATTTCTTGAAGGAGTTTTGGGCTAACGTGTCCTAATAACAGGTTTTCAATTTGATGAAAAAATGACATTGTTTTTATAAAATAATAAAAAATAATAATAATGTGTTGCTATGAATATAGGGGACTTTTAGTATCCTTTCATTCTTCCTGATGTCCATTTTTTTTTTTTTTTTGGACAATGGCTGTGAATCCATCATCTTAGCCAAATGTAATGGTAAATGAGCCAGAGTGATATGACAAAACCAACAGGAAGTTCTAGTTTTCATATACCACATTTTAAGCTTCTTGAGGGCAGGGACCAATCAATTTATTTGTACTCCCAGCATTTAGCATACTGCCTCTCAAACAGAGGAAAAGATGCATTTTTGAATAAATGAATAAATACATAACATATACATGCTTAGCCAATATTCAAATAAGCAGAACATTATCAAACATACGAAGCAATAAAATTGTCCTAAATTTAATTTTTATTCTGTGATTCAGAAAGAACTAGGATCTTATCTCTAGACTTCCATCAATGGTATGAGTCATGGTAGCAATCAGATCTGGATTATTTTAGCTTTTGGTTATTGGTACTCTTGATGGGTACTGTAAAATTTAAGTTATCTTCTGATGTTTTTTAAAGAGCATTAAAAGCCTTTAAATCCTCCCCTTTCCTGTAAAATGGCTAAGAATGACTTTCTTTGTTCTTTAACATGGCCTGGACTTTGGGGAATGTCTCTAGCAGTAATTAATAAAGATGGAGCACACAAGGCAACCTTTTTCCTTGAAGCTGTTGTAAATATATCATTACAACAGCTTTTGGTTTCCTACATAAACTCTTCGTTCACTACAAGAGTTATCAATCCATATCCACAATGAGACTCTACCAAGTCCAGACTGATGATTTTCGCTTATTTGTTTGGATTTTTTGGGTGGTCAATTTAAGGTATACGTACAGCAAAGCAAGAACTACAGGCTAAAAGGGAGGCTAGCCTGCAAGGAGACTCTCTCACACTGAAGAAGGCTGTGTCAGCAGCTCTTTTCATGGTCCATCTAACTGGAATAGACCACTGGCAGCTGGGCATATTTGGTAGGTCCTTTCACTTCTAAGACCTTCACTTAACAAGAGCTGAAGGGATTATTTTAATATGGAATTTATAATAACCAATAAAGGATTAATATGGAGAAAAGAAAATTACCTTGTGGAATAAACAATTTACAGCATATTCATTCACTCCATAAATATTTATGGAGAACTGTCCATATGCCGAGAAATGTGCACCTAAACATGGCGCCATTAGCCTCTGTGCCTGTACATTAAATAAAAAGGAGGTAACGTGTAGGCGTAATTGCAACCTAGGAAATGGGATGGCCCGCTCACGTGGTGTTTGCAGACTTATCTAGAAGCAGTGGGACAACGGGTCCTGGCTGGTGTGTTCATTCAGATCTTCCTTCATGATTACAATTCTATGGCTCTAGTTTCTATAGTTGTTTGTGCAAGACTGGATGTGTTGTGGTGTGAAATCTTCTAGGATTACAATGGAGCATTCTCAATCTCTGCCAGCTACAGCTCTTCAAGTCTCATCCATATGTCCTCTAGGCT
Organism: Potos flavus; assembly: GCA_028534135.1. Lineage (NCBI taxonomy): Eukaryota > Metazoa > Chordata > Mammalia > Carnivora > Procyonidae > Potos > Potos flavus. Next base: position 124,918,191 of record CM052886.1, on the reverse strand, counting down.
TCTACTGGTGACGGTTCTTCCCTTGTACCACTCCTGATCCCTAATTACCACCGCCTAAATCTAAGCAATGTTTGTAACATTAAAAGGTACAAAATCTTTCTGATGGCTTGAAATATTGACAAATATGTCCCAATTCAAGTGGGTGTTGGGTAGAGATTTAGAAGCCTCTTCAAAGTAACAGGAAATAAAAATAACTTCTGAGATGAAAGCTCATGCTCATTTATCCCATGTTTTACCTGTGATCCAGCAGAAAATTTTCTTCATTCTTCACCCCTTCTCAACCCTGTGGTCACTCTCCACTATTGCAGCAGGAGTCAAGAGATGGATCAGACCAGTTTGACACTCCATATTTTTGCACCCATATACAAGGCGAATCCCCTTTTAAGGTGAACTTCTGTTCACTCATTAAAGCCAAGTTTCTTGTCTGTAAGGGTGTCAGTAGTTTGTAAAGTTTTTGTTGTTGTTTTATACAGTATTTATTCTATTACTGCAAAAGTACTTATCATATCCTACTGTTACTTAATTTTGAGTGTCTTCTCCAAGACATTATAACCCTCTTGAAGGCAGAGGAGATGTCTTTTTATTTGCACTCCTATTGCCCAGTTCGGTGACAGATACATTGTAAGTACCAGTGATAAATATTTAGAAAAGAAATAAAAGAGTTAATTTAATTAATTTAATTAATAAAATTAATAAAATAATAATTTAATAATATATATTAATATAATAATATATAATATGATCATTAATAAAATAAAAGTTAATTAAAAATAAAACTTTCTGCAAAAAAAAACAAAAAAACCTGTCTTCCTAGGTTTTTCTACTTAATTGTTTCATGCCTTTTACATGTGAGATATATTAGTAACTAAAAGGGAAGGGGCAAACACTTATTTTTAATTAAAAAATCATGATGTGATGAAAGTTTAGAGGAAATCATATTTTTATTTTGAATAGTTTTGTAGCTGGGGATATAGGCAAAGTTCAGACAATGAAAAGTCTTCATATTTTCCACTTGCATTCAAGCAAATGTGAAGACTAGATAACCGAGTGGACCCACTTCCGTCTGCTTCTTTTGACAAATTTAGCCAGACCACACTGTCATGGATCTCCACTGAACAATCCAGGGTAACCAGAGGGCTAATGCAAATGGCCACCTGCTTGGCCAAAAATTGGTAAATGCAGACTATGCTGCTCTGCCACTGATAGCCGTTACAAATTGATTAGGTCAAATGCAGCCCTTCCCAAAATGTATATTTCCCACCACATTCCTCATTCTTACAATGTGTTGAAAGACACCTGACTTGGCACTTGCATCCTACCTAAACACGGTGATTTAGTAGTCTGGAACAAAGAGTCACTGTAATATTGCTTCCAACTTGGGATAAATATTTTCTGCAAATGTGAAATCATGCTTCATGTGGGAGGAGGATATTTTAGAATAATGTCAACTGAGTTATGTTGGCTGATACTCACTTTGTTTTCAACTGTGGGCATAAACAAATGAACAGATTTATCCCTTCTGTCACCATTACCCTGACACAAGTCATAATACTCTAGAAAGAACTTAGCACTCGGAAGAGTGTATTTTGGAATAGGAATAGTATACCTTATTTTTAAAGATTTTATAACCATTGGAATTTTGAGGATCATGTGACTCTGGAAGCATATGAGCATATCGTGAGCTCTTCACATCACGGGCACTGACTGGGGTATATTTTCACTCATAATTCAGTCAGCAAATGCTCCACCACCCCCGAAAAAAAGAAAAACCATGCAAAAAGAATCATTCACCTTTAGCTAACTTTTGTGGAACCCTCTGGATCTATGCTCTAAATATATTCTAAACATCCTTTGACTGCCTCTGGATTCTGAAGGGAATGTTCAAGCACTTTTAGATTTAATAGTGTTTGCCACTCATTCATGCCCATTTTTCTTAATCCACTCTTTATACTTTATATTGAAACAGTTCTCTAGCCTATGTACATATTACAGACTGCGAAGGACAAGAATAGGCTATTCCTGGGAAGAGGGATTGTCTTTGAACTGGGAGGTTTACTGCCGTTAATACTTGAAACTGTAAAAATAAAGTTTTAAGGAATATACCAAAAAAGAATGGATGAAAGACAAAGCTAGGATGAAGCATAATCCCAACGCAGTATTAACGCTGAGATTTGGAAGGATAACAGATAGGTTAAGAAGCAGGACTGTGGATTCACAACATCTGGCTTCCAGTCCCTACTTTGCTCCTCTGTGTGCATCAGTTTTCACATATATAAAATACAGATGATAATAATAATGTCTTGTAGTTGTTAGAAACATTAAGTAAATTCATTCAAAGTAATAAAAATGTGCCTGAGGGGTGCCTGGGGGGTGCCTGAGTGGCTAGTTGGTTAAGCATCTGACTCTTGATTTCCACTCAGGTCCTGATCTCAGGTTCCTGAACTCAAGACCTGCATCAAGCTCTGCACTCAGTGCAGAATCTGCTTATCCTTCTCCCTGTTCTCCTTCCCCTACCGTCACTCTTTCTCAAATAAATAAATAAATAAATAAAATATAAAATATACATGCCCAAGAAAAATAATAAGACCTTAATTAATGTGTTTATTATCAGCTTAAAGAGCTAGGTAAGAAAGGCAATGTACTCTTCAATATTTAGCAAATGCATATCATTGAACCAAAAGATTAAAAATACATGAAAGCACATACATGAGAAAGTATAATCACAATTATAATAATGCATTTTAGATACTTACCTGTATTCACTTAAGAAATACTATTGAGTACTTGCTGTGGACCAGGCATTGTGAGCTATTAAAAGACGTGGTCCCTGTCTCCCACCAGGTAGTTTAGGGAGAAGGGAGAAGATGAACACCGAGAACAATGCTGTGGGGAAATGGTTTGCCAGAGACAAGAGAGGAAGGGACTGTGCAGGCAGTTTGGCGTGCGTTGCAGACTGTAGGGTAGAAAGGCAAGAAATAGCAAAGAGCCTTCACTGTCATATCAAGTGGTTTTGTTTTGAACCTTACTCGTGGGAAGCATTTGAAGACTGTTTTTCACCTCACGATCTACACTGGGGGAAAGGAATGGAGGAACATATAGGTGAAGGCAGGGAAAACGCTCAGTTTGCCATTTCAGGAATTCATACTCTGGGAGGGAGCCGATTGGCCCAAACTAAGACAGTGGAGTTGAGACAATGAAGAGGCAGAAGATTTGAGAGACATTAAGATGGGAGAATATGTATAGAATGTCATCACCAGTTGGACTGAAAATTTAAGGGAGAGGGAGAAGTTCAGAATAGATCCCTGAGTTACCTGATTTAGTCAACCGGATGGTTGAGTATGTCACTAATCAAGAGGAAGAACATGGGAGGATTTGGCAGATTTAGGTAAAATGGTACGGTTTCCAGATTTGTATCTAGTTAGATTCATATGTAAATTTCTGCAAAACAAGCTTACTTTACGGGAAGATATACTCGTTTATTACACAGGAGAGTGCTCTGCAGTTGGGAGTTAGCTCATAAAAATGGTAGTTTAGCCATGAGAGCCATATTTTCACCCAAAGGGAGTGGGTGGAAACGGGACAAAAACAAGGCTGATGATGAAATCCCGAGGAATGCCAACACTTCACAGATAGGAATGGGAATGTACTGAGAATTGTCAAGATGAAGGCAGAGTGGTGTGACTGATAGACGTTCTTTGTCATTAGCATCTGAAAAGTCGTGGGTGGTTTTGGTGTGGAGTGTCCAGGTGGGGTGGCTGAGGTGTGTGTTCACAGGGAAGGTACAGCAGTGCGGAAGAGCTAGGAGTGCAGGCTGCTCTTTCTAGAAGCTTGGCAGAGTAACAGCTAAAGGGAGACGTGTGGCCAAGTGAGTTTTGTTTGTTTGTTTGTTTGTCTTTTGCTTTCTTCTGGCTGTTAGATTTAGATTTGAGCATATTTGTCTGCTAGAAGGCAAAGGCTACTTGAGAAGAGTGGACAGTGTCTGCAGTAAAATGTAACGGGATCCAGAAAAGAGAGGTACAGACACAGGAAAGGAAAGCATGATGGTTTGGGATACGGTTTGAGATGTTCTTGACTGACATTCTCTACGAAAGAGGAAACGGGTGCTTATCTCTGGAGAATGATGGGGAAGGAATGACGTAGAGGGTTTGAAAGGAGGGTTGATTGCAATAGTTGATGTGAAGATTAGGAAAAGGAACCAGTGAGGAAAGAGTCACTGGTTGGCATCCGAAGCCCAGTGGGATGGCTTTGTAATGGAGGCATCGTTGCTCGTGCTAGACTAGACCACACATCTCACTTGTAGGCTTGGAGGTCTAACGAAGAAGGTACAATTAAGGCAGTGCTATTTGCAAGCTATGCAAGCGCAGGGATAGTTGATGAATGGGACTGCCGTGATTGGCAGAATCCATACCCTCTTGTAAAGTAAATGCCTGCGGATAAGTGGTCAAGAGTGTGGGTATTGCTCTTGTGGAAGGAACCACACAGCCCCCACAGGGCAGACACCCCTGAGTGATCTCAGAAGATTTGTAGCTGGGTATACCTTGCCTACACCTTCCTAAGCCATTGGCACCCTAGACTTTCTTGAGAAACATCAATTATTCCGGACTTAAAGAGATGTCGCTTTTGAAGTTAGGTAAAGACTGTGATGTCTTGCCCGCAGTGAGTTGTTTAAAGCATCATATGAACCTCTTCGTGATATTCAATCTAATAACATCTTTACATTTGGGGATGAAGCCTTATAAAATCATCATGATCACTTACAGACTTGTCTCGTTAGATGTCTATCCTTCCGAGAAGTCTGGATGTTCATCTATACCAGGTAGCATGTTTTGTTTTTTGTTATTAAAGCATATTTCAGATTCATATTTTTGTCACATTTTCTTAAATACATTTAAACCACTTATTGCATTCACCATTTTTCTTTCTCGACAAAAGGCAGCATCCTCAAGAGAGACAGGAACAGAGGAATCCTAGGACAGAGTCCCAGTAGGACCACTTACTAATGTGTATTATCTAACCAGCCAGGTAACCCCTCAAGCCTTGACTTTCTTCCTTGTTCCAAAAAAAAAAAAAAAAAAAGAGAAAAAGGTTAGACTATGTATCACGACGGTCTCCAGTTTTAAAAATCTTTTATAAGATAGAAATTTCACGTTGCCAGTTTGACCTGTAGCATGGGAAGTCCAACAACGAGGACCTCCTGCCTCCTGGTGTAGGTAGCAGACTGTGGCCGTGCGTTCTAGAAGCCCAGCACTGACACCAGAATTTTACACGGCAGCCGCCTAATCGTTCCTACCAGCATGTTCCATTAAAGCTTGACTTACTGCCTGGGGATTCACCTGCTGACACAGTAAAACTCCTAACTGGAAGCATTAACATTGCAATGCCAGGTGGGGGGAAAAACTGTTCATAAATTCCACGAACGTGCACTGCTTTATTTGGGGTCCTGCTTGCAAACTCATTATTTATGCTGTGTACAGTAGGCCATCAACATATCCCACTGGGAAATTAGTTTGCAATTTAGAATCGTTTCAAAGTACAAGTGATTCTCAAGTCATTTTCCGAGGTTAAATGAGAACTCTTATTGCTTTTCGTGGGCTCAGAGGGAATTTTGACTCTACGTGTTCCCTCCTCCCCCCAGCTTCTGCTATACTGTCTTGATTTTTCTTTCTTATGTGTGCTTCAGTGCGAAATCTTATTTTTTTTTTCTCCCAGTTTTCAAAAGCCAGTGAATGGAATGGTATTTGTTGCCTTTTCTCGCTTTCCGGGACTGCGTAAGTACCTCCCTTTTGATTACTGCTTTTATTTGTCCGAGACTCCTGAGAGGTCTCCATGGGCTCTCCAGACGGGATCGCCTGGCTAGACCAGGACTGACTTGGGCAGATTGGGTGGCATCCGCTCTAGGAGGTCAAGGTCCCTCTGAGTGTGTTCCAGCCCTCTCAGTCCAGGGGCCGGGCTGTGGAGCAGGGAAAGGGGCAGCTCCGCTGAGGGCAGGTGTCTATCCAGTAACTCCAGGTCGTGGGAATCCCAGGTTCAACTTCGTTTACGAGCCCGGAAGCACAGAGCAAATTATTAAGATTAAAGAGTTCCCGTGACCCTTTCCACTTTCACCCACCCCGTCTGGTTGTTCGATTCTTTCTTTTAGAACTTCCTTAAGCATTTCTTTTAAAACTTGATTTCAGTGGTAAAATGTGGGAATGCCCCCCACCCCTGCCCCCAGGCTTACCCTAACCTGGGAAAACCAGCTTCCAACCTCCTGGTAGGTAATTTATGACCTGATATTATCCTTAGGAAATAAATAGCATTATTTTAAGTGTATGGGTTTACCCTTTATCATTCCCGGAAAAGTAAAAAATAATCCATAGTGTGAAGATCTTGTAGGATTTTTTTTTCCTTTCCTCTGTTCTCAGCAAGTGTCTGAAATTATTAGGTATAATAAACCAAGATCAAACAGAAAATAAACCAGCGTTGTTAAGCCACATCAAGTGGCCCTCCTCTCCCCTTGGCAAGAAGCACTAGAATTTATCTGAAACCAGGATTTCAACATCTCTAATGCATTGGGGGAGTGCTTCCATACGCACAGACTTAAAAGTATACAAACCAAAGGAGATTAAGTGTTTAGTTTCAAAACACATGAAATCACTAGTTTAAACATAGAAAACTACACACAAAGAGTGCAAAGAAACAATGAAAGCAAGAGATCAACCGAGTAAATATCACCTAGAAAATACTAACAGTCTTAAAGGTCAGAAATCCTTAGTCAAACAAGAAGACCCATTCATTAAAAACAATCAGTTACAGGATAAGCTGAGAACAGCACACTGCGAATTCCCTTTAAAAGCAGAAGTTATTCACCGGAAAGCTATTAGCTATGTGCCCTCGAGGTAACTAAATAGACCAGGTAACAAACAGAAACTGAAACCCAAAGAAGAAACCAAAACAACAAGAGCTGAAACTGGGAACTGCTTAAGGGAAACTTCAAAAGGACAGGAGGCTTTGTCGTGTGGCTATCCACCCTGAAGGTTGGGGTGCCCAAGCTCTCGGGTACTACATGGAGGAAAACCCCAACTATTCCCGTCCTAAGTGAGTCCTCACAGTTGACATTGGCTTTAAATGCTTTCCTTGATGACAGATCATTGGGTCTTTTTCTATCACTATTTGAATGTGAAAACACTTCAAAAATATTCTCCCTTTTCCTTGCAGCTTTGAAAGAAGCAGATGGCAGATTGGTTTGCTGGTGTTTTGGGTGGTTTTTGTTTTGTTTTGCTTTGTTTTTGTTGCTGTTGTTTTCAACTCATCTAGGTCTTTGCTTGGTGAATTCGTGTTAGATATGATACCTGGCATAGACAGCATCTTTGAACCTTTCGGGACACTCAAGTCGGATGGTATTTATAGACATTTCTCACGTGTCCAGCAATTCCTTTTCCTAGGCTTTTGTATCACGATTTTTACTTTTAGGTAGCATACTAATTATTTGTCATAAAAGCCCCACATCTTCTCACGGGTATGAGATAGACAGAACCCATTAAAACCTTTCAACTCACAAGGACAGTGTCTTATTATTAAGGCAACTTCAGAGATGCCCACGTGTTGAATGTTTCATGAGAAAGTAAGTAGTTTATAAATAAGTTTCCTACAGTGTGGCCAAAAAAAAAAAAAAAGCAATAAGACGTGCTCTCGTGACTTTTCCATTTTCATGCGTTATTTGAGCAAGGGAAGAATTAGTTCTCTAGAAGGAGGATCCCACTTCTAGCCTCTCAAAGTTGTAACCTGCTGTGGCTTTGTAATAGAGCTTTCCTTGGAAAGTCAATCATAAATTGCAAAAAATGGGAATAAATATTTCTTCCTTTCCTCCCTCCCCAAAATGTTGAGCATTGCTTTATAAAAGCCTGATTCTCAGCCATGTGCCAAAGGATGCTTTCTCCACCTAAAGTAGAATCTGAAAGATTATATAACCAAATCCTCGAAAATGATTCCATAGAACCAAAATCCGTGGAAGGCCAATGTTTTCTAGATCACTAAAACCTAGTGTAATGGGATGCTTGCAGGTGAACTTTTATACAACATTATTGAAAGTGATAAAAACTCAATGACTGTGGGGCAGCAGGAGAATTAATCTCATGTAGATGGGTTGCACTGAGGCCCTAACGATGCTGGCAAAAGTCAGGAATCATCTTCTTTAGTCTAAACCTAAGTGTAAGGTAATGTAAGCTGACCTTTGTTTAATATTCATTAGCATTATTAGGCCGTCCATCTAACAACTCAAACATTTTGTTCTCGGTCATGAATGTGTAATTTCTGGGGATTGTTTATTTTCACATGAGATGTCTTCCATATTTTGAGTTTGCTTAATTGTCCTGAAATCTTTCACCAATGGGAAAGGAAGAAAACAGGACACACACATATTCTCCATCTAAACCATGAATTTCCATCAGCTGTGCATTCTTTCTCTTGTCAATCCTGTGGTCCGGCTCCTGGAGCACAGATTTTATACACAAACTGCCTACTTCTGAGGTTCTCAGCAATCAAAGTGTTTTTTTTTTTTTGTTTTTTTTTAAGGGCGACATAATCAGGCTCATAAACCTGCTATTCTAGCATACACACGCCCACGGCCGTGGATCTGGAAGGAATGATGAGGTCGTAACATCTTTAGAGTAAATTGTTGAAATGGGGAGTTGAAAAAACACAGAGCGTCCTTTTCTTCATCTGGTGTTCACAAGTCTGTCCGTGTCAGCAACTCAGTCTCAAGACAGTCCAAACAGAGCCCTTGAGTTGACCTCATTCCCTCCCAACGCTTGCTGCTCTGCCACTCGGGGATCAAGATTTGGTGGATTTTTCAAAGTTTTATTTCTTTTTTTTTTTTTTCAAAGTTTTATTTCTGAGGGCAGAGAGCAGGTAAGACCGTAAATGCATTGCCACACCAATTGGTTTGGCTTGCTTTCTTCCTTTTTCAAGTTTCTTGGAAACATGGTGGCCCTCCCTGTATAGATTTTTAAAGATCTTCTGTCTGCACGGCCTTGGAAAATGAAAAAAAAAAAAGCAAAAGCAAAAGCAAAGTCTTTGTGGCACGTGGCCAGAGTTGGCTTTAAAAAGCTGCTAATTTTGAACTCCCTTCCCTCCATTAGGGCCGTGTAAGAATTATGTACACAAGGCTGAGGCTTTTCTCTGCTTAGAAAACATCTGCATTCAATTAGAAATATGCCTGAGTGTCGTGTTAATTCTGCAGAACCAAACAAAGTCATTTTTGTTTAAACTCTTTCAGTACTACAAGGATGAGAGGTTATAGGAGAAAAAAGGGAGGGGGGGAAGCAAGCAATAGAACAAAACTGCCATGTTGTCCCTAAAGGGGCCTAGGAGGCAAATAAGAAGTTCCTTCTCCTTGAGAATATAGACCCCGCCATTTTTTCCAGAATTTTCTTCTCTACCACGGCTCTCTTGGGGATTGGAGGTGGGAGGAAGCCTACTCTTTCCTCTAAAAATGCAACTTTTAAAGCAATGGAAGGGATGAATCACTAAATTCTACACCTGAAACCAATTTTACCATATATGTTAACTAACTAGAATTTAAATAAAAACTCGAAATAAAAAACAAAATAAAAATAAAGCCATGGAACATTCTCCAGATTCCTCCCAAATGAATTTGCCCCAAGAGTTGATATGTTTGGCAAATGAGCAGTAACATTTTATTTTTAATTTTGTAGAAAGCCAAACAAATCAAAAACTCTATTTATAGTCCATTGTGTGTATTTCACATCACTTTCACACTTCTTAGATATGATTGGTGTGCTGACCTCAAATAGCCTAAAAACAATGATTTCTGTTGAGACCTACATCTTGCGGTGACCATCGGTCCCCATGCCCACTCTTTGCTTACTTCGGTAGCACGGAGTGTACTGGAGTTTGAGTTTATCGCTCTCAAGGATGTCTGCGACTCACTGTAGATTTAGTTTCCACACAAGTGCGTTCAAACTACACGTTGGTGAAGTTGATGGTCCCTAGAAACAGAGACTTCATTCATTCCTTTGAGCTCTTAAAGTTAGATCCTACTCTTTCTCAGGTAGGGAAGACAGATGAAGACCCTGTTTTTGTTAAATCGAGTGTTGAAGGATGGGATTTGGCCTTTAATCCGCAGCACCCAAAACTGCCCTCGGACTGTTTCAGGCAGGTAAAAAATATTTAAATCTCTCCTATTGAATCCTTATCAGAATGTGAGCTGTGAAGAAATGTTTGTGGACGGAGGCTTGACGGGCATGCTAAATATTTATTCTTTCATGTATTTTGACTCTATCTTTGGATCAAACCAAGGAACTGGGCATTGAACCAAAATGGTTGGCACCATTTTTATTGGTTTTCGCTAAATTGTCCAGTAACTTTATGCCAGTTGTCTGTATTGAAAACACCATAAGAAACAGCCCAATAAAATGTGTCATTATACTTACTGGAGGATTATTTCTGTTACATTTTCTGATACTTGTTTATGAGAAGCCATGAGAGAAATTTCTCGGATTTTGAGTTTGGGGTATTTTTTCCTGAATTATGGTTTTCTCTGTTGTTTTTATTTTTGCGTCTTAGGAAGACTGTGATTCTTGTAACTGATACTAGTTCCCTTTTTGCTTTAACTGCTAAAAGCTTTGAGGCCAAATTCGTGACTTGCCTTTAGGAACTACAGTGTGTCCATTCCAAATATTTATATTTCTATTTATCAAGGGGTCAATTAGAACATCACCCAAGCATTCCCTTACTCTGTCTCTCTCAACCATTTTTTTAAAATCTTTTTTTATGTTTTTTTTTGTAAACGCTGGCAATTCCTTTGTGAAATAAGCAGGGAATTTATAAGTAAGTCAATAAGTAAATCTAGGTTAAGCCCTGATGTTGAAGTGCAAGACTATTGAACCAAAGCCTTACTTGCGAGTGCTTGCTATGTAATAGTTTTACAAAACTATTTAATTTTTGTATGATGTTTATACCAGACCACTTTTTGTTTCATGTCCAAAATGTGAAAGAGCGAAGGACATGGAAAAGACAATTATGAAGGCATAAAGAAACTCAAGTACAACATCTGAAATGATTATATAATTGGCAAAGAGGACATAAAAGAATGAGAAAGAAATTAAGATTACTTGAATTTAAGGGGGGAAATGATGCTAAAAAAATAAACAATAGTATTTGTGATGTAAGCCATCGTGACAACTGTTGTCTATCTCTTTAGAAAATAAAGCCTATGTAAAAATAAGAAGAATTAAGCTCAAAAGTCTGAAATGAACATTAGGAAGATGGCGTTGTGTGCTTAAATAATATTTTACTCGAGAACTTCATGCTGGGAATTTGTCCATTACCTTCCGTATTATCTCTGTTTGCTGGCGTCTTGCTAGTGTTGTTGCCATGTTTATAAACATAAAGGAATTGTACAACTGAAACACAAAAGAGTTAAAATGCTCACATTATTCCACTCGTTTTCAGATGTGAGAAGATAGACCCAGTCTCTTGACTACTGGTCCAAACTGATTTTTTCTTTGGTTTTCAGGAAGAAGAAGATGAGGAGGTAAGCTCTAGCCTAAATAGAAAAAAAAAAGAAGGAAAATGATAAACATTAAGCATACAGTCCACATTTTTGTGTTTGCTCTATTGTCTTTATATATACTATAAAATATATACACTTATGATGAAAAATGCCAGAGGCCACAGAGTTCCCACCGTTTTGTCCAATCACGAAGGACTATTCTATTTCTTACTAAAAATTCCTTCTGTCTTCCTACTGTCTGGCAATATTTCATTAAATATTGAAATGATAAGTGAAAACCCAGTATCATAGCTCTTTCCAAAATCCACAAGTTCTTGTCCTATGCCACCCAAACTCCATTTCTATATGATATCAAAGACGGTTTTTTTGATAAAGAAATAATTGGTGTATAAGCAAAGAGCCATTGCCCATCTTAACACAGAAAGTGGTTTTTAGTGGACAATCATTTAAATTGGGATCTTCCTGGAGACTGAGGTAACCACAATAAACACTCGCTTAAATGATTTTTCCTACTTTATCTCCATCAACAATTTGGGAAGTACTACCTAATAATTGTATATGTCCCTTTATATTTTTCAAGAAACAGTAATATTTCACCCTGCATCCATAGTAACACAAAATATTTTATAATTTATGGAGAAGGATAAGAACAGTAGGGGGAAAACAGTTGAGAGGCAAGATGATATCAAATCTTTCATGTTTTCCTGTGTGAATTTTTTTTTTCTTTTTGTCATGACTTGCTCTAAATTTGTCATCATTTCCCACGCGAGTACTACCTGGGTAAATTATGGCTTACGTTGCCCTCCACTTGAAATGAAAAGCAGATTGCATGGCAGACTTGAATTATCCTCCAATATTGTGTGATATATGATCCATCTTGATGGGAAACTATTGTATATATTTCATAGTTATGATTTCCAAGGTATCAAACTCCTCATTATCTTCCTGTGCTAGCCAGCTATAAATGCCAAAACACTCTAGCTTCCAGCACGTGCTTTTTGAAACTTACAGTCCTATGCTCTGTGTATGTTTAGCATTTTATGCTGCTGCATAATATAGAAATGCCATAATACTTTATCAAAACCCCAGCTAGGCTATTGACAGTATAGGTTTCATTTAATTCCTGGATGCAGCAGACGTTCTTTGGTATTTTCTGTATAATATAATAAACACCGAATGCAGCGCTTAAAATAAATATTTAAAAAATCAATCAGGCTTGAAATTTAATTTTATCTAATTGGCTTGCTATATTCTAACAAAATTGAATGACATAAAAGTTTCACCTACCCTATATAATTTCATATTTTCTCCAATCATAAAAATAGATTTTTTTCCCTCTTTTAACTTCCTTTGATATGAGCTTTTAATTTACTAAGTTTACTTAACCCTCTCTTATATTGGTTGAAAAAAGTATGTATCATCCTCCGAGGGTAGTAATCACATGTGCAATATAATTTTACCTCAGCCACTCAGTTCATGCTTTGTTTCTACTGTGAATCTCTAAGGCAATTAAAGCTCTTGAGGAAGACTTTGGTGCAGATGGCAAGAACTGATTGTTATATATATATATATATAGATATATATATATACACACACACACACACACATACACACACACACAAACACACGCACATTCCTAGAATTGGCTAAGCTAGAAGATACGTACATGATCACTTCTGCTCCCCTAGAACCTTCTGGAATTAGGCATCTCATCTTTGGCTCATCCTCGGACAGAAAGGAGGGATCAGTATGACTCACACCACAGCGAATATTACCAATGCCTCCAAGAACAAGTAGGTCTCAATAAAAAATATTAAAGCAACGACAGCAGGTGGCTTATCAGCAGAATCCAGTAGGGGAATATATTTTTTACATATAGTTAGTACATCTGCTTGAAAAAATTAATCTATGGAAGGAGAAGAAGACCCATAGAGAAACCCCCAAAAGAGTGTGAAGTTCATGTGTGTTTCTGGTTAGCTAACAATTCTGATTTGTTACACTGACATGGCTGTGTTTCCTTACCCAACTGGGTTTATCGAATTTTTTCTCAAAGTTAAAAAAAAAAAGAAAAAAGACAAAAAGTGTGTTTACTAAAACCATTTTATTATTGCTATTTTACCACCATACCGAATAATTACTTTATTCGTGTTCTATCCCTTCTCATTTCTTTCTAATAGTAATACTACCATAAACTTATATCCAGAAATCACAAGGTAATGAAACTTCAAACATGTTGAGCCTGACCAATTATCAAATATTGCAAACTATAGTTAACATATTCATGACACTTAAGAAATATATCTACCTGCCAATCCTACCATGTAAACACGGTAAACTCTTGGAATTCTTCTTACTGTAGAAAAGAAGTTTGAAAATGTCATTACCCAAGGATCTTTTTGAAATCCTGAGACTCAAAATAGGGCTGAAAACTCTTCCAACCAATTTTGTATTGTTGTCTAAGATGGTTCAGCCAGTTAATTGGTTGGCACAGGGAAACATGGGTTACCGTGTTTTCCTCAGAATGAAAATTTCTGTGATGAGCCCGACAAACTAAAAGTTTATGAAACTAAAACGATAGCCTTAAGGTATGCTGGTTGTCCAAGCCTCTAATGGTCTGACTGGACAAAACACTTTGAGAAACAAAATCCATACACCCCACCCTCACAAAGATTTTGCCCCAACCAGCATCACTAACGATCCCAAGAGCCCACGCTTCTGGTCTGTTTAATTAAGGAAAATTCTTATTTAGCTGTAAGGGCTTTGGTTGAAATCCTGCAATTGAAAATTATAGATAAAATGGAAAGGACTGTACACAGACAGTATGAGAAAACTATTTTCTCTCCACTGACTTCATGTAGCTGTTTTTGGACTAACTGGGAATGTCTCAGTTTTACCCATGTATCTGATCCATGTTCAGATTAATCGTGCTGTGTAATTTATGATGCCCTTGGTTTCCTATTTACTGCTAGCTCAAACTAATAAGCTCTCTCTGGACCAGTGCCATGACACTAACTAGGTCAACGCCCGGTTAATCGCGCCATTGTGTTACCATACATTTTGACCGCTGAATTATCTACAATGATAATTGATTAAAAATACATTTAGTATGATGTCTTTTTTTAAAAGGAGCAATTCAATTTTTCAAAGAAAGCTTGTTTTAGGTTTGTACAAAACTCTTTTGGAACATCTTAAATCATTTTATTAAATACATTTTGCATTCATCAAAATATATATATATATATATATATTTAGAATCTGCATTAATCACCATTAAAGTTTCTTCTTAGTCTCCACTTGTAAAGCTACAGCACTTTGAGTTCCAAATATCAGCAAGAACTAGATCATATCATAAAATAAAGAGAGAGTGAAGTATATGGACAGAGTTATTTTTGACGTAGTATTTCACACTGCATAAATCTATTCTTCATATGCTACACTTTATTGAGAGTAACTCTTTTTTTTTGTAAATCACATTAAAATGTTTAGGATAACAACATTACAACATAAGATATTATATGTACAACTGATTTTTCAGTGTTGAGACTAATTTCTATGAAATCTCTCCACATGTAGCACAAATAGTGCATCCTCCCCCCTTTAGAGAATGCCTTATCTTATTTTGCAATTTCCTACTATATTCAGCAGTTCTTAAAAGGAGAAAGTCCGTTTTGGATACATCTTTTCCAAGTAATCCAGACCATACCAAATGTTGCAGATGTATAAAAGAAGTTAGAGATAGTGCCAAAATATTAAACCAGGAAACAAAAGGTTTTATATCAATTTCTGATTTTCTACATCCTGACCTTAGGAGAGTTGCTTTGCTTTTATATCTGTGTTCCTTAGAGTAAATATAACCTCTGTATACTGACAACCCCAAATATGTTACATTATGAAGATAATTATGAGGTTTAGCCACTGGCTGCCAGAAACGATCAGATTCAAGAATATTGTGTGGTTGGTTTAACTACATTTATATTGTTTACATGGCACATAATTAAAAGAACAAAGAGAACAAATCCATAGTCTATTGGCTTAGGGGTCTGCAGGAGTGCCTTGAGCAAATGGTTTTCAAATCAAAGTAAAGAAATTCTTTTTGGAGAGGAGATAGAGTATGGGGAAGATGTGGGAGAAATTAAAAAGAGCAAATAGGGAAGTAGATCAATGCAGACAGTACTGGGAAAATTCCACTAGTAATGCAATGTTGGCTCCACTGTTGGCCATCATTTTCAAAAATTTTTTGCATTATGTCCATATTCCCATTCACCATTGCTTATTTTTGTAAAAACTATTATTTCTGGGTAAGCCAGCAACCGTAGGCAAACTTTGATCACTAGTATCAATGTCTACTGTCCCTTATTTGACTTTGTTTCATCTGCAAAATTGCTATAAGGGATTGATGATGAAAACTATACTGTATTAATGGCTCTGCGCACTCTACATTGCCATTTCTTTTTCTTTTTCCTTTCAAACATCAATTTATTTTACAGAGAGAGAGAGACAGCACAAGCAGGAGGGGTAGAGGGAGAAAGAGAGATCTCAAGCAGACTCTGCACTGAGCTCAGAGCCTGACGTGAGGCTGGATCTCATGACCCTGAGAACATGACCTGAACCGAACAGTTGGCTGCTTAGCCGACTATGCCAGCCAGGCATCCCTCCATTGCCATTTCTGTAGCAAACCCACTACATATTATAAAGTCATTTAACTTGAAGCTCATAATATATAACCACATATACCATCATCTGATTGCTATCCTCTTTCTACTGAGTTTTCGGTTAGACCCTCATACTCACAGGGAACTGGACAAATGTACCTTCAGGTTTCTACCCTTCTCACTGGATCTACAGTAACTGTTTGTTTGTTTGTTTGTTTTTTAAAGATTTTATTTATTTATTTATTTGAGAGAGAGAGAGAGCACAAGCAGGAGTGAGAGGGAGAAGCAGACTCCCGGCCAAGCAGGGAGCCTGATGTGGGGCTCGATTCCAGGACTCTGGGATCATGACCTGAGCTGAAGGCAGAAGCTTAACCAACTGAGCCACCCGTGCGCCCCTACAGTAACTCTTCAAATCTCAATTTACCATTTGGATCATTCAGTCAAAACGCTAGTTATTTTATCCCTGAGATGAATTACCTACTCAAGGCTTCAGTTTTAGTAAATCTGAGTTCTAAGATGATCTTTTCTGCTAAATCTATGGATTACTTGGGATTTGGAGGCCTTAGTTATTTCCTGATTAATAAGGAGAACAGCTTGGGTTGGATGATCACTGAAGTCCAGTCAATTTAAAATTGTAATACTAACCTCCCTTGCAAAAATTTTCCTTCCTCCTTTTATCACCATTTTGTCACATGACCCTATCAATCACACCCATCTCCACCAATATGGAAAACATAGCATTGTCTTTTCCCTTGTCTACAGCCAATCCATCATTAACTGCATTGCATTTAGTTTCGTAGTATAGCTAAGATCTGTTCCTAAGATATTATGATCCACTCTCTCATGCTGGTTCAAATATGAAGGCATGGTCCATCTCTAATGACCCTGGCTAGCTCTGAAGAATACACTAATCCACATTGACCAACAGACCCACTCTCCATCCACCAGCAACCCAGTCATTACAGGGTTCAACTTTAAGACTCAGAGGTATTTCTCATAACTTCCGACTGTCAAGGCTGCCCCAGCATCTTGCATCTAAATGTCATTCCTCAATCCAACTTCCAGAGTGTAGTTAAAGTGACAGCTTCTTCCTCCTAGACCTTGATGAATACAACCAATAGTGAATATTCAAATTATCCCTTAGGTTTTGTTATGCATTCCAGAATGTTAAGCAAACAGGGCTCATAGATCACCCTTTCATGAATTTTGTCCAACTCTGGAGGAATCTCTAAGCTTTATTTCACTGGCCAATGACACATCACTGCAGCAGAAACTGTCATCCAATGTAATGGTGAATCATATTTTTCTTTATTAAAGCGTCATTTTAAATTCAACAAGTCATCAGTTTTGAAGTTTCCTTTAAACCATGGGAGGGCCCAGCATAGAACAAACATGAGGATGGCTAGGAGTCCACCGATAAGGACTCAGGCCAGATTCTGCAGAATAAGTTGAGTCAGCAGAACATCCCAGTCTCTAAGACTTTCTTGCTTTGCCATTAAAAATCTTGCTCAAACCAAAAATTTTTCACCAGTCATTGGCATGGCTTTTTCTGCCAGTTTCTCAAGTTTCTGTTAGCAATTAGCTTGTATCAGTGGTTCCAAAGCCTGTTTATTTGAAAATCCCACAGCAATTTCCAAGTCCCCAGGGATCCAGTTTCACTTGTGGAACTAGAAACTTCAAATTAATGCAAACTTGGCTGCCATCAATCTTCTCCACACTTCCAGAAGTGACTCTAACTTCTTAAGAAATAGGAGTTCCATAGAGGTTGGGTTAAATACTCCCAGGCAGCAAATGCAGGAAAAGAATTTTTAAAGATTTCTTCTAACTGGTGAACACATATACGGACTCATAGACTCCATTCTTTCTCTCAAATATAGAGCCCAGCAGCACATTCCCTCTTGTACTACAAATTTGACCTCAGTGTAAACTCCACTATAACTTTTTTTTTCTCGTGTGTGTATGTGTGTGCCTGCATGTGCTTTAGTTTGTTTCTGTTTTTTGAGAACTTTCATGCCTCAAGAAGCTTGCCAACCCAACTCACTCCTTTTTCTTTACAGTATTTTTCCCCCAAATCTAAAAAGTCTGATAAAAATAAACTCTTGTCTCAAACCTCGTGTAATAATTTGAATTGGAGGTAAAACCGAGAAACTTAAATTCACCAACCCAGGGGTTAGGCCTCATTATTTACCCAAATATAACTGGGCTTTATGGTTGCTAAGTGGACTTGCTTTCAAAGGAATATAGCCTGGAAAATAAAAATTAAAACCAAATCATCAAATTTTTACATTGAATCACAAGGACATACTAAAGTCCTAGTAGAAATACATACATGCAGTGCTAATGTACAGAATAATATCTCTCCCCGTCACTGTCTCCCCAAAAAATATTCACCTGAAATTCTGAAATTCTCTTACCTACGATGAAATCCTAATATAGAGGATTCTTACCTACAGTCAGTACAGGCATCCTTCTTTCTCCTTTCTCTCTCAGTTCTTGTTAAGCTTGTTCTAATGCATATTAACCAGGCCTCTATAACTTATTTTTTTCCCTTATTGACTAGAATATTACAAATAAATTTACTTTGTCTTGACATCCCCCAAAAGTCTCATTCCATTACAGAATTGTTGAAAGATCCAAAATCTCACCTATATTTCATCATCTCAAAAGTGCCAAATTTGGGGGCACCGGGGTGGCTCAGTTGGTTAAGTGTCCGGCTCTTGATTTCAGCTCAGGTCATGATCTCAGGGTTGTGAGATGGAGCCCTGTGTTGGGCTCCGTGTTCAGCAGGGAGTCTACTTGAGATTCTCTCTCTCCCTCTCCCTCTGCCCACCCCATGCTTGCACGCACGTGTTCTCTCTCCCTCTTTCTCTCTCTCTCTAAAAAAAAAAAAAGTGCCAAATTTTGACATTTAAAACAAGTCCAGGTGTAATCTATCCTAAGGTATGATTCATTTCCACCTGTGAACCTGGAAACTAATGGTATGTTATCTTTTGCCAAAATACAAAGGTAGAAAATGCATAGGTTAATAGCTATAGATATTCTTATTCAAAATGGGACCCAAAAAAAAAAAAAAAAATAGGACTCACTAGTCTAGTCCCAAGCAGTTTCAAAATCTAGTCAAATAGACACTCCAATGGGTTTCAAGTCCAAGGAAAAACATCATGTGGCCCAGCTCCACCTGTGGAGTAATTCTTACTTTTTCATGAAAATCGATGAACACAATACACTGTATCAATAGAATAAGAAACAAAGCACACACAATTATCTCAGTTGGAGCAGGACAAATAATTTGACAAAATCTGACAGTTTCATGATAAAAATGCTTAAAAAAAACTAGAAATAGAAGGAAACTTCCTCAATTAAAAGGACTGTCTATGGAAAACCACAGCTAATATCATAGTTACTAAGGAAGGAGGAATACTATCTCCCTAAGATCAGGAACAAGCCAAGGGGTCCATTCTTGCTACTTCTCCAAGGCCAGAGCAATCAGACAAGAAAAAGAATAAAAGCTGTTCTGATTGGGGAAAAGAAACGAATATCTTATTTGCAGATGGTGTCCTTTTGTATGTAGAAATCCTAAGGAATCCACTGAAAAATGATTAGAACTAATGAATATATTTAGCAAGGTTTCTGGATACAAGGTCAGTGTACAAAAATCAATTGTATTTTCATATACTAGCAATGAATTTTAATCTGAAAATAAAATTAAGAAAACAATTGCATTTATAATAACACTAAAATGAATATAATACTTAGAAATAAATTTTACTAAAGCAGTGCAAGGCTTGTACACTATGAACTATTAAACATCATCGAAAACAAAGATGATATAAATGATTGGAAATATATCCCATGCTCAGATTGGAAGTTGTAAAGTGGTAATAATCTGCAAATTGATATACAGATCCAGTATAATCCCTACTAAAATCCCATCTGGTTTTTGTTTTGTTTTGCTTATTTGTTTAATAAATTGACAAACTGATCCTCAAATTCATATGGAAAATCAGGAATCCAAAATAGCCAAACTACCTTGGTTTGGAGGATTCACATTTTTTTGTTTGTTTGTTTTAGAACTTACCGTATAGCTACAGTAATCAAGACAGTGTTGTACTGACAGCATAATAGTGAATAAAATTGAGTCTGGAAATAAAATCATACATTAATCACTAGTTCATTTTTGGCAAGAGTGCCAAACAATTCAAGGGAGAAAAGTCTTTTCAACAAATTGTGCTGGGACTCCTATATATCCACATGCAAAAGAATGAAGTTGAACTCTTAATTCACACCATACACACAAATTAAATCATATTGGACCACAACCTCAAATTATAGAGATAAAACTATATAATTCTTGGCAGAAAATAGAAAAATAAATTTGGACTAGGATCATTAGACGTTAAGATAGCACATTGAAAGTACTTTTGGAGGGTATGATAAATAAGATGTGACCGCCAATTGAGCAGTGAGCTGGACCCAGGCACTTGGAGGCTCCTCAACCTCTCCCCCACCCCCATGGGTTCCACTTGCCTTTCTGCTCCCAGAGGCTGCTCCAGGGACATAACCTTGAGAGAGTGACCTGGTCACTGGTCTATGAGACTGAGCCCAGTTAGGGCCCCTTTATGAACTTTTAAGATGTAGTGGGCAGATGCAGTGATCCATTCATCTTGCTGTGGCACAAGACGAGCCTCATTTTTAAGTTCCTTTTGCTTTATTAAAGCCACCACTTACCGATCCGGGATGGCCTGCCTCTGTCTTTGGTTTCTCGCTGCACTCTTCTCATGGGGGCCAGTGTTAGATTACTTCTGAGAAGTTCCCAGGAGGGTTACAAACCAACAAGTACATGATTTAAAAAAAAAAAAAAAGGTAAATCAGACTTAATTCAAATGAAATCTTCCAGGTGTCAGAGAACACCATCAGGAAAGTGAAAAGGAAGGCCATAGAATGGGAGAGAATATTGGCAAATCATGCATCTTACACTGGACTTGTATCTAGAACGTATGAAGCACTCTTAAAATGCAACAATAAGAGCATCTGGGTGGCTCAGTTGGTTAAGCGTCTGCCTTTGGCTTAGGTCATGATCCCAGAGTCATGGGATCGAGTCCCGCATCGGGCTCCCTGCTAAGCGAGGAGTCTGCTTGTCCCTCTCTCTCTCCCTCCGCCTTGCGCATGCTCTGTCTCTCTCAAACAAACAAACAAATAAATAAATAAATAAAATCTTTAAAAAAATCCCGCAATAATAAAAAGACAACCCGTTTTGAAAAGGACAAAGGACTTGATTAGAGACGTTTCAAAAACATGTAAGTGGTCAAGAAATACATTTAAAAAAATTGCAGTCATTCATGCAAATCAAAACCACATGAGATACATCTTCATACCTACTGAGGATGGCTAAAGTTTAAAAAAAGACAGATGATAACAAGTGTTAGCAAGGCTGTGGAGAAAGCGGAACACTTGTGAACTGCTAGCGGGAATGTGAAATGGAATAGCTCTTTGGAAAATAGCTTAGTGTTTCCTCAAAATGTTAAACAGAGAGATACCACAAGACCTAGCAGTTTCCACTGTAAATATTTACAGAACAGAATTAAAAAACATATGTTCACATAAAAACTGGTACATGAATGTCCATGGCAGCATTATTCATAAGAGTCAAAGAGTAGAAATAACCAAATGTCCATCAGCTGGAGAATGGATAAGCAAACTGATAAATTCACTCAGTGGAATATTATTCAGCTGTAATAATGAAGTAATGATACCTTCAATGACATGAATGTCCCCTGTAAATGTCATGCTAAGTTTAAAAGCCAGACACGTAAAGACCACATATTGTATGATTTTATGTATATGAAATGTCCAGAATAGGCATATCCCATAGAGAAGGAAAGAAGGTTCGTGTTTGCCATGGTCTGAGGGTAGGAGGAAACAGACAAGGCATTCTGTTTGGGGTGATTAATATGTCCAAAAAATTATATATCAGCATTATAAAACTCTATACTAAAAAGTACAGAACTGTACAGTTTGGAAGGATGGATTTTACGGTATGTGAATTATATCTCGAGGAAGCAATTTTTTTACAACTCAATCTTCAGAAGGACGTTATGCCCGGTTATGATGATTTCATAATTGTGTGCATTGGGTATTGGGTATCTTGGTTTTGCTCTCTCATCCACTCCCTCCATCATCTCCCCCCCACCCCATTTCTACTGCTCTGTGCTCCAGGATGCTGAATTTCGTGGACACATTAACTGACTTCTTGCCCTCTGGCTTTCTGTTGAGTGAATCAGTGGGGACTCTTGACAGGGGATGGCAGAAAAGGAAGAGAGTAAGGTCAAGGAGTTATCCTAGTTCACCCTGCTGGGCCTCATGATTGCTCAGTCTTTCTACCAATGGCCACAGCCTGCCAGAGGCTCTCTTTCTAGACCATTTTTTGGGTTCCTGGTAACTGTTTGCTCCCATTACCTTCATGCTTATGATGGGGTAAGATTTCCTCAGGCTACGTGCTCTGGCATACTGAATCTACCGGGGGAATGTCCCTATACCTGCCCATGCATTTTAAACATTTTTATTAAACGACCCCCTTCCACTTCTCACCACCAATCCCTTGTTGATTTTAAGTTGTTTTCATTTTTTTATATGTGTTCGATTTTAAGTTGTTTTCATTTTGTTATATGCTTTAATTTCAGTCTCTTAGCTTTTTCATTTTCTTCTGGTTTAGTAGAGGATCTATTTCAGCTTTGTTTTCAGCAGGGACTTTCAAGGTAAGCATTCTATTTTTAGCTCCATTTGAGATTAACTTAATGTCTTAACAGTGTATTTCATACTATATTAAACTATCAATTGTAGAACAAAATAATTTTTGGTCCCTCTTTCTTCAAGGTAAAGGATTTGGCCCTTTACCCACTTCTCTCCCTTTCTCTGTTTTAGTTCATTTACTTTGAGTTTGTGAAGTCTTTCTTCATTTTAAAAACATTTCATTTGTTTATTTATTTTATACTGGGTTTCACGGTCTTTTATTATTGTTCGTTTAAACTCTTTGTTGTGCCTCATAATGATGTAATAGCAACAACTGAATGTCAAGAAGAGCTAGGTCATTCACTTCAGGGGTCAAAGGGAAGGAAGGCACGCTTAATTTACCTTGGTTACAATAATTTTTGATTGTCTTAATAAGCATCGTAAATCAAGAAAGAGGAAACAAGCTGACACTACTAGACAGCTGGGCCTTTCAGAGATTTCTGAGATGGGCAGAGCTGGTAGACAGTCAGCCGAAGCCTTGCGATTCAAATAGAAACTTCAGTTACTGTGTCATATTATATTTCTAAGAGCAAGGGTCCATTTTTTCCTACACTGCAGTGTAGTCACTTGGCTATTGCATATTTTATAATTTACTTCTTAAACTTTGTTCCACGAGCACCATTGACTGTAGTCAGTTTGGCCCTCCGCCGCCGTTGCAAACACAGCGTCAAACTGGGAACAAGGACAGGATTCGGCCAAAGCCTGGTATCTCTGGAGCACAACTATCTACAAACTTGAAGGCCAACATTTTTCTCCACAGCAATGTTTTCACGAAGTTGCCTTTTTAGCCTAAAAATTTAAATGATGACTTCTTTTCCGTTCCTGCTTTGGTTTCATTTTTGCTGTTTATGATATTTCTTGAGACATTCGTTTTGGATTGCTGTTTGCATTTTGTATGATTATTTAATTTCTGAGCAATCATCTTATCTCTCCAAATTCATTTAAGCTTTTTGAGACCACAGACCTTTTCATTTATATTTTATATACATCACACACCTAACAGCTCAATGCTGGAGACACAAAGATGTTCAATAAATATTTCTTAATTTGATTTATTAGAGCTCTTATTAGTTCTGTCTGCTTAGTCTGGTAGTGCATTCCCTTCTGTTTGGTATAAAGCAGACTGCACTTGATATACTTTGAAATGCAGTCCAGAATTAATAATCTCTGAGAAACCTGATATGCTTTTAAACTTCCCAGATCTCTTGTTAGAAAACTCAAGAGACTCCAAGCATCGACTTTTCATAATCTGTTACCTCATTTGGTGTACATTCATATCTATAGCAACATCGTGAGGTGAACAAGGGCTCCACAAATCTTTGGATTTGTTTAAAATTGGCATTTAATATGTATATTTTTTCTTTTTAAAAGCATTTGGGGAGAGTTCAGCTGCCAGGTCCCTCGAGCAAAATGGTTTTCTTGACACTGCTTCTGTGTTGTCTCAAGGCCATATATCTGGCCCTGTAACTTGAACACAGGAAAAGGAGGGGGAGGGAGAGAGACCTTCTGTTCATTCCCCGTGGCAATCCATTGGGATTCGAAATACTTGAATATTTTCAATTCATTAGGAGGCTCGGAGCTATTATGGAAGAAAACAATATATAGAAATTTTAAAATAGTAAATCAACCCCATATAAATCATGCTGATGTTCCCAAGGACAGAGGTTTAAATCACATTCCCCCGCTTGATAAAGCTTTAATTGTTTAAATAACTCTGCGAAATCAGTTCAACTGTTCTTGCCCCCAATCTAAGGGTCCATCTACACAGTTCATACAAAATCATCGAAGAGTATTTCTTTATGTCAGCATGTTTGAATATCCAGATGTTTGGCGGAAAGTAAAACAAACATCCAGATGATTGACTAGAATTTTAAATATTTCTTCCAAGTCCTGACAAGGAAGGAAAGAATGCAATTTGCTTACCAGATAGTTCCATGTTTAATAATCCTATGTTAAGCAAAGAACCATCTTCGTGAGGAAAAATAACTTAGAACTTTGTCTCAGATATTATTCCTAAAGGTACTGAAATGCAAAGATGATGCAGTCCTCCTGCCCCAGCATGGAGAATGTCCCAGAAAGCCAATCTGACATGTAAACCGGTTAAGAGGCATTTCTTCTGTAATTGCCGCATGTGTCCTCATGCCAAAGTCACATCCTGCAGAAGCCATGTTGATAGGTGTTATAGGAATGCGCCTGGACCCCCAGAGACAAGATGACCAAATGTGTATGAATTCTAAATAGTAGCATAGGGGAGGAATTTTTTTTTTTTCTCTACTCTTCCAGATTCCTTTGGCTGGTTTATTAATTAACAATTAATTAACATCCAAGGCAGATAAACAGGAGGAAAACAAATTTAATTTCATACCTATGGGAGCCAGAAAGATATGAGGTCCAAGGGCAAAGTTGGGCAGTTGAGGCCTCTACACCATCCTGAGCTGAGGAAGGGGATAGGAGTCTGGGACTTCAAAGGGAAGGAGGACAATTCACAGGAAGATGGGAAGAGCAAATGTTTGGTAAACAAATGCTTGCCATGCCAATGGGAGAGAGCAGGACACAGAGAGGGCTTTGAACATACAGGCCCTGCCCAGCTCCCCAGAGCTGACCACACCTGGCCCAGACTCTCTGAAGTTGTCTCTGGTGATAGCTCTCTTCCTAGGCCAAGCCCTCTATCTAAATTCTTAGGGACAGTTAAGGGGGAGGTTCAAGTCTCTTCCCAAGTCTTTTGGGCCTCCTCTGTCTGCAGCTCAAAATAACCCACATGACAAAGTGGCACATTCCTGGGTGGCATACTCTTGTCCCCATCAGTAGCAATCTCCGAGGTCATTTTGCTAGAAGTCCTTTTAAATAATTGGCTGCTTAATGGCCTTAGCAATCCTAGGAACCACAAAAAGTCCATTTAAAAGACATTTTTGTTTGGAAAGAATTCTTCATTTTTGTGAGCATTAAATTTCTTATTACTTTTTATATGTCGCCTAGCCCACTTTTACAATAATTGGGAGTATTAATTGACGGCACCGATAGGACTGTCATAAAATCTAATGACAACCGACATTCAAGACTGAATGTTATTTGTATTGTGAACTTTCTCTGGCTTGTCACTGTTCCTTCTCCCCCTCAAGCTGTAATTTTCCAGTGACCTTTGCCCAGACTGACCTATTGTTCACAGCTGTCACCAAAAAGGCCCTTGTTCAGTTTATTTAGGGAATGGTGGCAGGTAACTGTGAAATAACAAAAGAATGAATGCCATTGATCAGGGTGGATTTTTTTTTTCTGTTTTCAGCCACATGATAAAAACAGGATGCTTCATTCTTGGGGACCAGTGGCTGGCATAACTTATCAAAGCTGCCTTTTCCCCTTCCTCTGACTTTCCCCTTTGTTTCCTTGAGGGATGTAGAAATGACATCAAACTGTTCAAAATAGCTCTGACCTATTATGGATGACCAAAGAGATACTTGCTTTATTTTGGAGAAGAAATAATAGCTCTAACCTTTTGTTTTGTACAGAAAACAGACAAACAGGATATATTTTTTTCACCGTCTCCAGGTTTTATCTCATCCTTTCCTGCTCTTTTGAAACAAAAGAAGTCAATTTTAAAAAGCAAAGAAGAATAAATAAATTGTAGAAAGAGAAGTTTCATCACAATTTCCCCTAGAAAAGTTCCAGTGACATCTTACCCACCATGACTATAAGCCTTGTTATCTTAATAAATAAGTGAATCTAAATCATAGCTATTTTAGGGACATAAGAAAAGAGAATGGAAATATCTCACATTTGCAAACCGACTGGGTTTCTTGAAAAAAAAATAAAAGGTACTATTTAGCAGTGAGTTCAATTTGTACCAGGTAGTGTCCTCACTTTGCCTTTTTGAAGATGCTCTTTCTAA
Organism: Potos flavus; assembly: GCA_028534135.1. Taxonomy (NCBI): domain Eukaryota; kingdom Metazoa; phylum Chordata; class Mammalia; order Carnivora; family Procyonidae; genus Potos; species Potos flavus. The sequence goes on along the minus strand of CM052886.1, from coordinate 124,891,352 downwards.
GTTTCTCAGGCAGTAAGGTCGAGAGCTCCTTATATCAAGGTCATTTCCCGGTAGCTATAACCTTGTAATTCAGCAGATCCAGTTTGGTGATACACTGCCTGACTTGAAACCTTCCTAAATCACATCACCAAAACAAGATGAGCTGTCCCAGAAAAGGCATTAAATCATTTATAGGGGGGCAAACCCTCAATTCTGCCTAAGAGGCCCATCCTAAGTAACCCCCATTATCCCTCTGGCTCCCCCGACAAGCAGAGTCTCTGATTTCATGCCTATGAGTTTAATCTCAACATTTTCCTTTAGAGTAGTGCTGTCCAATTGAAATGTCTAGAATGATGTAAAAAATAATTGTTAATATTTGCACTGTTCGGTATGGTAGTCCCTCGCCAATTATTACTATTGGACACTTGAAATATGGCTAGTGTGTGTAAGAACTAGAATTTTTAATTTTCTATAAGTTCATTAGCTTAAATGTATATATCTACAGGTGCTGGTGACTATTATAGTGGGTAATGCGACTTCATAATTGCCTAGAATGTGCTTCTTGGGGCTGAATTCCTTAATGTATACTTAAGGAACAATATTTCTGATCCTTTAGATAACAAGTATCTCGAACTGAGATAAGAATGTTGAATAGTTTTTGATAACCCTCCATGAATATCCTTAGTTTGGGTATTGCAAATGGAAGTTCCAAAGGCCATCTGTAGATCTATCATTTTGCAGTCCAATTCTTTTAGTTTTACATAAGTATAAACCATATGCAAGGTTATAATAAGATGTTGGCAGATCTAATAATGTTTCAAAGAGTAATTTTCCTAAGGTCTCAGAAACTCGCCAACAAACACACTTATCTCTACATAAACAAGGGTAGATGGGAAAATTTGCTAGTGTTATTGATGTGATGTTTCATTGACTGTGTCAAGTAAAGCACATTTTAAAGATGGTGCCAATTTGAGATTGGGAAGAAATTTTTTTGAATAAAGAGCACAGTGGACAATTTGGAACCCCCTCTTGCACACGTGAAAGGTATAAATGAGTTTGGAGCTAGGGAATGGAGACCATATTGGAGGACATTTTCTAGAAGAGAGTGGTTTCTCTTGCAACCCAAAGGAGGGAAATGAGGATGTCCCTGACTTTAGGAGAATGAGGCTTTAAAGAAGTCACCGAAATGAGCCCTGCCTCCTCAGCTCCTCCCGTTTCCAAAAGGAAATTACAGAGAACTGGTGACCAAGTCAACTTAGAGATGGTTAAAGAGGTGGCAGAGAAAGGGCGGAGGTTGGTGGAGTAACCCCACGCCCAGAGACTCCAAAGTGAAGGACGAATCCATGTTTCCCCTAGATAAACCCGTGAGTCCAAAAGGGCCATCTGGCAGACGGACATCATAAAGTGCCATTGGAGTCCTAGGGTGTTTGCCATACTGGAGGAAACTAGATTTGCAAGTTCCTTAGATGGGGGAAGTGAAATGCGGGAGAGCACTGAGATCTCCAAAGAACTCACACATCTCAGGAGGAAATAAGTATTAAACTCCTGTCAAAACCCTAGAGTGCTGAAACTAGCTCTGAGGACAGTTTTCGTTAATTGAAGGGCTTTCCTCTCAATGTGCCCGGTGTCCCTGCCCCAGCGGGTCGGATACAGCAGGAACCAGCTGGAGGAGGGGAAGGTCAGGGAGCAGAGCAAGGAAGGAAGCTGCCTCCAGTTCTTTCCCTCCAGGCCGTCTTTCCCACCTGTGGAGGCCTGAGGGGAGGGGAGCTGGAGGGTGGAGGAGGGAGTGGTGGTGCATGGTGTGTGTGTGGGGGGGGACCTGTGGGATGCATGGGGTGGGGTACAGGGTAGACACCTTCATACCAAATCAAGTTTGCAATTTGAGTCTTATAATGGGTGGGTCGTTTTAGTCCAGAAGCAAAATTTCAAGTCCTGGGTAAAAGTTTTTGCCATGGCAATATGGCAATATTTAAACAGATAGACACTTGAAATTTTTTGACCCAGGGCTTTGGGGGAGGTGTTGCAGGAACTAAAAAGGGTCCTTCCTCCTTGCCCACAGGATTAAAGACATTTCAAACTAGATGTAAGACTTTAAACAAGGGGATTGGTTGTGCTAACAGTACAATTTAGAAATACCTTAAATAACCAATAAATATTGGAAGATTAAAGACTCAAATGAGTTATTTCTGCATGTATATATTCCCTTTTCTTATTCATTAATACAACAGCATATATTAATGCCTGTCTTATTCTATGTGAAAAGCTTTGTTCTAGAGTGAAGTTTTGATGTTAGGCTGAGCATGTCTTGGTAACTTCCCAGAGGGAAACCAGAACAATACTCATGTATGTAGGGTCACCTGCCTCAGACAGGAAGTGTATCTGACAAATGCAAATCAGGCCCTAAACCTGAAGGAAAGAAGACAAATTTCCTTCAGTGGAAATCATCTGCACAGATATAATGGCTTTATTTAGTAGCAGATTGAAGAATCACCAAAGTCATGTGACAAAGTTGCCCAACTTAGACTGTAAAAATTACTGGACTTAATATATTTTTATTAAATTGACCTAAGTTGAATAAGGAAGCAGACTTTAAATGTCTTAATGGTGCTCAGAGACTGAACAAGGAGTTAAACTCAGGCCCTGTAACTACCTATCCTCACGTGTCCTTCAGGAAATGTACTTTGTCATCTACCTTTATCCACTGGATTCTTTTTTTTTTTTTTTAAGATTTTATTTATTTATTTGAGAGAGAGAGATCACAAGTAGGCAGAGAGGCAGGCAGAGAAAGAGGGGGAGGCAGGCTCCCCGCTGAGCAGAGAGCCCGATGCGGGGCTCTATCCCAGGACCCTGAGATCATGACCTGAGCTGAAGGCAGAGGCTTTAACCCACTGAGCCACCCAGGCGCCCCATATCCACCGGATTCTTTAGCAATAATGTTCGTCCGACTTGACTGTGTCTCTCATGAGTATATGTATCAACTGTGTGTCCCTTTTAAATAGATCTTCAGACCACTCTCCATTAGAATTAATGAACTCTGGAAATAATCCATTAAAATTATAGAAAATGTAGAATTGAAAAATTATGTACTTGGATTTTCCTCTTCAATTTCTTGAAAAGCCAGGATTTAAAATACCCTAGAAAACGAACTGGTATGATATAGTGAGCTAGAAATTTTAATTTTTCGTTTCTTATTTTTGTTCTTTACTCATGAGCTGGATGAGAGTTGACAGCTGTCACTCATAGAAAATTAATTTAAATTATTCTGGGTCATGAAGTATGTACCTACATAGACCATTAGCTGTCTTGATCGGCCATTGATGAAATGTTTTGACTGGTAACTTTTTCCACGGGTATGGGATTGGTTAGGAACTAACACATTGGTGAAATTGTTCCTTAAGCAATTTTACCTCCCCTTACAGAAAGCCAGAATGTGCCTGCTCTTTCTTTCCAAAAATGTTTACCCTATCTCAGCTAAGTATGGAAGCAAACAGTGGAAATGTTGAATTTGCAAAAATAAAAGTAGTCCTCAGATTTCTCTAGCTATGCTCTCTCTTATTTCTTATTATTGAACATTTTTTTCCCTGAGTTTGTTTTGGTAAATTTGAGTTTTAAGGTGAATAAAAAGTCTGTTTCTCTTAATCTTAAATTTTGCGGAGACTGGTTATTTCCTATTATCACATTCCTTGACTAAATTACTGGCGATGGTTCCAGAGAAGGAAGCATAGGAACTCCAAAATGCCTAATATTAACATTATTTCAGTACTAAGAATATAATCCTTTTTGCTTTCATGGATAATATAGGTGTTGATAAACTTTTTCAGAAAAATCCATAAACTATCAAGACTTTTTCAGTAGTGGGCAGAAATTTTCTGTCTTCTCAACATCTTATTAACCATATTTTGGGTTCATAGAATATAGACAAGGTGATAAAAGTGACTTTATATGGAGGGCTAGCTTGAAGCCTTCAATCTTGTCTTCAGAGGTATCTTTCAGATCATAAATTCGTCTGTGCTAAAGATCCCTGTGACATAATGTTATCACATATTCTTCTTATTTAATCACTGATGCTCGTTTCTAAATTTCAAGGTACAAATCCACTAAGTATCTTCCAGTTTAAGGAATTTTATTTTCTAAAGATGGACTGCATTATATTGAAAGGACCAATAAAACATAAGCCATTTTTAGTAGATAGGTCATGAGAATTTTTCTGCATAAAAACATAAGGGACAATCTATTCCAGGTTTTCTATGCTGGTTCCAGTTTCAAATACCTGGTCTTGTTTTGTATATTTATAAATTATTTCACTAACCAGAAAAATAGGATACTATGCCATACTGTGCGTGTGTGTGTGTGTGTGTGTGTGTGTGTGTGTGTGTGTTTGTGTTTTGTTTTTGATTGGGGAATTTACCATAATAGTCAGAATATACTCAAAATATAGGTCCATTCTCCCGTTAAGACTCAATCTGCTCAGCGGATGGCCAGCAAACCCACCTAGTTGTACAAGATAGCAATGATAGAGACCTCTCAGGATGGGGAAACCTCTCTTCTCAGTCGTTTCCAACTGCCAAGGGGGAAAAATGCATATATACACAATGTTCATTCACTAGAGATTTTTATGACAGCTTATTTATTTATGGTTCTGTGCCTAGACATGGTTCTGTGCCTAAACTCTGAGAGAGTTTATTACTTTGAAAATTGATTTTGCTCTTATATATTGTATGCCTTGGTCTACTAGAAAGAAGCCTGCAGGGATGAAGGCGAATAGAAGCACAGTATCTGGATGGTTCTGTGTGTTTACCCACTGTAGATCTACATCGCCTTAGTCACTCTTATCTGTCCTCCCCCAGGCCCAGCCAGAGCCACCACCCACAGCCACGCCAGGAGCTCCATTTGCAGAGACTGTAATGTGAATCAGCTACAATGTAAGTGATGCTGTGTACAACCGTTGCGACCACACTGCAAGAAGGACGCCATAATGCCGCCGTGCTACTCCAATCCTGCCCCATTTTGTCCCTCCATTTAGATCTGTCCCTATTCTCCATTGCCGTACACTTAAAAGAAAATTCTCTCCCTCATTTTCTCTGCTACCCACATGGAAAATTATTTCCTTGACCAATGTTATCTCGAGTCTTTAACATGAGAAAAATATTCTAGTTTCCAGCAGACATAAATGAATTAGTGATCAACTCTCCTCTATGAGCCCAAAGTGATCTTTAATTGGTAGAACTTCCAAAGCATGCAAAGTGTTTCATTTCAGATTACATGAGGGAAATATCTGGGGACCAGAAGGCCTTTGGACTCTACCCCCTGCCATTTTTACTACTCTGGCTTCAGCTTTCTCATGCTGATAAAAGAATAAAATCACTTCAGGGGAAACCATTGACATTACAAGAAGCTCACTGAAGAGTGCAGATGATGGTATATGCTAGATTTAGAAGATTCTTACTACTATAGTCCCCTTACGTGTCGTCCTGCCTTCTGTGGTTTCAGTTACCTGCAGTCAATCACAATAAAGCAGATCATCTCCCTCTGAGGTATCATCAGAAGGCCAATAGTAGCCTAACACTACATTACATGTGCCACATAACAAATTCATAAGGAAAATAAGATAAAATGCTGCTGTCGAAGAGCATCTATCTAACTGGAAGGGTAGAAATAACTCAAGAGTCATGATAGGTATGCCTGGCTAGCTCAGGAGGTAGAGCATGCAACTCTTAATCTCCAGGCTGTAAGTTCGAGCCCCACACTGGGTGTAGAGATCACTTAAAAATAAAATCTTAAAAAAAAAAAAAAGGTCATGATAGAGCTATGCCATGCCATGGAGCACAAGCCATACCACTATTCCAACCAAGGAATGAAATTTGTGTGATAGAGTTAGGCAAGAACGAATCTTACAGAATGAGGAAGCATTACTATGTGAAAACACAAGTGGAAGCGAATACTTCATACACTCAGAATAGTAGGATCAAAGGCAAGAAGATATAAAGTCTCCCCGAGTGAGAGAACTCCACATGTTTTTGTTTTTGTTTTTTGGTTTTGTCCGAACATAAAATATGATTCAGGGAGGAGCTGGTGATGGCAGCCTGTAGTACTATAGTGGCCGCCGTATGCCAAACGGACTTTAAGCAAAGGGGCTCGAGACCAGCTTTACTTTTCAGATAAACCACATGTTGCGAGATGTTGGCATTGGGAAGGGAGAAAATGATGGGGCTAGGGAGACCAGTGGGCAGATGCTTTCAGAAGACCAGGGGAGAGACAATGACATTCTGAATTGGGGGAGAAGCAACCAGCAGGGAGAGGAGGGGGAGAGAAAACAAAAATAATAATAATTGGATTGGAAGATTCCGCAAGAGTTGCTTGGATTTGGAAGATGAGGGAGAGAGGGTTTGCAGCGCATCTGCAAGTTGGTTTGTGATAACGTGAGCTGTGAAGACTGAGCCAAGAGTGGTAAGTGTTGTAGTAGGGATGGAAGGAGACAGGAATAGGAGCTCAGTTCCAGAAATGTTGGCTTCCTGGCATTTGCATTTCAAAGTCTGAAGCACAGGGGGTAATAAAGAGCTAAAGCTAGATATATTTTTAAACTGGGCATCATCAATGTATGGGTAGAAATTAGAACAATGAGAATGCTTGGGATCCTGAGGATTCGTTTTTAGAGTAAGAAGATTTGAGGCAGCCTGGAGGTCAATCAGGGTCTAAGTTTGGAGATGTGGAAAAACAAGGACAGAAAAGAGTGATCCTAAAGAGAAGCGACTTCAAAGAAGATGATGTTATATAAACACATCAGAGATGACCGACGCCACCTTGTTGATATGCTTGAGGGCTTTATTCTGATAAAATAATGAGGTCTTGAGTCCGACACGAAAACCTGGTCAAGCCCCGGTTTGAAGCAGCAGTCCTCAGCGACTATTAATTGGAGGGATCCTCAATACCATCTCCCTTTCATCTTCTCAACAACTCTGAGTTCTATATCACACAGTTTATAGAAGAGAAAAAAAAAAAAAAACTGAAGCCCTCAGAAGTGAGAGATTTTCTCGGAGTCTCAAAGATGAGAAGTTTCTGGAACTGAGTTTTGGTCTTTGTCACTCCAGAATCTCAGTTTTTAACCAATGGGGTGTGTTGCTTCCTTTCCTAGTTTTTACCCACATGGCTTCCATTTTATGGAGTAATAATCAGTTCCGATACGTTGAATACTGCTCAGCTGTTGAGCGATGTCCTAAATTCCTTTCACTGGAGCTTAGAAAATGCCTCTACTATCATAAACAATTCTGTGGCCATGGAGCATGGGATCATAAACCACTTCTTTCCTTTGAATTGACCTTGGCTCCCTGTGTTTCTTTAAATAGAGCACAGACAAGAGAAGCACTGTCACCCTTGAGAAAGTTCTGTGTGACATAGAACAGAAGGTGCTTAGACAGAGAAGCAATTAAGTGATCTGAGTTACAGCCAGCTCTGAGGAATGAGAACTGTGAATTTCACTTGAAGATCCAAAGGCCCAGTCAAAAGTCACCAGGAGTCTCAATGTGGAGACATTTTCTGTATATAAACAGGAATCTGTCGAACCCAGGAGGCACATGGGTGAACTTCAAGGTGAGGGAAAGGGAGAAGACAGAGCCATGACTCTCAAATGTACCCAAACATTTTTGAATGCATACGTATTTCTGGACAGACTGTGAATTGCCTTTATTAGCCATTCAAAGTGGTCAAAGACAAACATTTTTAAGAATGCTAGTATTATATATATTTTTTTATTATTTTTTTTGTGAAAAATTTTCGACATATGCAGAAGTAGAAATAATGGTAACATGAACTCTCATGTAGATGGCACCTCATTTCAGAAGGATCAACATTTCGTCAATTCTCTGTCGTTATCTATTTAATCCTCACCACTTTGGGTTGTGTTTTTCAGGAAATCACACACACTGCTCACGGCGCACAATAGTTTTTTAGTGTGTATCTCTGGTTTCTCTGCCCTCCCACCCATTCTGCATGTCAACGTGGGGTCTTCTGGAGGCTCCATTCTCCTCCCATATTGCAATGGTCAAGCACTCTGAAGATATAGGGGTTACTGGACATTCAAGACTTTCCGGAAACCATCTCCAAATAATCTCTCTATTTTTCTCTCCTGGGAATACTCTAAAACCTTCTGCTCCAAACCTCTTTGTCCCCGAAATAGGGCATAAGTGTTTGCATGTTGAGGACTAGGATTATCCATGATCCCTTAGAATGACTTCATTCTCTCCCTCACCTCTCTGCATGTAACCGCTCCTTAGAGGCCAGCTCAAGTTTTGCTGTGCCTCTACAGAATGTCTTAGATACCTTAGTAAAGGATCAGACTCTACGGGATCCTCAGAGACCTGTGTGTTTTACATACACATTTGTCATTTTGACAGTGCAACTACAAAATTCTTCCTGCATTGTAGATAAATTCTTACACACCTGCTAAGCAGTTGACTTTTATGTCTACTGTCCGTTTTCTGGCAAGCTGACTATCTCTGGTATACAACAGTCAAATAGCACTCCGTGGGTATTCGCATGTAGGTCTGTTAACCTGAATAAATTCTCAAGGTCCACAGGAGCTTCTATATTGGCCCTGGGTCCCAGCTATGACTAGACAAAAAATGAAATAACAGCTATCTGAGGCAGACATAATTGCAGACTGTGTTTCTGATACATTTCTTAATCCCTGTAACAATGTAATAAGGCAGAGATTATTACTGTTATCATTAGCATCTCCATCATTATTGTTATGGGAATTTTTTACTTGAAGAGAGGGAATAAATTCTTAGACATAGTTACATGGCCTGTCAGAAGAAGATGTAGAACTTTAAAATTAGCTCTCTCTGCCTAAAAATTTTCCTTGTTTCACTTATGCAAGGAGTCTTCAAAGATTCCATGAGGACCCTCTACATTTCTCTTAGACCTAATCCAAACCACCCATGATCCCTTCATTCTATCCCAGACCCAACATGCTCCCCAGGTCTATTCTGAGAACTTCATTGATGAAATTGAAAACAACCAGAAGACAGCCTGTATCAGTTTAGTTCCAGACAAAAATAGGTTCAGGATAGTGCGTCTTGTCCAACACAAACAGAATAAACAGGTAGACCCTCCTACTTCTCGGAGACTTGAAAACTGGTCCTTTAAAAGTATTTTGGCACAACCAGTCGTCAAGGGGGTTGTGACAGTTTACATATTAATTCGCAGAGTTCAGTCCCGTTACAGATGAATACTGCAAAGTATTTTTTGACAACTTATTAAAAATTTAAGTATGATTCCAAAGCCTAAGGCTACTTGATTTTTTAAAGTTAAATTTTCTTCTGAAATAGCAGCACAGGATGGTTGTCAAACACTCAGAGCCATAATGGCTTTAGGCGACTTTCCAAAAATAAAATACCAGTCTCTATCAGTCAGCAAAGTGCCCAGGCCTTGCTGTCCACAGCTTCCTTTAAAGGTTGATAACTCCTGCCGTTGAAATCTGCCTGCAGCTTGGCTAGAAAAGCCCAGCTCTGTGTTAAGAATATGAAACGAATTATGCCCTGTCCACCGAGGTGACCAAACAAGAGTGGACAACCTGCTTTTGATAAGCAGATGGGGAAGAAAATGACTTCCCCTTTCCAAAGGAGGAATAAAGTCATAATGAAACTATTTCAGCACGAAATGTTTCCTTACTTTGCTTCCTCCTCGTGAAAAAAGGCACAAGAGCAAAGAAACTCAGTGTTCATCGAACACCTACTCTGTGCTAGATGTGTTTAGAGCCTGTCCTCTTCCGATCGAGTGGCTGATGCTAAGAAGAAGGTATTTCTCTACGTTTGGTACCCTGTTTGAGACGGAGAAGGGAAGATGAAATTAAAAGAGACAAAAATAAGTGCCCTCTTTGAGAATTGTCTTTCTTATTCTAAGAAAATATGCTTTTTAATTTTAGATCTGCGCCTTTCAACCAGAGTGGTACCATCCACCCAGGGGACGTTCACAGATGTGGGTGCTGGGGCGGGGGCGCATTCTTGGTCTTCCTACTTTCAGAGGCTAAGGATGGTCCTGACATTTAGTGCGCACAGCCAAAGATGCTGATTTTGCTGCATTGTGCCAGACTGCCCTGTTCGACATGTCAGTAATACCCACCCCCCACCCCAATGAGAAATGCTGATCCTCACCATTTGGTGAGTATTTATTTATAAAGATTTTATTTATGTATTTGACAGAGAGAGAGAGAGATTGAGCACAAGCAGGGGGAGCAACAGGCAGTGGGAGAGGGAGAAGTAGGGTCCTCGCTGAGCGACCCCTATGTGAGACTCGATCCGGGACCCCAATATCATGACCTGAGCCGAAGGCAGGTGCTTAACCAACTGAGCCACCCAGGTGCCCTTGGTGGGTATTATTGTATATAAACATGAAATGAAAGGACGTCTTCAATATTATTCTTATTAATATTGATATGACAATTATCACATATTTGTAATCATATTAATAGTACTTTAACATAACTATGTAAAAAAAAATAAAAAGGACTAATGGTATTTTCTCCCCCCACAAATCAAATAAACTCAGGGATCTGTTATTACTACTGCTACTGCTATATTCTCAGTGTTTGAGATAGTCTCAGTAAATTAAATGCACCCCCCTTGAAGGAATTACAGTTCCTCTTTAGACCTTTAGACACCGGGTTTGTGATTAAGCTGTCGCTCCCAGAAGGTAAGTTTCTTGCTTATGTGTAGGATAGCTTACAAATTACCATCTTTATTTCATTTATTATTTTTGTGAAAAAATAGTCATGATGTATAATGATATTCAGCAATAGGTTATAATAAGTTCAGTTATCCATAAAATAATGTATATCCAACCCCAAAGAAAGTCGAGTTTCCTTGTGCATGTGCAAACAAGCTCCCCTCCGGCTCTCCAATGTCACTGACAAGCTCGTACTGGCCTTGAAATGGAAACTCAGAACTGAGCTGGTGTGAATTTAAGGAAAGGGACCGTGTGAGATCAACCCGCAACGGGCGAGTGCTTACTTAGGCTCTCTTTGATTTCACAAATACCCATTCCTGGTTACATAAACCACCAATTCACCCTTGGCATATTGCCCATTAGACCAGTCCAGTGGAAGGTATTTTGCTATTTTCCTTTCCTTTCATTTATCTTTTCGGGTGTTTTTCAACAAAACTATGAGAGGTTCAAGACCAGGCTATTCCAGGCCACAGAACATCTTTACCAACTAATAACCAATGGTATCATCTATTTCTTGATGAAGATTTTCTTGCTTGCTTTCCTCTCAACTTTGCTGTGCACTTGATTTTCTTTATGATTCCCTCTCAAGGTATGTCTATAAAGCAAGTAACAAATTCATAACTGACTTTATTCCTGCAGGTTCTCTAGCTTTCCTGAAAGAATGAAAAGACTAAGACATTGGGCACTAAATAAAATCCCTCTCTAAGCACTTACAAATTGCCCGGGATATGCCAACATTACTTAACTGGATTTTCCCTGCTATCTATTAAGGGTTTAGAAAATTGCATGAAATCAGTGGGAAGTGGTAGCAAGACCTAAATGTAGGGGGTTAATATGTAGGATGTGTGAAGAAGGGTGTGATGGATTGCATTAATGCCTAGGGAAGATAAAACCATAAGCCAGGAGCCAAAGTCTATGGTGAATGTGGAGAAGAGACCTGGAAGTCAGTAGATGACTATGACTAAGGACAGAGAAGAGAACATTGATGGCAGACACAGTCTTATACGAGAGTATGTCAACAGTCAGTCTAGGGGAAGATATTAGAACTCTAAGTCTGCTAACTTTGGTTCTAGCTACTGTATGTGGCAGAACTTGAGAAAATAATCACCATATAAAAAGCCTGTTGAGTGAAATGAGTGATCCAATGAGCAAAAGCTACAAACTCCTATTATAAGTTCTGGGGATATAATGCACAGCGTGGTGACTGTAGTTTAAAAATTAAAACAGAATATGAAGTTTATATCTTTTGATCATTGGATCACCCATTTCCCACTCCCTGCTGCCTCTGGCAACCCCAGATCTATCATCTGTGTCTATGAGCCTGGTTTTCTTTTAGATATCACATATAAATGAGATCCTACTGTATTTGTCTTTTTCTGTCTGATTTATTTCACTTAGGATAATGCCCTCAAGGTCCATCCATGCTGTTGCAAATGTCAGGATTTCCTTCTTTTCCATGACTGTATAATATTCCATGATATATCTCATGTTCTAGATGACTATATAGGGTTATAAGTACCTCATGTTGAAGTTTGAACTGCTATCAAAATATCCAGAAAACATGGGGTCGAAAAGAAGCTTTAGCAACTATAAATTGGAAAGATAGCATGTGCCTTTTCCTCTCATTTACATAAAGCAGGTAAGAGGCAAACCTATTAGCAATAAAACCTATACTTGGTCTCTTCTCTATAAATTTCACTTACCCTCAATGTAGTTGAAGTTCAAAGCCCTAGGCAAATCATACCTCGTACTTTTCTCTTTTGACTAATTCCAGCTACCACCTGTCTCATTATTATGTTAAATTGGAGGATAAGAAGAGAAAAATAGAGTGGAGCTTGAACCTCAGTCTGCTGGTTTACTTCACTCAAGAGAGATCTTTAAGCTGGAGAAACCAAGGTCAAGACCAATCACGTCATTGCGCTAGAGCATATTATAAAAGAAGGTATATATTTAAAGGCCCCAATGATCCACTTGCATCATTTTGAATGTCGTTCTCCTTGAACTTCAAGTTGAACTCTTTGCTTTCATTCCTTTTTTTTTTCTTTTTCTTCTCTTTTCTTTTCTTTTTTTTTTCTTCTTAGGTAATATGAATGTCTATTTGTGTCTCTGTATTTTCCAACGTTTTGTTTGGATTTTGGTTCAAATGATGAGATACCTTCTGGAATACTGTTTTGCTTCCCACAGGGAACAGCAGACTAGATTGGAGTCAGATTCAACCAAGCCCAGTTGTAGAGCGCCTGCAATGTGCCAACTACATGTTCATTTACATGAATCCCACCAAATCTACGTGATGAGTTTTATTTATGTGCATGAATACTTTCCCCAAAGTAGCTGGTAAACTAAGGAACAGGGAGTCCATTGCCTTTTCCTCTACAGCAGACCTGGCCAGGCATTCTAAGTCTTTGGCCCGTTTGTATTTTTCCAGTGTTAAAATCATTTTTGAAGAATCCTAACGTTTTGGACACGTAGTGAATTCAGTGGCACGTGTGAGGGGATAGACATGCGTGCATACACTCGTACACACCTCACCCTGGCTGTGCATGGCTGCTGGTGTGGTGGCTGAAGGGAAATGCGGTCAAAAGGGTATAAATTGCTTTTAAGAATAATCCCTTTGAAAGAGAAAATGTTTTACTTGCTCTTGTTTTCTCTCTTTTTTTCCTTCTGTTAAACAAGTGGGGAATTGTTTATAGCAGCTCAGATATATTTTGTAAGACATCATTAGAACGATCCAACCCAGGCCATTCCCAAGAGCCAATTTTCGAGGTAATGATGGAATTGTGATACACAGGAGCTGGACAGGTTATTTTGCTGATTCAGTTTGATTTGGGGGGTCTTATATACGCATGGTTTTCTCCTAACACAAAAATTAATATTTTTTTAACTTATTTTTCAAAATTAGTAATTTTCAAAGCACCTACAATATACAGAGAAATATCCCAGGACTCCAAATTAATGGGCATATCTCAGTATGTATTTCTCTCTGCATCAGAAGATCTAAATGGGGGCACCTGAGTGGCTCAGTGGGTTAAAGCCTCTGCCTTCGGCTCAGGTCATGATCCCGGAGTCCTGGGATCGAGCCCCGCATCGGGCTCTCTGCTCAGCTCCCCCTCTCTCTCTGCCTACTTGGGATCTCTCTCTCTCTGTCAAATAAATAAACAAAATCTTTAAAAAAAAAAAAAGAAGATCTAAATGATTATCCGTTAAATGGCAGTAATAACTTTAAAGTTTAATTTTTCTAATGTATCACCAACCTTAATACCATAGATTGTATTTTTTAAAAAATGATTTGGGGGGAAGAACAGTTACTACTCAATGTGTCATTTGTACGTTCATTCTAAATGCCAGTTTTCCATCATCATGCAATAATAAAAGAGCAGGCACCTAGACATTCAGCATTGCTACTTTAACTCACACGTCTCCTCTCCGGTGTTTGGGTAAAAAACTGCAAATATACAGTACCTTGTGTGTGTTCTTTTTTCTCTTCCTGCCAACAGATGGATTCTCCCTTCTGTTCCTAGACAACAGAGATGTCATCAGCTTTTATGAGAAAAGACAGGTTCCTAAATTCAGACCTTGAAGGAGAAAATCGTTTTACTTCACCTTTAGTAAGGATTTCATTTGTAAATGTTCCTGTCAATGGAAACGTACTGAAGAAGACAATGACTGAACATCGCAGCAAAACAACGTGGCAGGAGGAAATGAGGCGGTGGCAGAGTCTGGACAGGCTAGGATTTGCTATCTGCATAGACATGAATCCTTTCAAGACCATAAATCTCGCTCCAGCAATCTCATCCTTGGGTAAAGGTCACCTACCTTTTTGTATTCAAACTAACCCTCTTTCCGTTTAAAAAAAATGGAGCTCCATCACAAAATGAATGAGAATGTCTTAGAATATGACTCAATTACGTTTCACAAAACAAAGTGGATATAAAATCACACCTGAAACTAATATTACACTGTATATTAACTAACTGAAATTTAATTACAAACTTCAAAAATTTGGGGGAAAAAAGAAGATAGCTCTGACCTTTGATACCCGCGACAAAGGATAGTAAACATCTGGCAAACTTTGAAGTAGACCCAAAAAATAATTATCCCGCTCAAATGCCAAGAGCAGCTCCATTGTGAAATAATGGTAGTAGTTAAATGACTTGGTCAAAAATCAGACAAGGTCTGCCAGAGCCAGGACTCAGACCGACTCCATGTTTTTTACAGAGTATTCATTTTGTGAAGACTTACAATTCTTTATATTTGAACAGTGAAGTGTTTTATAAACATTGTTTGTAAGAAGTAGATGTATTTTCAATTTTCAGTTTTGTTTTTATGTCCATGTTGCTTCTTGGGCATTTAACTTGTGCTAGACACTCGTGTCTTATTCCACAAGCAGGAATTCAGACAATGTCAGAAACGGAAAGTGCTAGAAGTTGTGTGTTTGGGCATGGAACTTTTCAAGGGTATCCATAAATGTCATTTCACCAAGTAAACGCTAAAAGCTGTTGGGTCAAGTCCGTGTCTATTGTTTTATTATAAATTTAGTTCCAAAGGCAATGTCCTGTGAGACATAGATACTTAACTGTTTGATTTTGAGGAAAGTAGTAGGGCAGTGTTTATATGGATGGGTTGGGAGGCCATTTTATTAGTAAAGTGTATTTATTATCATCCTCCCTGAGAAGATGATGTCACTAGCCAGGATTTAGGGGGAGATATTCCTAGAATCACCTTCAGGGTACAGATGGGGCCCAGGCCAAATATCCCGGCTGCAACCAAATTATTTTCTTTCTTGAAGTTTCTCATTCTAAAATTTTCCAAATAATAACTCTAAGGTTTAGCAACGATTTACTGACTCTCTTAGTGAAAAATCCTATAGAAAGAAACATGCCTTTTTCTGCCCCTACTCCCCCATGGAAGTATTTCAATTTATAGATTCAATATCCATCTGGAGCTTCCCATATTTGCTTTTGTCCTCGATGATCAGAAGAATACTACCATTATCTCTGCAGGCATAGACGTAGTCTGAGGTTAGAACTTTCCTTGAACAAATGCAAAGGAATTAAAAGCATTGTCTTTCCTGTTGAAAATATCAAAGCTTCTTTTTTTTTATAAAAATGAGTGATGATTAATAGTGATAACACTTTGGAGTTCATATACGTGATGTTTAAATCAATTGAAATGCCCTAAGTTTAATGCACTAGTGAAATATTTCATTCCAGTTAAATTCTTTTAAAATAGAGAGGCATATTTCCGTGGTCATTTTGGTTGCCCCAAAATGGTGCTCAATTTAAACAACTTATTTAATTTTGAAAGACTCAAAAAGTCACTTAACTCTTTTAAATGTGACTTTACTACTTTTAGTTCTTAGAATCTACAAAGTGTTAGATCTTTATAGCCTGTCCTTTATTTTTGAATACTGTCATTTGATTGCCAACAATTAACTAGGTAAGATTAAAGTAAGCTTAATCCTTGATCTGTAGACTTTTTTAAATTGATAACGTTGTTGAGTACTTTTAAAGCAGATAACATGGTCTATGTTGAGTATAAATGGGAAATCATTTGATATTTCAGTCATGCATTTTCACGGAGTCTAAAGGTGACCTAATTCTTTAGAAAGTAAGGAGCAGGTTAACTAAGATTTGTTAGTAATCATTTTAATAATGAGCTATAATTAGGTGGTTTATATATATTGTCCCACAATCTTTAAATAATTTAATAATGAAGTTATTAGACCACATATTAGTTTCCTATTGCTGCCATAAACAATTATAACAATTTTGTGGATTAAAACAAGACATAGGTATGAACTTACAGTTCTAGGTCAGAAATCCAAAGTGGGTCTCACGAGGTCAAAAAAAGCCAGCATCCGTGTCACTCCTAACTTCTCTTCTGTTGTCAGATCTCCTCTGTCTCTGACTTTTCGGTCACCCTTTACATGCATAAAATCTTTGCTTGTGACAATTCAGGGCCATCCAGGGAATCCAGGATAATATACCCCCCTCAAGATTCTTAACTTAGTAATAATCAGCAAGGTCCACGTTCATGGATTCTAGAAATTACAACATGGACATCTTTGGGGAGATGATTATTCTTATATGTCAAGTATATTTTTTCTCATTATGAACCAGCAGTCTGCATCTGTTGTTTGAGTTTCTGGCAAAATGGGATTTTTTTCCCCCGCAAGGACTCTGAATATTTTCTGCCTGATTGCTATTTCACCCTAAGTTGAAGAACTGAAATTTTGGAAACATCAGAGGTCCCAGTGTTACATACATGGATCATTTGAACATAAAATCATCACAATGGATATGGATAAAAATTCTTTATCAATAATTTTGATAAGCATAACATTCTAGTGACCTTTGACATATCACTTTTTTCTCAAAATTTTGACTTTTGTATCCCCTTCTCACTCAAGGAAAGAAGAAAGAAGGCTTGCACACTTGCCTATTACAGTGAATCAAAGTGTCTTTGGAACAATAGCCAGTTAAGAGAGCTGAGAGTTGGTGATGGCCTCCCCTATTGGCCTTGAATGATCACCACGGGGTGTTTTTTCTAACTGTCTTAAAGGGTAAGTCAGAGTTTATCAGTCTCATTAATCCAGGCTTCCACTGGGGCCTGGCCAAAAAGGTTTAGAATGTGATCAGTATGCAGCTTTCATGACCTTTCTTTTGAGCAAGGATCTTAGCAAGGGAAGGAGACCTCTTGTAAGACTCAACCTCCACAGGAGGTGGTTTTCTCATTCCTACATGGGGATGAAAGATACCACATCGAAGTCAATTGAACAGAGACAGCGAAAAGGTCACCGTATCCTCACGTCAAGTATGCTCAATACAGACTGAGTGGGTCCAGTTTTAATTTTCTGTTCCTGATCTGTTCAGTTATTTAGCACCAGTGAATTTTTATTAACAAGTATGGTGATATCTTTGTCACTCTTTCTATGAAATAGTCTTGATCAAGAGTGAAAGAGGAAAGAGACTGGCGTTGGGTGATGATCGAATGTCTTAAATTCACTGGAGGTGCCTTTGTTTTTATTGGGATATACATTAAAAGAGGAGTGGAAAATCCAAGTCCTTTTTGGGGATATTTGAGGCTCAGAAGTACAGAATGTAATCAAGGAGTTTTCTGTATTTTTGATTCCATATGTCCCAGACACTACAATAGTTTAAAAGAACAAATTCTTGATTCTGGTGAAGAAGACTCCAAGGATAAAGAAAGAAATACAAACAAAAATGCCCTTTTTTGAAAGGGGGTGGGTGGAGGTGGGAGGAGGGGAGCCCACTTCTTTCTCTGTGCTTTCCGTGCTTCATGAAAACATAAATTAAGTGGAGTCAAATGGTTGTATCGCATGTGAGCCCTCGGAACTTCTGTGAATCTTTGCAGCATTTAGCATCAGCTGGGGCAAATAAAAGATGCCCAGAAGCTGTATTGCTTGTATTTAGGTTTTACTCCTCAGTAAATTGGCGGGAATGATTTCTGTGGTCAGGATGACCTTCCAACGATTGCATTTGTGTCCATAGGAGACCTATAAGCAAGTGTTCATTACTTTGCTATTACTCTAATTTTAACAAGAAGTGTGGTTATGTGAGCTCACATCACTTGGGGTAAACCAACAGGCATTGCTGTGTGGACAAGAATAAGCTATAATCATTGAATGCTATTATGTTTTCTTAGTTTGAGCACTCATACACATACACCCTAATTTTGAAGCATTTGGGGAATTGTCTAAGTGATTATAAGATTGAATGATCTATTTATAATTAATAGCCAAATTACTTTAAATAATCGTAAAATGTAGACGGTGTCATTTTTATTTTCTAAGAGTTTCAAAAGGGAAGAAAGCTTGTATATTTCTATATTCTCTTACATATACTGAATGCATATTTTACTTTAGAGAAGTTATGATGAATGAGATTAAGTTTAATAAGGAATTCTACTTTAGGGTAGCAAAAATATAACTGGGAAAATCCACACAATCCCCCAGTGTCCTGAAATCTTTTATGACCTAAGCTGTTTGCCCTGTCCCATTTCATCTTCTGGATTGAAACATATCTCAGATTCTCTAGGAGTCTTGCCTTGTGATTTTTGCATGTTCATTATTCACCACTCTTTCTTCTAATCATCTCAATGCTAGTGATGAAACCACTTCTATTCCCCTCTGTCTTTGCCATTCTAACAAGGACAACCAGTAATCTAGCTCCACAGAGGTTTGGGCCAGACAATGTGGTTAATCTACTCTGTGGCTATAGTAATAGATTCAGGCAGGAATGGGTGCCTGGCCCATGTAAGTAGGATTTTTTTTTTTTCCCCTGAAATTATTGGGTAAAAGGCAGTAAAGTGTTAGTAAATCAGATGTGGGATGGTAGGGCTGGTGAGTAGTGGAGAGACAGGGACTTCTGATCCGTAGTAATTGCTGATTTCCTATGGGAAAAAATACTCCCACTTTAGATGATTTTAAGCTACTGAGTTGACCCCACTAAATGCAAAGTTTTATTTATGGTCCTTCAAAACTGATGGGCAGTACAATGCCCTGAGAAATAAGATGTGATTTCGTCTTAGACTATTATATTTTCATCTTATTCATAACACCTTCTGTGCATAGAGAACTTTCTAAGTGAAATGTCCCTGCCCACAGCCCCGGAGGAAGGGACAGTGCTGTGTAAAACAATGCAATATCCTCTTTTCTCTCTATAAATAATCAGGCAGGAGTTGGTGTTGACCAAGAGTAATCAACCTACTAGCTATACAGAATCTATGATATAGGAGGCTAGTCCAACAAAATTCATTTTCTCCAGGATTTTAATTAAGAAGCACAAAGAAAATCCAGCCATTGGTAGCCATTGCTAAAGGTCAAAAGAGGCATAAAGAAAGAAGTTGTGAGGCAGTATTGAGGCCTTAAGGTAGGGAATATGGCAATCTGAAGTTATAAAAGAATAGAAACTCAGAAAAAAACCAAAGACTCAAAATTCAGAGTCTCATTTACCCTGAGAGATACAGATAGAACAACTGGCTCCTAGAGCTGTTTCAATTCCAGTCAGAAGTCTTGTTCTAGAACTGGACCGCATAGATCCTTAAGAGAAGGTCTCTTCATGTTGAGGCTACTTTAATGAGTCTGTTCACTTGTAACAAGAAGACTTTAAGTAAAACATAAATTGGTACCAGGAATCAGGTGTAAGCAAGGGGAAATGGTGGGGTAATTGGAATTATTTAGTCCCTTTCTGTAGCTAGGAAACCCAGTCCTCATCTGTGATTTCTGGAGAACAGGAGTATCAGGACTCTTCCCTCTAAGAGAAGGTAGGTAGCAAGCTGATATCCTTGGAGTCACTCATCCTGTTAAGTATGTTCCCGTCAAAAATAAATGCCCTCGTAATACCAACCATGGACACCTCATGTTTCAAGGTTAGGGAACTATTCTAGAAAATGAATTATATGTTCAGGACCAGAAACAAATGAATGATACAGAGCTCCAAGAACTGAGAAGTGAAAGTTCCCTCTCATTTCTCTCTTCCATAAAAGGTAACTATTGTGACAGTTGTGGGTTTTTACTACTATTTTATATTAGTTATTTAGTGGTGTTTGTGTAAGTTACAAGTGCAGAGAGGAGACAAAAACCGAATGCATTTCAATGGTCCTATTTAAAATAGTAGGTAACTGGCGCCTGGGTGGCTCAGTGGGTTAAAGCATCTGCCTTCGGCTCAGGTCATGATCTCAGGGTCCTGGGATCGAGCCCCGCATCGGGCTCTCTGCTCAGTGGGGAGCCTGCTTCCCCCTCTCTCTCTGCCTGCCTCTCTGCCTACTTGTGATCTCTTTCTCTCTGTCAAATAATTAAAAAAATCTTTAAAAAAATAAAAAATAAAATAAAATAGTAGGTAACATTTCATGTTCCTATAGTCTTTGAAGTACTTGAGATATATTGATTTAATTAATCCACTCCAAAATCTTACATAGTGGGTGAGAAGCATATTCATCTTATAGACTAGGAGACTGAAGAATAAAGAGATTACAACAATTGCCCAGGTATTAAGCATCAGAGCCAGATTTCATGGTCTAACCTCGGATCGATGGCCTTAACCATTCCCAGTCGACTCTAGGATCATCAAGCAGTTTTTGATATTATCCTCAGAGGCAGTAGATGACCTTGATGCAAGATTAACACCATCCTATTTGTAAGATGTGGGTATATTTACAATGTGTGTGATAGATGAAATGTGTTAGATGGGGGCAACTTTGAAATTGTGTGGGTGGGATGTAGGCAGTTTACTGGTTAGCAAGAGCTAAATTGTGTTTTGCATCCCAAGTACTGTGTTCATGGTGGACACACTTCTTAGCAGGATGAGCTGCCTCAGAAACCTCTTATTGCACAGCTTTTTACCTCCTTAACCATCTCCAACCGAACTGAGAGGTAGGACATTCAAGGACAGTCAACCCAAAAGCTGATGAGGAAGCTGTGATGTGGCCTGGCTCACCAAAGATGAGCTCAGTAAGTGAGAGTCTCTTAAAGTAGGAAATTCTAGCAGAATGAGTCATTTAGCAGCAGGAACCAAAGTTAAATATTGTAGAAATCAGCCTGGAAAGACCATGATGGACTTTGCCAACGCTATGAGGTCACAGAAACTATGAGTAAGTGGAGCAATTAGGTAGAGAAAAAAATATAAAATGAAGCCTAAGGAAATTTTTTTTCTCCCAAAGGACATTAAAAGTGGGCACGTGGAGAGTATTTACGCCATAATGTGGGCACAGCAGGGTGTATAATAAAGACCCCAGATTATTGCTGTTGAGGTCTCTAGAAATATTGTATTTTCAGAAATACCTTTCTTTTCAAAACTCCATTAGGAGATGGCCATTGTCTGTAGATCCTTTTCCCTTTTGAGTTTGTTTGTTTCTTATAAATGAGAACTACTACCTAAGATAATAAAAATGGGTTCAGATTTGTTCAGAATGTGCTTTTATTGTCTTAGGCAGTAGCTTCTGTTACTCATTATTGCCTGGCTCCCCCACACGAAGAGTTAACAACTCTGGGATATAGTCGGGGATGCACTGGGCATTTCTTCGAATGGCACTGGTACGTGACAGTATTTAAAGAACATTCTTTGTTATCCACCATTATAGATGTGTCTGGGCTTCAACGGACAGAAAGCTAACCACATTAGAATAATTATTAGCTGCAGAAATAATAAAGAAATGTGTCTCTTGCAGGAACTAGATCTCAGACTTGGAATTGAAAGAGAAAAAATTCTTATGAGACTCTATTTATGGAGAAAACTGGAAAAATATTTGGACTGATTTTAATCTTTTCCTCAATTCCAACTTCTCCACAGTGAATTAAATAATTAAGCAGGATCATTCATCTATTTTGCCAAAAAGTATGCAATTGATATCTTATTTTTCTTACTGCTTCAGATGAATTTCCTAAATGCCATTACTAAATACCAATACCAATGTGTTACATACTAAATTCTTTGTTGACCCTGACTACACCCTGAAGCTACACCCATGCCATTCTCTCCAGATTTTTTATTATTATTATTATTTTTTTACATCTGGCGGTAAGCTGGTTATCTGTGGCATTCTTTTAGAGTTACCATACTAACCGTGTCTAACCATACCACCTGGAATTTGTTTTCATTCTGTTTTAGAGTTTGTGACTAACAGCTGTCTAGCTTAGACACACCTAAGTTAGGAGTTGTGATATAAATATATAATGGTTTAAAATTGATAAAACATTTTAAGTCAAATTTCTTGTTTTCTACTGCAATAGCTAAGTTTTGAAATGACAAGTCATTTATTACTACTTTTTTTTTTTTCAGGTGCATTGCTAAGAATGGTTTCTATTGCAATTGACACAAACCCAAACACGAGTGGACAAAATAATAAAGAAAATATTGGATGACTGGAAACATCAAATGGTAGATTTGGCTTTAGGCAGTTCTAATGGGGTGTGGCATCTCTTACGCTGGAATTTTTTCGGTCTGTCCTCCATGTGTTGGCTTTCAATGCAGGCGAGTTTCCCACATGGCAGCTAAAATTTCCAGCAATCAAGGACCTCACATCTGTTCACCTGACCATCAGCTTGAGCTGACCAAAAGGCTTCCTTCCTCTAGTATTGCACTGAAGCCCTAGACTATTCTCTCACTAGACCAATTTAGGTCAAGTATGGACTCCCAGAAGAGTAGTCCAATGCCATACTCTGAGTAGGCCTGGATTAGGTCCCTGTCCCTGAACCAGTCATTGTGAATAGGGATGGATTTAAGCTGAGTTGATGAAGCTAATCCCTGGTGGACATGGGGAGCTGGAGAGTGGTCCCATGTTCATTGCACGGCTTGTGCCCTGTTTGAGAGGAGTAGCAGTGTGCTGAGTGGCTACTTCTATGATGTGTACTGTGACCAAAAGTGGGATCTGGGAATGTCGAGGTTTCTGCCCCCCCATTTTGAAGTAGTAAGACCCCGTGCAAGTCACTTCACATTCTTAAGACTTTCTTCACTCGTAAAGAAGAATAATACTAATATCTATACCTTGGAAAGGAAAGAATGAATGTCCCCCGCAAAATGAGGAAACACTGCCTGTGCATTTCTCCTTCACACCCACGCTCTTACCACACTTCGCTGTGACACCCGATGTGTGTTTTTCCCCACATCATACCATTCTCTGGGATACCAGCTGGTGGCCTCTGAATCAATCCAATTTGGACACTACCTGAAGTTCACGTGAGATCCCCCCCTGTAGACACCGACCACAAGTCACATGCTATCACCTGCACTTCTCGTAGTGTCCATCACGGCCCCACGATCCTTCCCTGGCTTCAAGTTTGCTAGAATGGCTCACATACTCAGAAAAACATTTATATTTATTGGTTTATTATTAAGAATGTAACAAAGGATAGGGATAGACAGCCAAGTGATGGGATACTTGGCACAAGGTATGTGGGAAGGGTGTGGAGCTTCCGTGTTCTCTCTGGGTACCACACCTCCACGTGTTCACGAGCCTGCAAGCTCTTCAAACCCATATACTACTTAGATTTTAGGAGGCCTCATCAGTAGGCATGATGGATCATCAACCCAAAGTCCAACCCTTCTTCCCTTCCCTGAGGATGGGGGATGAGGCTAACAGTTCTAAAATTTCTCATCATGGCTTGTTCTTTGTAGAGACTAGCTCCCATCCTGAAGCTACCCAGGGCCCACCAAGAGCTCCCTTAGTAGATCAAACGACACCTTTATCACCCAGGACATTACCAGTATTTTGAGAACTGTCAGGAACCAGGGTCAAAGACCAAATACAGGTATCCCCCGCTTTTTAAAAGTTCACTTTTAGGAAAAGACCTACATTAGTATATTTTTGCTAACCAGACAAAATCAAAGAGGACTTTTGCTTTTATCAAAAAAAAAAAAAAGGCGAAAAGAGAAAATATCAATGGGCTTCTGTTTTGCAGGGAGCTGATGGATGGGCAGCATGGTCTCAGCAGCCAGAGCGGCCCCACAGATCTTCTTTCTGGGGGACCACACTCATCTCACTATCAAGCTGGCCTAGCTTTGAACTGTGACTTTATCTCGGGCTTTATCTCGGTTTACTTTGTGCATCCTTTCGATGGGCCCTAAGGTATCAGAAAAGCCGAAGAGAGCTTATTTGTTTGGATCCGGGAACACTCAAAAAAATTTTCACATAAATTAATGATAATTGCTTTTTCTCTTAAAGCCATTTCAGATTCATAGGAATGTTCTACTTTTGGATAGCAGGGGGAAACTTGTACTAAAACAAAAGCTGCTCTCAGTGTTTTTATCACTTAGGAAATTACAAGGGTTTTAGGAGCTCTGTGGTAGGAACTGGGGCCAGAGACCAATATATGTATTTTCTATTACAGAGACAATATATGTATTTTCTATTACTTCACACCTGCCAAGTAATTTTGTAAACCATAATGTGCTACAAAAAGAATTTGTTGGTTTACTGTAGTTAATGTTGTGGCTATCTATAGAAATGAAGACTTTTTTAAACCTAGAGGAACACAAATACATCACATAGTTAATAAGAAACTCCGAAGCTTCAAGAATTTCTTCTAAGCAAATCAAGTGCTTGTGTACACATTCAATTTCACCGGGATTTTCTGGTGTGTTTTGTAACAAAGTGCAGAGATTTATAATAGCAATTACTGAGATACTGATGGTTCTGTAGTCAAAATATTTGGGAAATGTTAAGTTAAACAAAAATAAATTGGTTTCTTTGCAATAAGACTTTTCGGAATCTTTAATATGCTAGTAATAAATGTGAATCTTTAAGAGTTACACTATGGCAGAATTTGTCATGTAAATCCCGTCACAAAACCATTGAGGAGGGCTGAAACATTAGAAAAGAGGATCTCAACTAGGTTCATTCCACCCCCACCCCCCCCAACATCCCCGCCCAGGGGACATTTGGCAATGTCTGGGGACATCATTAATTGCCACAAATGAGTGGGTCCTATTGTCACCTAGTGGGTAGAGTTTGGGAAAGCTGCTAAACATCCTACAATACACAGGACAGCCCTCTACAACAAATAATTATCTAGCGCCAAATGTCCACAGTCGAGAAAGCCTGCATTATGAAATTAACTTTGGCAAACACTGATTCGTGTGGCTGATGACAGATATTCTAACTCCAAAGAATAGTATCCAGTTTCCAAATGGCTCACCATCAACTTGATCTTTATGTAGTATGAAGACGCATACCCTAGTAATTGCAGAGTACCAGGAACAGAGCAAGGTTAAATCCTAAATTAGGTACAAGATATACATAACAGCATTGCTGTTATACATTCTATTTATTAACGCGATTGAAAACTTAGTCATTAGGCTGAAACCTTTATCTATCATCACACATTTTTATATGGGATAAGTCCTATCGTGCCTGTCAGAAAGCACCAACCACAGCAGTTCATGGTACAACTACTGAAAGCTTGCATGTGAAAACCACCGGGTCGGGGCGCCTGCGTGGCTCAGTGGTTGAGCACCTGCCTTCAGCTCAGGCCATGACCTCAGGGTCCTGGGATCGAGCCTCGCATTGGCCTCCCCGCTTGGAGAGAAGCCTGCTTCTCCTTCTCCCACTCCTCCTGCTTGTGTTCCCTCTCTTGCTGTGGATCTCTCTGTCAAATAAATAAAATATTAAAAAGAAAAGAAAAGAAAAGAAAGAAAACCACTGGATCCTTTCTAAACAAGTCTTACATCTCTGCTCCCATTCTTTTTATCATCATCCCTGATGTGACTTCCCCTAAAGAGGAAATCTGTAACTGTTTTGTACAATTTGGCTGAGTCCTGAAAAGAATATGGAATGGTTCAAATAGGAAGTTTTCCTTAGTCCTGTAAACTCTTATTTGATAGTCTTTCTGATTGCTGTTGCTCCAGACTTTTGTCCGTACGTAACAAAAAAATGAGTTAATAACATATAATATTAAGAGTAAATACCTTGATGTTAAGAGTGAATAACCTGACGTTGAAACAAAGTTCTCTAGGATCCAATCTACTAGGTCAAAATAATCAAACTCTTTTATTTAAGAATTTAAGAATCAGAAAAAAATAAAATAAAATAAAACTTTAAGAACCAGGAAGGTGAATGAGTTCGGGGGAAATGAGTCAGAACCGAAACTTGTGGAAAGCTCCCTGTGGGTAGCTGTCCCCGCCTTTAAGATCCACTGACCCTATAAGATCTCGGTGAGTTTGATTACTGGGCCAGTCTCTGACTGGCTTATCTAGGAAATTCCTGCTTTAACCTAGATATAAACCTACAGCCTTGTAGACAGAAAAGCCAACAACAAGAAAACAACATTAATAAAGCCCCGCAACACCTCAGTTTTTGTCCTCCTTCCAAAGTCAGATCACACAGGAACCTGAGGTAACAGAAATATTTTACACATAAGGCCGCTGAAGAAAATACTTGACTAACTGGAGTGTCACAGGCAGGTCTCACACACCCTGCTGATAATCATCACAGCTCTCTCCATAAATACATCTGTCTTCGTTATGGAATTCCTAGAGCACAGATCTGATCGAACCAATGACATTTCTTAAAGAAAGCTGTTCATCTCTACCTGGGAATGAGTGGAAGGATAAATACGTGGGACATACGATCGTTAGCCACTCTCGTTTCTGTCTTTTCCTCTCTCTTTTCCTCTTCCCTAGAAGAATTGCATGGTTAGCAATAACAATGGGTCAAATGAGGTAACTGGTCTAATAAGGAAGTAGCTTGTTCACAGGGCCCATCCCAGCGCTCTAGTGGAAATTCCCCAACATCGTAATGAACTAAGGCAAAGGTATCTGGCCCAGACTTCCATGATTTGCTGTATCCAGCTTTTGTTTGCTAACCTGAAAGGACAGCAGTGATGGAATGTTATTTTCCTTAGCTCTTGACTTTCTAAGGGCTCTGTATGGTAGGTAGGCTCAGTCTCAGGGGACCAGGAAAGGAAATCCCATGATACGTTGTACTTAATCTACTTTCCTTACCTGTTTATAAAGATATAGACCTACCTATCTGTCTCTCTATCTATCTCTCATCTATCTATCTGTCTATCGTCTCCATTCCATAAAAAGGAAGAAATGTAGGATACATTTATTATGAAACGGCATGTCAATTTCATTTCTAATTAATATTTTAATGTGTTTCTCTTCAGTATCGGGACACCTTTTCAGATGGAGTCCCTCAAAATTTAAATCAATGGGTTTAATTATTAATCTGAAACATTGCTAATAAGCATACTGTTTGCCCCGTGTTTTTAGAATTTGGGGACACACTGTGATGTGTATATATTATGATGACCTTCTCCTCATAGAAATTAGGTCAAATAATTATGGCATTAAAGATCTGACAAGAAGTCATGGGGTGGCTGGCTGGTTCAGTCAGTAGAGCTTGCACTTGATCTTGGCGTTGTGAGTTCAAGCCCCATGTTGGGTGTAGAGATTACTTAAAAATAAAATCTTAAAAAAAAAAAAAGATCTGACAGAAGGTCATGAACTGGGCTTCTTCACTTTGGGCTTTTAGAAGAAGCAGTTTGGGAAAGTGGGAAAAGCTGGGTCTGGAATCAGACATAAGACCAACACTGGCCAAAATAATAGTTACAAAGCACTGTGCTGAGTCATTTACATGCAAGCTCAGTGAAATGAGCTAGATGACACTGTCATCTCTTATCTTAGTGATAAGAAAACTGAATCAGTTGACTTAAGATTGCACATATAGGAAGTGATAGAATTAGTGTTCAAACCTAAGCCTGTCTGGTTCTGGGTTTTTTTGTTTGTTTTGTTTGCTTTTTTAAAGATTTTATTTATTTATTTGAGAGAGAGACAGAGATAGCAAGAAGAGAGCGCAAGCCAGGAGGAGAGGGAGAGCAGGGAGCCCTCTGTGGGGCTCGATCCCAGTACCTAAGAATCCTGACCTGAGGCAAAGGCAGATGCTTAACCGACTGAGCCACCCAGGCGCTCCATGTCTGGTTCCAGTTTTAACTCTTAGCCACTAAGCTAATGTAGTTGACAGTCCAGTCCCCCCACATTAATGGTAACTTGCACAAATTATACCCCTCTTTCAGCCTCCACTCCCTCATTTGTACAAAAAGGTATGATGCGGACTATTCTAAATGGCTATTTAAAAAATGAAACAAGATCGTGTTTGTGCAGTCACCAACATAGAGTACGTGTTTAATAAAGTTTCGTAACTCATTCCTCAGAGCTCAAAAACAGAGAAGGTGGTGTAGAAAACAATTAGCAGTTAATGGAGTGGTTCTCATCCCCGGCTATAACTTAGAATCTGCTGAGCAGTTCTAAGAATATCGATGCCTATTAGGAGGGCATGTAGGTGGGACACTGGTGATGTTCTAGGTACCAGAATACAGGTGTGTTCATTTTCTGATCATTCTTTAAGCTGTACATTTATGAGAGCTGCTTTCTTCTGTAGGTGTATTTTACTTCAATTAAAATGGATACATTTCTTGAAACTATGATTTCCCAGGTCTCACTCCTTGGCAAATCTGATGTAATAGCTCCGTAGAGGAGTGTAAACATCAGTTTTATTTAAAAACTTCTTGGCGGTGTTAATACATAACCAACATTGAGAACTATTGTTAGGGTAGAACCAAGACTTAGGAGATTTAAGAGTCAGGGAAGGCATGCTTTACAGCAAAATAGGTAATATGTGCCAAATTTAAAAGTCTAGGTTAGTGTACAATAATTAGATATAGAAAAAAGAATATAGACAATAATTAGATATAGAGAACAGGAATTCCTATCTGTGTTTCATATAGAAATCTCCCCCCCCCCACAATGGGAATTGCCATAGGCAAGAAAAATCTATTAGGTCCTCAAAAAAACCCACTTTACCTTCTTTATCTTTCCTTCTTTTGTGAGCATTTCAATTCTCATCTATTTTATTAAACCATCCTGCTTTTTGTGAATGTGTTTATTTGACAAAACCTATGTAGTTTGAAAACAGGGAAAATAAATTTATGAATTAAAGTGTCTACTCCTCCCAAGTGCCCACATATGCACAGTTTAGTCAAACATCTTCAAATATCCAATAAGAAAGACTGGATAAGATCACAATGTCTACACTGTTTATTTTCTCCCCCCGACAGACATCATCACCGTATTTGCCCCTTGTTATTGGACTGTGGTCTTTTAGACCATGCTAGTATTGTTTGCATCTCTTCCTATGAACAAGCACATACACATACACACACGCCCACACGTGTGCTTGCACGCACACATACACGCAAATATGCACACGTGTACGTTCTACCTGTGCTATTATAGAACGCTGTTTTATAAAAATAGAAACAGTTAACTTTACAAGCTTCGAATTAACCAGCATTAATTGGAATATATACTATATATTGGTTCCTTGATGAATCCTTATCAGTGCCTTCACTTTGAGATTTGTAAGCAGTCCCTTCATTGTACTGGGATATTTCAAACGTGGCTAGTAAAAATGAAACTGCCCAGTAAATTTCAAAATTCAGCTAGTATGAGATGAAACTTTAGGTATTTATTACGTATATCCAAGGAACCTCTGCCTTGCTTTCACATGGTAAGGTATCATTGTTGTTTCAACTGAGTCGATTCTCTTGCTATTAGTAATAATTCTTTGTTCACCCAGTGCCTAACCAATTAATAACTGAGAGCATTTGCACATCCTCCTGGCAAGAAGACCATTTGGGTCATTGACTAAGTCGGCAAATGTGATGATTGTGTACATACACTGAGTTATCAGAAGGGTAAACCTAATTAGTGCCGTATTTTTCGAAAGCATAAACATCAGGTTTTAAGCATATTCAAAGAATGCGCAGGCTTATAAATTACATTAGCCAATGGGAGAAAAAAAGAAAAGGAATAAGGAAGGAAACTTCAGTCTGATGCCTAATTGGGAAACCCACTCTATGGATATAAACTCCATCAAGTTTATATGTTATAAACTAACGTAATTATAACCTATGTTATCATGCCAAACCTAAAGGATGGGCTTTAGATTCGCGTAGATCTATTATACTCACAAAACTGTGGGGAAAACTTTGAGTAAAAACACTTACAAAGGTCAAAGCAGCTGAAGAGATGGAAAAATAGAGATTATTCTGTATTAAGCCATCTGCAGTATTAAAGGTTGAAGGCACAAATAGATGCCACAGAAGCTAGCATACTAATGTAAGATTTTTGCTGTCGATTACCATTTACAATTAAGTATAATGTGCAAATACCATGGGATTATTTGTTTCAGTTGTAAGAAAGAGAAAAAAAGAAAGCATTACTTTTGAGCATTTCTTAAATTCAATTATAGTTGGTGTGCTGGAAAGAAAAATGAAAAAATCCATTCTCTGTATTAGCAGAGAAAGAGCTAATATCTGTCAGTGAATGCCACTGTGATTTTTCTACATGTCTCTGCTCTGGCTTCATTCACAGATTGCACAGATATTACTTAAATAAGACTTCAAGAGAGAACATGGGTTTTTGAAAATGAGGATTGGCCTCTGATGTTGTGGTTGCCAGGTAATGGATTAACAAGCCGTCAGTGTGAAATCCATTCATTTCTTCTTATCATTCAGGAAGCAGGTGTCCTGTCACTGTCCACTGGCTTGCAGACTTCCACAGGAAGGCATCGTGGGGGCAGCGCCGGGTTTTATTTGTAGGTAATAATATTCTGTTCATGATGGCTGACCGATCTAGCACCTTTCTTATTTTAATCTATGTGTCATTGGCACGTTCGTGCCAAATGACATTTGGTTTTTTAACAACAGTATTCATTTGAACATACGAAATTTCCATCCTGGAGCTCCAAAGTGATTAAATATTGACAATTTCACCATTTCATATGGTCCAATCTGAGGTTCATTTACTGACGGATGAGGGAAGTGAGAATTTTCGAGCAAGGAGTAAAGGAAAGAAGACACGTGTGTGTGTGTGTGTGTGTGTGTGTTTACTGAAGTCTGCCGTGTGCTAGGCCTTGTCCTCCACACCAGATATACAGGACATCCAGATAAAGCCTCAGCTCTCATGAGATTTATATGCCGCAATGGGAGACAGACAATAAACAAAGATCATTCCAGATAAATGCTATGCAAAACAGGTTATTCCGTGAGAGGAACTACAGCTGGACCTGGGGCGTTGGGGGCAGCTCTTTTAGATAGGGTGTCCAGGGATACCAGGATATGAGACTGGAACAGAGACCTGAAAACGGAGAATCACCCTTGCGAGGAACTGTGCTCCATGTGAATGGAGAGCAAACGGGAGGAAAAGCATTTGGCCGGGCTGAAGAAGAACAAGGTGGCCAGGGTGCTCAGAGCGGAGTGCGCGAAGGAGACACAGGTAACAGATGAGGTCAGAGAATTATCGGCCAGCTCGTGAGACCGTGGAGGAGCAGCCAGTGACATAGAAGGAAACGAGAAACGTTTGTTATCTAGGAAGCTGAACGTTAAAAAGAAAAAAAGGAATTCAAGAAGGGAAGGACGGATCACCTTTGTCAAACAACCTCAGAGAGGTCAGAAAAGGTGAGGGCCTAGAATTGACCACCGGATTAATTTTTGAATGATAACCAATTACTATAGATGGTTACGAAGTAATTGTCCACGAACTTTTTTTCTGTTTTTAAAAATAAGGTATAATTTCCATACAGAAGAATCTGTCCTTTTTAGTATACAGTTCCCTAAGTTGTTGTTTTTAAGAGCGAGTGCGAGTGGGAGTGGGGAGGGACAGAAGGGGAGAGAGAGAGAGAGGAGAGAATCTCAGGCCCACTCCCCGCTGAGCACAGAGCTTGATGGGGGACTCAATCTCAGGGCCCTGAGGTCATGACCTGAGCCAAAACCAAGAGACGGATGCCTAACCAACTGAGCTACCCAGGCGCCCCCCAGTTCCATATGTTTCTAGAAACATTTGCAGTTGTGTTATCAGCAGCATATCCATGACATAGGATTTTTCACCAAAAACCCCAATTCTCAGTGCCTCTTTGTAGTAAATACCGTTTCCACATCCAGCCACGAATCTGTTTTTTGCCCCTTTAGTTTGGCAAGTATGTCGTATATAGGGAAGTATTTGGTATGTAGCTTCTAAAACCTGCTTGCATTTAGCAGAACGTGAGATTCGTCACGTTGTTCCATGTATCAGGAGCTCCTTTCCACTCACTGAGGTATCCACTGGGTGCATAAACCTCAGTTTGTTTTGCATCCCTGTTGAGGGTTGGTCCCAGTTCGGGGAGATTGAAAATGAATCCACCATAAATATTCACATAAGATTTTTGTGTGTGTGAACATGGGTTTTCATTTCATTTGTATAAATTCCAAGGCAACAAAATACTGGGTTATATGGTAACTGGATGTTTAAGTTTATAAAAAACATCTAAACTATTTTCCAAAGTCATCGAACCATTTTTATTCCCACCAGCAATATATGAGATCTCCATCGGTTTCACGGGTTTTTTTTTCTTCCTTTCTTTGTTTTAAATTTAGTTATTCTAAAATGTGGTATATCATTGTGGTTTTAATTTCCATTTCTCTAATGACTAATGATATTAAGCATTTTTTCATGTACTTATCTGCCGGCCTTATTATCTTTATTTGGTGAACGCTCTTTTCAAATAGTTTGCCCATCTTTTTTACTTGGGCTGTCTGTTTCCTCATTATCGAGTTACAAATGTTCTTTGTACATACCAGATTTTAACAGGTATATGCTTTGCAAAAATTTTTTCCCAGTCCGTGGCTTGTCGTTTCCTTCTCTTAATGGTGTTTTTCAAAGCACAAGAGTTTCTGTGTTTGATAAAGTACAATATATTAGTTTTTCATGAATTAGGCTTTTCCTGTCATACCTAAGAAATCTCTGCCCAACTAACCCAAGTTGACAAAAGTCTTGTCCTATATTTCTTCTAGAAGTTTTATAGGAATCGATTTTACATTTATGACCATTGGATTTTGTAAGGTGGAAGCCATTGTACTTGAGTGTTAATTTGGACAAACATCTAATCAGAATAGGTGCAAAAAATGGAAGAAAAGAAAACTGAGACCATCTTTATAAACTTATGCCACGGAGAGTAAATGAAAATTGAGATTTGAGCTGGAGAGAAATCTTGTAGGTGAAATAGGATGGTTGGTTATTGTAGGTAAGCAAAATTCAACGCATTGGCTTCTGTATCTACAAATTAAAATGGTACAAACTGAAACAAATCAGGGGAGAGAAAATCCAGTGAAACCTCACTGAGTAGTGGGTTAAAAGCTCCAAGCACAGAGACTGGTTATTTAAGATGAAAATAACAGGGTTTCTAGGGCAAGTAAGGATAAATTTCTATGCTTTCTGCTCTGGAGCCAGTAGAATGTTTGGCTTGGAAAAAATGAAAAGAGGTGGGAAAAGAATTTCAATTTGACCTTAAACTCAGCAACTTGTCTGGTTGAATCTTTTTCCATGGATTAAGCAAGAGAGAATTAGGGAGTGGGGGCGTCTTTTCCCTGGGCTGAACCTCAATGGGTTTCAGATTTCCTGGGATCTCTTAAGATTTCCTTTAAGCAAAGTCTGTTTATACAGTGACCTCAGTGGCTTTGGTACATTCCCTACAGTCCTGGCATTCTGTTTGCCCAGCATCCCAGGAAGCATGTCATGAGTCAGGGGTGGGGATGACATGCACACTGGGCAGGATGGAAGAACAAGCTGGAAAAAAGTCCTTTTCAGGTAACCTATTTTTTTTTTTTTTTAGTTGTGAAATATTCTTCAGGCTTTCAAAGGGAAAAGAGAGAACACAGTTAAGAAGTCATAGAATTTCATGGTAGTCAAACTCATTGGTACGATTTGATTTCTAGAACTCGATTAGATTGCACAAAACAATATTTGGGCTTTCTGAGAGCAGGAGTCCTGAATTATGCCTTCGTGGTCCATCAGACTGACACGGAGATTGCATCTTCATACATCTGTACATCTACTGTATGTCCGTGGTTCAGTTATTGACCCATCAGAAGGAAACTTAGGCATTTATTGTTGATATATTTAAATAATTAGGGAGAAAGTATTGAGCTTTCATGGTGGCTTTAATTCTTGTTTTGTTTGCTTGTTTAGACTCTCATAAAATCAGTGGTCTATTTCCAGCCAGAAAGAAACATGACAGTCAAGGCTAAGATGAACTAAACCTGAAGTAATCTATTTCTTTAAAATACCCAATTAAGCATGACAAACTATATTATGGAAACTTTTCATGGACTGGGCTATAAGTGAAAAATACTATATATAACACACATATGATAATGGTGTTTGTGTGTGTCCATGCACCAGCAGAGAACTAGGAAAGGAAAGGCTTTACTCCCTAGAGTAATGTGAACAGCTTTTCACTGCAATTTGATAAAACACAAATCCTAGTAGTTAAAGTTCCCAGTTTTGATTTCATTTACGTCAGGACCAATGAAAAAATTAACAATAGGAACAGCATTTATATGACTTCTTAGGTCAACAATGTGCAAATTATATTATGCCTGATTTATACATGAAACTAATAAAGACTCAGCAATCCTGAGTTAGTCAATGACATCCCTATTACTGCATATGAATAATAGAGATGAAATATTTATCATCCTTCAAAAGAGAACAGTTCCAAGTTTCTCTTCTTTGTCTCCTTTCTTGTATGGGATCTTCTGGCATTACTGGGCACAGAACTGGACCCAGCTCATTTTGAGGGCACTTCTGCCAGTGCGATTATTGTCACATTTCCTCCAAATCCAGTTTAGATCACAGTTACGCCTTATTTTTTATTATCATTTCCTGTATACCAGCATGTGTTAAATAATTTGAATCAATTTTCTTTTCCTTAATCCCTACAAAGTAGGTAATACTTTCATCCATGTTTTACAGAGGAGAAATAGGTTTGGAGAGGAAAATCACTTTCCAAAGCTCACATACAAATTATGTAAAAAGTCATGTTTTGGGGCACCTAGGTGGCTCAGTTGGTTAAGTGTCTGCCTTCGGCTCAGGTCATGATCCCAGGGTCCTGGGATCAAGCCCCACGTTGGGCTCCCTGCTCAACAGGGAGTCTCCTTCCCCCTCTCCCTCTGCCCCTCCTGCCCAGCCCCCCCCCCACTCTGCTTGCTCTCCCTGTCTCTCTCTCATTGTTTCTCTCTCTCTCTCTCAAATAAATAAATAACATCTTTAAGAAAAAGACTTCTTGTCTTGAACCTAAGTATTCTTGAGGGTAGATTCTTACCCACTAAGTAATTGATACCTACTTCATAAGGAGACGTCCATATTTGGGCAAGAAAATTTCCATTAGAAGGAAGGGCATTATAGCTGGAAGGGCATTTAGCAATGATTGTCATTTGCGGTCTATGTTTTCAGAAGATCTTGTGTGGATGGAGAACACTTTAAGGATCATGACCTGAAGCTACGTGCAAGTTCAGCTTCAAGCTAAGATAGCCCAGATATCTTAGAAAAGATACACTTGTGACTATGTACTCCTAGACCACTTGCTCAGACGAACACTACTCACAACTCAGGCTTTCAGTTATATTACTATAAGCATCATTGCTTTTAAAGGAATACACAGAGTCTTGAGGACCCCAGGTACTGTTTCTGCCACCATTGAACCCCAGAGTCTGCCAGAGCAGAGAGCTGGGAATGCTCAGCTGACCACGTAAATCCTAATGCAACTTAGCCAAGTCGTTCCTATTCGCTGATGAAATCAACAGGTTTCAGGGACCAAAGTTTCTTTCTTTTTTTTTTTAATTAATTAATTATTATTATTTTTCTTTTTTTAAGTGGGCTCTACGCTCAATGTGGGACTTCAGCCTTGACCCTGAGATCAAGAGTCGGCAGGCTCTACCCACTGAGCCAGCCAGATGCCCCAGGGAACAAAGGTTTTCTTTATAATTTTCCAATAAAAAATCAAAGAGGTATGCAAGTGAAAGAACATTGATAAAAGGGGAAATTGAGCTAGGATACATTAAATATTTGCTTGAGAGAGGTAACTACAGCAAAACTATCAGGGCTGCAAGAGCTGAGGGGAGGTCTAAGCATTCATTTGTAATTATATATCAGCATCTGCTTTCTACCCAGTGCGGCTTTACCATCGGTTCATGTTGCTGGCACTAAGTCATTTTAATATGAGTTATAGCTATTATTTTATTACAAAATTATTTTATGAGGGCGCCTGAGTGGCTCAGTGGGTGAAAGCCTCTGCCTTCGGCTCAGGTCATGGTCTCGGGGTCCTGGGATCGAGCCCCACATCGGGCTCTCTGCCCAGCAGGGAGCCTGCTTCCCCCTCTCTCTCTGCCTGCCTCTCTGCCTACTTGTGATCTCTCTCTCTGTGTCAAATAAATAAATAAAATCTTAAAAACAAATAAAATAAAATTATTTTATGAAAGCATATAGTACCAAGCATATTAGACACATTTTATTATACGTATTATATATATTTTATTACATATTCTTATACAATAATATAGCATAGTAATATATATTGCTGTTTGTTAGTTTGATTCAGGATAGAGAAAATTTCAGTGTCAGAAAGCCTGTGGGGAAGTCATTCCTCACAGTAGACAATCAGATAATTTTCGGTTCTCTGGCAGACGCAAACCTTTTGTTATTAAATACATCAAAGCTTTGCTTCGAGGAAGGATAATCTTCTCAGTTGTTCCCTCTCTGGGTCAGAATCTGAATGCTTTTCTCATCGAAAGTGATTACTATAGATTATTATAGAGAAAATGCCCCCCTCTCTCTCACCCTTCTTCCTTCCCCAACCCCTCTCTCCTCCTTGCTCTCCTTCTCTCCCTCACAGCTGCTCCCTCCAGTACTTGTACTTCAGGAAAATACGTTTTTGGCAAAATAGAAAATAAGCAATTGTTATTTGGTGGATTGTTTGTGACTCCATAGATACACATTTGTAGCATTAAATATTTATAGCATTGACACAACAGGACACATTTTCCCCTCAGTTTCTTTTTTCCCCTGAATTCCAAGAGGAGCATTGACGTTAAATCTCTGCTTTGGAAAGAAGCAACCACTCCAAAAAATATGCTAACGATTAGCCCTTTGTCTGCATTCTACTCAATGGCTTACATAAATATTCAAGATCCACTGAGAGGACAGGGTGTACAATGAAGGGCTTGACATTCGCTTAGGTGCTCCCCGCATTCCTCAGGGGACCAGACCACACTCACTCCACACCCCAATACTCTGAGCTTCTTCTGCCCAACGAGGAGATGTTAGTAAGACAAGAGAAGTGGGCTGCTTGAAACCTTCCGAACATGGTCGTGAGGGAGCACAAAATAGAAATGTCTCTGCTTATGCATGCCATGAATTGAAAGAGTTTTCAGGGAGAAGACAGGAACATTTCTCTCTGAACCAACTCTCCAGAGATATTATTGGGGAAACTTTCTGGAAAAATAAAGAATAGCATTTCATATTTTTAAAAATTCTGCTCTATTTATTGAATCTTACATTTCTGGCAATTTCTTAAAATTGTCGTATGCATTTACACAGGTGCTGATTTTCAAGCGCTAAAACAATCACTTGTTCTTCAGCAAAATGATGGTCCTGTTTTCCTAACTGGGTCTCTTACTGGTAACACCTGAAGGCTATCGGTCCTGTTCTTCATCCTTCCATTTCCCCATACTAGGTGCTTCCTCTCACACTCTCTCATGATCACACTAAGGAATATAAATTGTCCGCGTGTACACCAGTATGTCCCCAAACGCTTTCCAACAAATGTAGTTTTATCTGATTTGATAAGTGTTTCTCAAAATTAAGGATTCCATTTCAAAAGTGTTTCGAAGAATTCTGGATTAAATACAATTCGACAGGCTTCTTTTCTGGTTTGTTTAAAGGAAAAAATCAACATCATTTTTATTGTGGTCTGTAATGATTCAAATCACCTGGACAAAGTTAGCAACTCCCTTAATGATGAATTCACTACACTGGAGATAAAAGTGTCTACAGGGAATATATTTAAAACAATAAGCTCTCCACTAATGCTTCAGTACCATTGACTTACGGTTAATCAACATATTTTACTTATGTAAATTACATGATTTCAAGAGAAGAAGCCAATGGAGGATAGCCCTCCTCCATCATCGGTGACAGCGGGATGTGGTTATCAAATATGGTTGCCATGGGCCTTGGATGTACCACGGGATGGTTCCAGCCTGGGACTATGGTAACTCCATGACTGGCTCTGACAGCTCTGACTGGGTCATGAGCACCATTCTTAGAGTTGAAGTTCCCAAAAATGACTCAGCTGAAGGAAATTGTTAGCACTGGCAGGTCGTGAAATAGTATTTTTGTCTTGTGAGAAAACATATGTCCTCACTGTTTTTTTTTTTCTTTTAAGAATTTTATCTATATTCAAAACCTATTTTATCAAAGTGAGTATTACAAATACAGTCTGTTTTTAAACCAAAAGAAGTGTTAAAAGGCTTACAACAACAGCAACTGAACAACTACCTGGCCATGTCCCCAGTCCCAGAACCAAGTTAAACGCATTTGCTATTTCTTCTGGTGTATTTTTTTATATATCTATGCAATATGCCCATGTTGCTAATTGCTAATTTGTTCTTTTTTAATTGAAGTATAATTAATATACAGTCTTATATTAGTTTCAGGTGTACAGTATAGTGATTCAATAATTCTATACGTTTCTCAGTTAATCGGGTGGGTTTCTTTACAGCGAATTTCCCAGAGCATTCCATGAGTGTGTACATTACAAAGTTCCAAGAAAGAAATACCATAAGCATTCATTTTTTTCTCTTTCTTCATAAAACCTTTGGCAGGACATTTTTAAGTCTCAGTCCAGTCAGGCGCTAGACTTGGCAGCTCAGCCGAATACTCTAGAACCAACTTTCTGTCTTGGCTCAAGTGTAGGCAAAGAGTCATGGAGTATGTCTCCCTCTTCTACTCAGTGATACTATAGACCACCAGAGGGGTATTTCTTTTGTTCCACACTTCTTCCTAGCTCCCAGTACCTATTCTGCAATATTTCAAAAGGGTAGTGATCTAAAAATTGTCTGTTATCATTGTAGCCATTCATTAGAATGAGATTAGCATTATATGTTGTAAAGAAATATAAAAGTTAATATGAAAGAAGTTCTTAGAATGTGCATGAATGTTTGACATAAATGACCCAAATAACAATCTATTACCTCTTGGACTGAGCCAGAGTCCCAACTATTTTGAAGGACATGTCTGATGCCTGGTGATCTGGAGCAAAAAGGAGGAACATGGAAACACCCACAAACCTTGAACATGTGGACTGAACCAGGAAGCAAAACGCCAAGGAAGATCCATCTAGAGAGGTTATGAGAACACTGTTGGGTAGTAGAGAACACTCTTCTCTCCTGCTACTCCTTATAAAACATGTGTGCATAATAGAGGCACATGAATGCATGCTAGTAGTATTTGATGGATAATCACCAAAAGGCTAAAATAACAAAATATCCACTCTGTCAACAGAACCCATTTAATTTGGTCATCCAAGAGTTTGTTCTGCTAAACTGCTTAAAACAACTGGTTTAATTCATTTCCCTCGTAAGGAGTTCTTGATCAAATTAATGAATTCACAGAGTATCTTATTTTCACACTGAAGAACCACATAGACACCAACGCCTTCAGACACAGAACAGATAGAACATTCCTTAAGCAGTTTTCCTGCTCATAGCGCCGCTATTAAGGCCTTCTATTTGTTAACTTAGGACAACTACTAGTCTATGTGAGGGACATAGAGAGACGTGGGAGCTCTAAGTAGAGGAATAGAAAAGCTCAAGAAATTCAAATTTTTTATTGACAGTTGACAGACACTAATGACTTTATTGAGCTTAGTTGAAAGTTACTTGGTAAGAGTAAAAAAAAAAAAATGCCTTTCTTAATTTGCTGACATATTTTAAGAACCTGTCAGGTACACAGAATCGGATGAATCCTAATTCTTCATTTATGACAGGTTTTTGTTGAGCCATGCATGGTGCTATTTGTTTGATTGTTTTAACAATATATGGAAAACCTGTGAACCCACCACTCTACATGGAGACCAAACACAGGAAATCATTGACCTCTATGTGGTCTTCCTATTCTTCCACTCCACCCTCGTTTACATAAATCTGTTGGTGAAAATGGTGTCTTTGACGTGACATGCACAGTTTTTCGTGTAACATGGGTTCATGCATCACATAGGCCTTCCCTTTTCAATGCATATCTTGTCATGTCTTTATACAACCACTTGGAAAGATCATTTCTAAGTCCTATCATTCTTGGTCTAGACATTTAGTAGTGTCCACCAGTAGGTAGTAATGATACCACCTACTTCTAGAGAGTAATATTTAGTTCTAGAACCATGTAAAGAGAGTTAGCTCTCACAAATTTCCACCGGTTCTGTAAGGGCACAATGATTCATGCCACAGGAGGGATTAAGAGTGTCAGAACCAGAATCTTACTCTGGCTGTTATGCTTTTTCCATTACATGGAGTCTAAGATACAACAGTTGTCGCCTGAGGTCATCTAGGCTTATACTATTCCTGTCTAGCACTGCAGGGACTGGAGCAAAGCCCTCTTTCTTCTTTCATTAAGTTGACCTCTATGGCAGATGATGAGACATCTATTTTGACATCTGTCTGTCCGCACTTGAAAAATGATGTGCTTAATCTAAGGTAATTGTGGCCATTGTTTCTCTTGTGTTCTGAAATCTGTGTGCAATTCTGCAAACACTTGTATGGGAGCCCAAAACCTGTTGGCAATGGGCTCCTTTTCAAAATGAAAACAAATGCTTCTCCCTGCTTCCCCCGCAGCTGTCTTTTCTGAGATGGTGTTGTGCCACCTCCTTGATTATAGGCTTTAAAAAATCCAGGCAAAGAGTCTAGTTGGGGAGTAACCTTGAAGGGTATGATTTCTTGAATTCAGACAATTTATCAGCCGTCCTCTTATATGTATTATTTTGTACTAAGGTATTTCAGGTCCAATAAAACCACAAGCATTTGTCCTGGAAACGAGGGGAGGTGTATCTGAATTGATGAAAAGAGATATGGATTATGAACTATTTTTAACCTTGGTTTTATTGTTCTCCAAGTCCCCATCATTGGAGCAAGTTTAACAAAGTGTTGCCTAGTAGTTGCCTTTACGTGGCTCTTCTTAGTTAAGAGTTAATAATGATTTGTAATTAGCAAATAATTTAAATGTAAATAGATTCTTCCACACTGCCTACCAATGCTTGAAAACGATCTGTTCTCTTAAATAGCCTAAAAATTATCCAGGCAGTCTTGATACTGTTTATT
Source organism: Potos flavus (assembly GCA_028534135.1). Lineage (NCBI taxonomy): Eukaryota > Metazoa > Chordata > Mammalia > Carnivora > Procyonidae > Potos > Potos flavus. Next base: position 124,849,948 of record CM052886.1, on the reverse strand, counting down.
TGCTTGTTTAAAAAAATTCTAGCTAAGAAGTACAAAGGGAACTTTAGCTCTACCTCTACTTGAATTATAACACATTTCCAGTAGTATAGTCCAAGTTTCTGAGGCATTACAGGCCACTGGTGTAGCAGTCAACAACGAAAAAAATGAGTCTCAGAAAAGAATTCAGAACGTGCCTCAGTAAGTCACTAGATGCCTCAGGAAAATACTTAAGCCTAATAACATCTTCAAACCTCCTTACAATTTCCTACAACAGTGCCTTCAAACTGGAGAATGAAGAAACCTGTTAAAAAGAAATGCATTCAGCAATTATTAACCTGGATGAGAAAAAAGAGAGAAGGGGCTCTGAGGTATTGAGGTGGCAGAGACCATAACAATGGGAGTGTTCAGGGGTAGGGAGAGTGGTAGCAAGACTTCAGAGAGAGGATGGTGGGTTTCTGTGAGATATTATGTGTGGAATTTGACAGAAGGTGAGAGGTGAGAAATGGAAGACGCTTTAGAAGTGACTCTATCATTTGTCAAATCCTTGTCAATCCTCACAAAGGGGACCCAAAGAGAAAATAAAGATGGTTCAGCCTTCAATTTATCACACACCTGGGGGGGGGGACCCAAAATTCGGCATGTTTCACCCTAATGAGCAATGACTTTGTTAATTTTGTAGAAAAAAATCTCGACATTGATGCACGGATATTATAATTTGTATATAAATAAAGATCTAACTTTTTTCCAAATCTTGTCTTATTTTGATAGTCATCTCACAAGAATAAAAAAAAATGCCATCATAAAAGGTATATTTCTAAAGCCTGGTAGACTTTCTACTAGCTTCATTATCATTTACTCATCAGGATTCACCAGGATTTCCACTCCTGCCACCCTGTTTCCTTGGGGGATTTCTACTCAACATTCTAGAACCAATATCAATACTGTTAGGATTTTATTTCTGCAAACTTTCCTACCAGCTGGACTAATTGAGCTAATTGAATATCCCCTCCTCACCATTTCCCTGGTATTTGCTATACCTCACTTATAATATTTATCGCATCTATATTACTATACTTGGCTTATTTTAAGTTTCTTGACTCTAATACGTTGACATGATTTACACATTTAAGTGACTCTTTCCTTCTCACTTTATTAACAACCAGGCAGAGCATTCAGAGAGTCCTCCTGATTGCATCTTGTATCTTGTTTGTCCTACCGACATTTATTTCTGAATTTATAAACAAATCCAAATATATTCTTATTTTTCCTCCTTCCCCGTCACCCACCAGAAGATATAGCATACTATGTACACAGTTCTGTTTCTTGCATCTTTACTTAATATCCCCAGAAGATATTTCCATGTCAGTCTATTAAAAGAGATTTCTCAGTTTTATTTTCAACTGTATTTTATTATATGGAATGCACCATGATTTATTTGACTTGTCCACTATGGATGAATATAAAGTTGTTTCCCATTTTTTGCTGTGAGAAACAGTGCTGTAAAAATTGCTTTGTAAATGCGGTCTCACGTGTATAAAATGTGTATTGCTTTACGATCGATAGGTATTTCCAGATTGCCCTCCATCAGGTTTGTAAGAATTTGCACTCCTACAAGAAACTAAGTCCCTGATTCTGTGGCCTTGTGAACAGAATTGTATTCAATTTCTGCATTTCTGCTAATTCGATGTGCAAATATTGGTATTTTACCCACCTTCCTCTTAATACAAATAAGGTTAAACATCTAGCATTTCTTTTTCTTAAAATCCAGCTGTCAGCTTTCTTTTGGACTATTGACCTTTTCTTTTCAATTTCTAGGAGCTTTTGTTTGATACATTAGGAAGATTGTTAAATTTTACCTGTGACGTGGACTGCAAAACATTTTACTAGCTTATCTCTGTCATTGGTTTTGTTTTGTTTTAAGTAGGCTCCACATCCATGGTGGAGCCCAACCTGGGGCTTGAACTCACGACACCGAGATCAAGACCTGAGCTGAGATCAAGAGTCAGAGGCTTAACCAACTGACTGAGCCAGCCAGGCGCCCCTCTGTCATTGTTTCTTTACCACAATGCTAGGTTGAGTTGTTTTACTATTGTTGTTTGCCTCTGGAAGTTTTTTATTTTAATATTTAAATATTCAAATTTATCAATATTTTCTTTTGTAGCTTGTAGATTCTGTCATAGATTAAAGGTCTTTTCTACTCCAGGTTTATAACAAATTATTACTTGTTTTCTTCTAGTCATTTTACTGCTTCATTTTTTTTTTCTTTTAAACATTTGATTCTTTGGGAATTCAGCCAAATATAAGTATGAGTTCTGAATCTGGGCATCACTCACTTTTCTTTTTTTTTATTAGTTCATCTTTTCCATCTTCTCCACGCAGATTTTGAGACACTCTGTATTCTTTATGTAAAACTGCCCCATTGCATAATCTTTTTTAAAAATATTTTATTTATTTATTTGACAGAGAGAGAGCACAAGCAGGGAGAGTGGTGGGCAGAGGGAAAGGAGAAGCAGGCTCTCTGCTGAGCAGGGAGCCCAGTGTGGGGCTCGATCCCAGAACCCTGGGATCATGACCCAAGCCTAAGGCAGATGCTTAACTGACTGAGCCACCCAGGCGCCCCTACATCAAGGTCTATTTCTGGATGTCTGTTTTACTGGTTTGTCTAAGCAGGCATCATTACTACACTGTTTTTATTATTAAAGACTTTGTGTTCAATTTTAATATTTAGTAAGGCTGGCCTCCATTTCCCACTGTATCACTTCTATTTCAGTGATTCCCTAAAATTCTAAAACTTTTAAGGAATTTGCTAGCTAAAACACACAAACAACGAGTCGTATTTTTACTGGACTCACATTAGTTTTATAAACTTATGGAGACCCGATAGATGTTCGCCACGCTGCATCTGCCGAGACTAGAACACAATGTGTCTTCTTGTGTTTTCACTCCTCTTTTGTGCTCCTAACCTATGTCTCCCATGTTGCTTTCAATTTATTCCTAACCATGTTACTTTTTTATCACCATTACACAGGGTCTATTTCTCCTTACAGCCTTTAACTGCATGCCAAATTTATATATGAATCCCTGATTTAATCTAATAAATTTTGTGTCCTCATTTATTAACTCTATGTGTGTAGCTTTATTCTCTTGGTAATTTCAAATAGCCTGGAGGCTACTACCTCCAGAACAATCCTGTGTATTAGAGCTGAAACTGGTAGTTTGCCTTGCTCTTGAATTTAGTGTGAATATGCCTAATGGTTTCCACTAGCAGGTTTTTAATGCTGAGATGGAAGTATAATTTAACATGTTAAGAAATGGCTAAGTGTTGGAAGGAAGGAAGGAAGGAAGGAAGGAAGGAAGGAAGGAAGGAAGAAGAAAGAAAGAAAGAAAGAAAGAAAGAAAGAAAGAAAGAAAGAAAGAAAGAAAGAAAGAAAGAAAGAAAGAAAGAAAGAAAGAAAGAAAAAAAGAAAGAAAGAAAGAAAGAAAGAAAGAAGGAAGGAAGGAAAGAAGGAAGAAAGAAAGGAAGAAGGGAGAAAGGAAGAAAAAGAAAAAAGAAGAAAAAAGAAAAGAAAGAAAGAAAGAAAGAAAGAAAGAAAGAAAGAAGAAAGAAAAAGGAAGGAAGAAGGAAGGAAGGAAGGAAGGAAGGAAGGAAGGAAGGAAGAAATGGTTGAGTGTTTTGAAACTAAAAATGGTTTTGGAAATTTTTCAAATTCTTTTTCAGCATATGCGAGGATACTCCTGATTTTTTTTCTTAGATCTATTAATATGATTAAAAACTTCAGAAGCTTTACTTCTTTTCCTAATTTCTGGACCAGTTTAAATGGCACTGGCAACATACGCTCTTAAAAGTTTTGGTAGAATTCAGAATGAAACTGTTCTGGTCTGAGATGTTTGAGAAGCTAGTTTCTTGATGGGTTTCCCTATCCTCTATAGAAATATATGGAAATTGTCCTGTTTATAACTTACAAGATTATATCCATTTTAATAAGGCTTCTATGTCATTGTAAAGGGTTTTGGAAAAGTTGGCTCAACTTTATTTTTTAAATGTCTTTAGATTTGATGGTTATTTGTACATAAAAATACATATGTGGTTGATTGGCATTTTCCCCACTTCTCCTCACCTCATACCCTATCTCCATCTGTTTATTCCTTAACTAGGTTAGCTTATAGTGTATTTTTATTTCAAAAAAATATTATTAATTTTTTATTCCACAAATTTTTTGTTTCTTAACTTATTTATATCTGCTTTCATCTAATTACTCCTTTCCTTTGTCTCCTTTTATTCTTTCATTTGCATCAATTTTTCTTTTTTTAAATTTTTGATTCAGATGTGTACTAATGTATTTTAATTAGTGTATTTAATGTTACATTTTCCTTTGAGTGTGGTATTTGGTGTAGGTCATTTGATGTAGGTTCTTGCAGGTACAGTTTTCATTATTAATAGTTTCTCAATATTCTGCATACCTAGCTTGAATTACCTTTCACTCAACAGTTATTTAAAGGAGAATATTTAAATTTTTCCATGTGTAGGTGATCTTTTTTCATGTTTTGCTATTTTTTAATTCCATTATGATTAGAAACATTAATGTTATAAATAGAATGTTTGTATCCAAAATTCATACGTTGAAACCCTAATTCCCAATGTAATGGTGTTTGTAGGTGGGAGCTTTGGGATATAATTAGGTTTAAATGAGGTCATGAGGGCAGGTTTTTCCTGATGGGATTACTGCCCTTATAAGAAAAGGCCAGAAAGCCCGCTGTCCCTTTATCCATCATATGTGGACAAAGAGGAGGCAACCGTCTGCAAGCCAGGAGGAAGGCTATCTCCTTGATCTTGGATTTCCAACATCCAGAACTGTGAGAAATAAACTTTCCTTGTGTAAGCCACTCAGTCTATGGTGTATGTTACGGCAGCCCTCGTTGACTAAGACAGTTGTCTTCCATATTTCTCTAACTGTATTAAGATGTTTCACATGGCCTAATATATGGTAAATTTTTATGATGTTTCTATGGGAACTGAAGTGTATATTGTCTATTTCAGAGTGTGGAGTTTAATAGATCAACCACAAGAAACTTGTTAGTTCCATAATATAAATCTTCTACACCTTGTCTACTTGATTTGATCTGGCATGCACTGAGAGAGTGAATTAAGATTTCCTACTTATGTGTGTACTCTTTTTTCCTTATATTGTCTATTTTATGGCCTTGCCTGTTATGCCATTCTTATTAATTCTAATAATCTCTCTGTGTATTCTTTTTTAAAAATACATAGTCAAATCACCAGTGAATAATAAAAAGTTATTATCTTTTTTTTTTTTTAATAGTTGTAGTTCTTTTTCTTTGTCCTGTACTGGTGATGTCTTGAAAAAGATGATTCTTTAGCTTTATTGCCTAGGTGATTCTGGGCTTTACTGACTTTGTAATCACTTTAAAGGGAATGTTTCTACAATTCCTCATTATTATAAGCCATGCGATCTACAGTTGTTGGGAGATTTTCTATATCAGATTAAGGAATTTTTATTATTTTCCTAGATTAATAAAAAAAATTTTTTATCAAAAAGGGGTATTAAATTTTTTTTTTAAGATTTTATTTATTTATTTGACAGAGAGAGATCACAATTAGGCAGAGCGGCAGGCAGAGAGAGAGAGGGGGAAGCAGGCTCCCTGCTGAGCAGAGATCCCGATGCGGGGCTCGATCCCAGGACCCTGAGATCATGACCTGAGCCGAAGGCAGAGGCTTTAACCCACTGAGCCACCCAGGTGCTCCAGGGGTATTAAATTTTATTAAACATCTTTTATTCTTATATTGCTCTAATTATATAGTTTGTACATAAAAGATATATAGATGTAGATTATACCTGCCCTTACATTCTGTATTTCCTTTCTTTAAACTTTTCCTGCCCAGCTCCACCACCTCCCATAGACAGTTTTTGATTGATTAAGTTATGATTTGTTTGCTTTTCTCTATACCATTTCTTTCTGCATGGATTTCTATTTTTTGCTTTCTATCCTTATTCTTCTAGAAAGGAATCCTTAATATACTTCCTATAAAAAGATACATGAGGAGTCATTGCATATCTAAGAATGCCTTTACTATCACATTTGACTATCATTTTAACTGGGTATAGAATTTTAATTTGAAAATATTTTTTCCTCTGCACATTAAGGTGACACCCTCCCCCCATACCCTGCCACTTGCCAAACTGCCAAGCTGCTGATGAGGTTTCTTATACCAGCTTTATTCTCTTTCTTTTGTAGATATATTTTCTGTTTAAATCTGGGAAATTGCAGAGATGTTAATCTTAAGTCTTGTGCTTTCCTCTGTGCTCTTTATGTTTTGATATTATTATTTAATGTATGCATTTTTTGAGCCCTTTCTAGTTGAAACTGTGTTTTCAGAGTTGCATTCTCATTCTTCCTTCGTCATCAAATTACCATTTACCCATTTTATTTTATTTTATTAAAGATTTTATTTATTTATTTGACAGAGAAAGAGATCACAAGTAGGCAGAGAGGCAGGCAGAGGGAGAGGGGGAAGCAGGCTCCCTGCTGAGCAGAGAGCCCGAGGGGCTCAATCCCAGGACCCTGAGATCATGACCTGAGACAAAGGCAGAGGCTTAACCCACTGAGCCATCCAGGTGCCCCGATTTTCCCATTTTAAATATGAGCAAACTGAAGGCAGAAAATTGCAGCAATTTGCACAAAGTCAAATAGCAAGTCGCAGGGCTAGGATCTATATTCACATAGACTGAATCTCGAACTTACACTTTTAAGACTCTGCTAAGCAAAGGGTCCTGGGGGGCTAGTTGGTTAAGCCTCTGACACTTGATTTGGGCTCAGGTCATAATCTCAGTGTTGTGAGGTCGAGCCCTGCACTGGGGAGTCAGGGGAAGTCTGCTTGAGATTCTCTCTCTACGTCTCCTTCTGCCCCTCCCTACCTCTCTCTTTCTCTCTGTAAAATAATGATGATAATAATTAATAATAATAATAATAATAATAATAGAGTCTGCTAAGCGAGATGAGAGTGATCACAAGTCTACCATTCATTAAGAGTTCCTTAAGAGGGAGAACTGTGGGGGCGCCTGGGTGGCTCAGTGGGTAAAGCTTCTGCCTTCGGCTCGGGTCATGATCTCAGGGTCCTGGGATCGAGGCCCGCGTCGGGCTCTCTGCTCAGCGGGGAGCCTGCTTTCCCCTCTCTCTCTGCCTGCCTCTCTGCCTGCTTGTGATCTCTCTCTGTCAAATAAATAAATAAAATCTTAAAAAAAAAAAAAAAAGATAGAACTGTGTCTGAATCCTTTCAAATCTGTTCTTTTTACGAATTCTTTAACCTTTTCCAACATCATGACACTAAGACAACACCCCATCACTTTTAGACTTCAAAACTCCACCCGCATTCAATATTTTACTGTTCTGTCCTCCCTTGCTACCCTCTGCCAAGATTCTTAACATTCTTGGCTCTAGATCATCTCTCTTCATTTGGACTTGCTTTTGTTTGTCCCTATTTGTTCTTGAAAAATTGTCAACAGGAGATGTCCTCCAGTAATTGTCAAACCCTCCCATCCATGGCTATATAGATATTAGATTTTTGGAGATAGATATCTCCAGTAATCACTTCGGTGCTTCAAATACAAGAGACTGTGAACAAACATATGTTGGGTTGAAATATAAAAGACCCAGAAAATAAAAAGAAAGAGAAGAGACAGGTTATTATAAAACATATGCACTAGAGCTTTTCACTAAAAATCATCCCCTAGATTAGAATATACTTGACTATGTAATGTAACTTAATATTAATAAAAGCATGTTGGATAAAAGATGAAAGAATCTTCACAGATATTAAGCAATAATAAATTCAAGTATTAAAATAGGCTATAAAGAGGTACAAAATTTCTGAGAGTACCGGGCCTTTTTTTCATCATTTATTTCCTTATTTTCTGTTTTAATATTTGCACTTGCATTTATTCTGGATATTCTGATATTTCTCTTATACTATTTGGCAGGTTATTTTCCTACATTTCATTTTTCCCCCTACCTTTCATTTTGACATGTGATTGATTTGTAAATTCAAGGGCAAATAAAGGAGTTTGCATTTTTACCAACTTCTAGATTCTTGAATTTTGGTTTTATATAGTTAATTGCTGCCTTGTGTCAAATAGTTTTCTCACTTCTATTGGCATTAATTTTTTAAAAATTTATATTTAACAAGGTAGACTTCACAAGTTAAGTGGATGCCAATTAACCTAAAATCTGAACTGACTTTTAAATGCAAGTCATTCCTATCAAATTAGCGTTCTCTACAGATTTAGTAGATAGCTGTCAACACAATGGAACCTAAGCATCAATTTTAAGCAATTTATTTTTTTAAGTTTATAATATTAGTTTGATTGTGATTACATATCCCAAATTTATATAATTTTGTGTCAATTACTAAAGAGCTAGATGAATTTTGTGTATTATTACATTTTAATCATCTTCATAATTAACATTTAATTTAAATCCTTTTCTCTTTCCTTTTTCCATCTACAGAATGTATTTCTTTGAGTTTGTCACACAAAATTTAGGTAATTTTCCTGCCAATTAAATGACATTTTATTTTTCTAAGTGAATTGACTGCTGGGGAAATGGGCCCTAGAGACTAAAGGCCTGTTTATTAATTTAAAAAAAAAAAGAGCTTCCTCTCATATTTTCATACACAGACACATGAATCTGCCTCATCATGTCTTCCTTACACCATGGCTCATAGTTTTTCTTGGACAAGGGCTGTGATGTCAGAGCCCAGTTTTACAGTTGTTGAAGACACTAACAAAGGAGGCTTTTATTCTGGTATTTCTTGTGCAAATCCTTCCCACCCAGACTCAATATACCAAGACAATGTGTGGAATTATCTTCTAAGTAATGGAAAGGGATATATAGATTTTTGGGGACTTTTTGTACTGGAAGTAAATCAAGACATTGAACTAAAAGTAAAAACTTCATAGTGGAAACTCCTTGTGAATACTGATAGAACATATTAGATGATGCCCTTTTGACTCACAGTTATTGTTCTCATTTTTTTTCCTGTACTCATTTCCTTTTTCAATCTATTTGGAATGATTGTGCTTGAATAATGATCCTATAGTAACTTCATTATCCTTAATTATATTATCTTAATGTGCAAATTCAATCTTTTTTGGCTTTCCCTAATAAAGAAAAAATATGACCAGGAGTTAACAGCAGAAGCTTGATTTTACATGAAATAAGGACCAGATAAATGTCCAGTAAAATGTTTATATCTTTTGTATGATATGCAGACATCAATTCTTAATGGCATACTCAGACGTGGAACTGAAATATATATGCATAGTGAGAATGCATTTAGAAACACTGCAGAGAAGTTCACTGGGAGAATTTCTAATTATATCTTTTACAACAAATGTTTGTTGAATGCATATTGACTAGAGCATTTATTTCCTTGGTGTATGTTGGCATGTCCACATTTGTTGTGTATTAGATCAAATCTGTTTAAGGTCATCTTACTTACTCATTTTTTAGCAGATCTAAAAAGAGGTCATGTAAGTTGGTTAAGTTCATTCAACTAAGAAGAAGTAAAGAAAAGAATTAAATGAGGCTTATGAGGTTTTCTATTCGTACAGTGAATGTGACTCTCTGGGGATACAAAAGTATATGATAAAAAACATCCATCATTATTCACAAAGGACATACTTAATTGTGCTTTAGCCTTAACCTATTACCATATGCATTTAATCAATCGGTTCAAGATTTTCAGATCAATTGTAAAAAAAAAAAGAGTTATATTTTGATTGAATAGAGCCCAAACTGACTCTCCCATCTCAAGCAATATGTGTATATTCATATATATATGATAATAGTGCCATTACTTGACAATATGAACCTATCTAAAATTTCACCATTCTCCTTCCACTTCCCCATCAACTTAGTCCAATTTGTACAGTAAAAATAGAAATGAGATTTTATGATAAACCTTTCAGTAAATAGACCTCTTAAGACCTTTCCAATATTAATTTGTTTTTGTTTTTGTTTTTGTGGGGGAGGCTAAGATGTTTTTCTACAAACTTTTACTAATGCTGATTGCATGATAAAAAACATTCCAGTTACTTGAAGTCTTATGGTCATTAAGACAGGCCCCCTGCTCTAGGGCAGCTCCTTTTAGCTGAAAAGAAGATTACACAAGGGTTTGGCTGGCTGGCAAGAAATGAATGCTTTAGAACACTTTTTCAGCATTCAGTACTAATTAATACAAATTTTAGTTCTTAATAAAGATTTTTTTGAGGTAGTAACAAGAGGATGCCTAAGAGAATGATTAGAAGATTTAAATCAATTTAAAATTATCTGACTTGATTTATCAGGCTATGACTTAATATTATCAAAATCAGGTGAAATCTCTATATTTCATTCTGAAAATATTCATCAAATTATAATCCTAGATAACTTATGTAAATAAAAATATCTACATGAACCAGACTTCTGGCTTGAAAATAGACCAAATGTTTCAGATAGCAGAAATGTATGATTTTCATGAAAGTTGGTGACAAATCTGGGCTCGATAAACCTTTTTTTAAAAAAGTTCCAGGGCAAAATGCCCCCACAGCAATAACTGTGACCATCTGGAATCTCATGCCTAAAATTTAAATGAGGTCAAGTATTTTCCCTTTATTCATGTGAATTATTTGACCGTTTAAGCTGATGCACTTGCTCTAAGAACAGCAAGAAAAAAATAGAACGAGGTAAAATACTATTTAACTACAGAGGGGACACCTATGGCAGATCAGACAAGTGTTATCTTAATCTTTACAGGAAATTGCAACCTGTATAGAGTAGAAGCATAAATCAAGAGACAGATAGGCAATCGCTTCAAAGGAAGGCACAGCATAAAAAGATTATCCAACACAGATTAAAAAAAAAGTCTAAGAAAACAAAAACTCCAAGCAAGTCCAAATCTATATAGATTAAGACAGAAATATATGTCCAGGAAGAATTCCCATGTAGTATTTACAGCTGATAGTGGGTATTAAGGAAAATAAATTCTATAAAGTTAATGTCAGAGTGCTGTGGGCCCCGTTATTGGACACGTGGGGGTATTTGGGAGGGGAAATAAAGCATTTTGAAAATATAAAGAGGCAAAGCTAAAATGCTATATTAATACAACAGAGAAATTGTAGTCACAGTCATTTCACTTCCTTGGATATTGTCAAAACATTAACACGTCATGAAAACTCCAAGGAGGGACACCTGGGTAACTCAATCTGTTAAGCGTCTGCCTTCAGCTCAGGTCATGATCTCAGGGTCCTGGGATCGAGCCCCACATCGGGCTCTCTGCTCAGCAGGAAGTCTGCTTTTCTCTCTCCTCCCTCTCTCGCTTCCTAAAATAAATAAATAAATGAATAAATTAAAAAAAAAAAAAGAAAACACACATGGAGTATTTATAAAATTGATTCACATACTGAGCCATAAAGGAGGTCTCAAAAATTATCGAAAGATTGAAATCAAATGATTATGCTTTCTGATCACAGTGAAATTTAACCATAAATCAGTAGCATAAAGAGAGTTTTTCTAATCCCAAATATTTGAATATCAAACAATACACCTTTAAATAACCTAAGAGTCAAAGAAGTCATAGTGAAAATTAAGAATTATTCTGAACTCGGGGCACCTGGGTGGCTCAGTCATTAAGCATCTGCCTTTAAGTGTCTGCCTTCGGCTCAGGTCATGATCCCAGGGTCCTGGGATCGAGCCCCACATTGGGCTCCCTGCTATGGCAGGAAGCCTGCTTCTCCCTCTCCGACTCCCCCTGCTTGTGTTCCCTCTCTTGCTGTGTCTCTCTGTGTCAAATAAATAAAATCTTTAAAAAAATAAAAAAGGAATTATTCTGAACTAAATGATAATGAAAATTCAAAATGGGATATAGCTAAAACAGTAATAATAGGGAAATACATAGTCTTAAATTTATGTAACTGAAGATGAAGAGAGGCAGAAAAACCAATAAAATAGACATCCATGACAGAAATTAGGGGAAAAAATGTCCATTTAAACCCCAAAGAGTAGGAAGGAGAAAATGTAAAAGGGAAGGGAAGATATTAATTAAATAGTTTTAAAAAAAATATACCATGGAGAGAAGCAATGAGGCAATAAGTTTCTTCTACAAAAAATTAATAAAATTTGGTAAATGCCTGGTCTTACTGATGTGCTTACATGTGTGTGCACATATATGTGAGAGAGAATGCACAAGTGACCAAAGTCAATTAAAGTCACATCACTAGGGAACCTACCATTTTTAAAACACCATGATAGGATATAATGGAAAATTCCAAGTCAATGAATTTAAAAATTTAGATGAAATAGAAAATTCCTGAAAAAACTTCTCAAAACATTTCAAAATAAAAGAAACAGGAAATCCAAACAACCATTAAAATTTTATTGGCCCATATTTACAAACTTTTCCAAAAGAAAACTATAAGCATAGAGTTTCTCCAAAAAATCTGGTAAATATTTATAGAAAAAGTTAGTACCAAACTTGCACGAACTCTTCCAAAAAACACAAAAAGGGATAACCTTTTCATTTTGCTTTAGGAGTCCAGTATAGCCTATAAACCAAAACCTTACAATGATACTATGAGAAAAGAAAGCTATGGAAAATCTTACTGAAAAACATAGGTGAAATCATCATAAACACAATAATAACAAACAAAATTCATCAATATATTAAAAAAGATAAGGCATTCTGATAAATTTGAACTTATTTCAGAAATGCAAAGATGACAAGAGTAAAATTAATCCATGGAGTTCTGCAGACTGGCGGAATAAAGGAGAATCATATTATCACCTTAATAAATGCAGAAAAAAATATCCATTAAGAATCAATACTCAAGGGTGCCTGGGTGCTTCAGTTCATTGAGCATCTGACTCTTGATTTCAGCTCAGGGTCATGAGAGCAAGCCCCACATCTGGACTTAAGATCCTCTCTCTCTCCTCTTGCCTCTCTCCCTCTGCTCATGTTCTTTCTCTCTTAAAAAAAAAAAAAAAAAAAAAAATCAAAACCAATGGTAGAAGTCTTAGCAGACTAGGAAAAGACTACCAATATCAAACATTGTCAAAGATATGATGGAATGGCAATTCTTATACGCAGAAGAAGTATAAATCAGCATCCCACTCTGAAAAACATCTTGAATTCCTGCTACATTTGGACAGAAGCATATCCAATTTGATGATGTCTAGCCACAAAAATGCTATGGAAAAACAGCAAAATATTTACATTTTTATCTATGAGATTGAAAATGAAATGAGGATGCTTGGAATCACCTATGTAACCAATACTGTCTATTCAATTGTGTAGAATCAAAAGAAGAAATAACACTGTCCTTATCTATAGATACTATGATTGTATTAGTAGAAAATTACAAACCTCTACAAATAAATTTTAATAATTAATAATTCTAGTTATTCGAGTTTAGCAAGTTTGCTGAATACAAGTTTACTAAACAAAACTCAATTTATTTTCTGCATGCCAGCAACAAGCAGATAGAAATAAGCTAATTAAGAAACAGTATGATTACAAAAATAACAAAACTATCGAACACATACAAATAAAGCTAACAAAATACATAAAATACCTCTATACATGAAGATTTTACTGAATGGCATTAATGAGTGCATAAATAAATGGATAATTGCCCTTCTCATGAATTAGAAAGCTCAGTACTGTAACAATGTCACTTATTTACAAACTGCTTATAAGATCTAACAAGATCCTAATAAAAATCTCACAATTTTTTATTGCATGATAATTAGCAATTGATTCCCAAAAGTGTGTTAAAATTCAAAGTGCCAGAAATGCCTGAGATATTCTTTAAGAAAACAACGTGAGAAAGACTTTTCAACAAGTTACCAAGATTTACTATAATGTTATGTTAACCAAAGTAATGTGGTATTGGTGTGGGATAAAGAATTGGAAAAATGGAACAGAATAAATAGCACAGAAAAATCAAAGGTACAAGTAGACCCTTAACTTATGAAAATATTATCAGTACAGAGCATTTCGAATTTTATGGTACTCGACAAATACCCATATATTAAAAGATGAATTTTTATCTGTACCTCACATTAAAGTCAATTCCAAGGAGACCGAAGATGTAAATGCGAAAAGTAAAATAAATCTTGCAGAAAATAGCAAAGACAATAACTTTATGGCCTTGGGACAGGAAAAGATTTCTAAAATGACTGATAAAAAGTACTGTCTACGAAGGAGAAGATGATAAATTGGATGGCATTAAAAGTAATAATGGCTGGGGCACCTGGGTGGCTTAGTCAGTTAAGCATCAGACTTGTGATTTTGGCTCAGGTCTAGATCTCAGGGTTGCAAGGTTGCGCCCTGCGGTGGGCTCTATGCTCAGCATGGATTCTGCTTGGGATTCTCTCCCTCTCTCTCCATCCCTCCCACTGCTCATGTGCTGGCTCTCTAAATAAATAGACAAGTAAATAAATAAATAAATAAGTAAAATCTTCATAAAAAAGTAACAATTGCTGTTCAATAAGTGACATCATTAAGCAAATAAAAACACAAGACATGGAATAAGGTTGTGGTTTTCAACATATAGAACAAACAAATCAATAATAAGAAGGCAGAATCAAATAAAAAATGGGCAGGAGTTTGGAACAGAAATGTCACAAACAAAAAAGCTGAATTGCCTGCATGCATGTCGAAGGTGTTCAAATCCATCATTCACAAAAACCACAGACGGATGCCATTACAAACCGAGCAAAATAGATCAAACAGAAAAGACAGATAATCAAAAGTGCTGGTGAGGATATGGAGCAACAGCTGAGGATATGGAGCAACAGCTCTCGGGACTGTAAATTTGTACTATTTTGGAAAACTCTTTGGCAGTATCCACTAAAAAAGAACTTGCACATACCTAGCATAGCTAGGAGGACCAATTGTCCTGGCTTATGAGGCCTTACGGGTCTCCAAAGACACAGGGCTTTCAGAAGTCAGGCTGGGACAGTCCTGAGCAAACTAGGACAGTCACCCTATACAAATGCCATGACCTAACAATTTCACCTTTAGGGTAGACCTGATAGAAATGTGTGCATATATTCACACACACAGAAAAAAACAACAACAAGAAAAAACAATGCATAATAGCCCCAAATTACAAATAAACTCAGTGCTCATCGATGATAGAATAGATTAATACATTGTGGTATTTTCATATAATGGAATGCTACATGGCAATGAGAAGAAGGGGAAAAGCAACTATGAACAATTAAATGGATAAATACCAAAAATGTAATGTTAAATGCACACAGTCTGAAATAAAAGAGACAAATAATACACAGGGTATGATTTCACTTATAAATTTCAAAAATAACAACAACAAAAAATTTTAAAAATAGTAAAAAAAAATCTATGACATTAGAAATCAAATAGTGACTGATCTCAGAGAAGAGATGGTCAGTGGAAGCATGTTGGGGGGTTTCTGGGGTGCTAGTATTTTGGATGTAGGTGCTGTTCCATGCATGTGTTTACTTTAAAATTCACCTATCCCTACGCTAATAATTTAGGCACTGTGTATATGATATTTCAAAAAAAAATTTCTTTAGAACATAACATACGTTAGATACCTAAAATTAAAATTTGCTTCAAATGTATTAATGCTCATTTTTTTTAAGGTTCTTCTAACTATACATCCAGGAATATTTGCCATATTACTCAGTAGTTTGATTAAAGTGTAGGGTACACAACACTCGCTATCCTGTAGGCTTAAGAATTCACTAGATTGAGCATAGGCACAAGGCAGAGAACAGTGGCCGCAAAGTACTTGCAAATCCAGTTAATTTTTACTAAACTGCGTGACACTGTTGTTAATGGCACGGGTTCTGGAAACAAAGTACCTAGGCTCAATTCCTTGGTTCTACCAGTTACCGGCTAATGCAACTTTCAGCAAATTACTGAAGCTCTCTGTGCCTCACCCTTCCCATCTGCAAGTGGGAGGGAAGTATCATCAGTTCACAGCAATATTGTGAGAATTACTGGTATGTGTACGAAGAACTTAGGCTACTTTGTGCACATTAACTGTTAATATTGTTTGTTGTGATTACTGTTGTCTGCCAGTAAAAATTCAAGATAACTTGTACAAAATCCCATAACAATCTCTGGGAGGTTGCATATGATGCACTTAATTATTTCTTCATCTGCATCAGAAAGCAGTAGAGCCCAGGACTGAAATCTTGTCTAAGAACACCACGAACAACAAGATGAGTGCCAGACCACAAGTAGAAAACACAGAGTGAAGCTTAGGGCAAGTTTCTGTCTTATCCAAAGCCTCAGATTCTCTCTTAATGTAACAGGGATGACAATTTTTACTGGGGACTACATACCCAAAAACCATCATCCCAGTGGCCATCGTAATGACTTGAATTCACTAAGTCATCATAGCAAATCAGATCTATTTTTTAATAATTGTGTCCGACAGTAAATTTATTAGGGTGTTAGTGAGATATTGGTTTTCTTAGTTAATTTCTATTGAGCAATTTAATGATAAAATCACACGGTTTTTGAGGTTTAGAGATTTTTCCACTCCTAAAGCTTGCACAGCATTTAATTAGCACTTAACCTAATATGGAATGTATCAAAAATTAAGTAGGCATTAATTAGGAACACAAAATGTGAACTAGCCTTAAAAAGTTAATTATCAAATTGGTATAGCTATCTGTCAGCAGACTCCCATAAGCATCGTGTTAGAGCAGTTTCATTTTTTAAAATGTAATATGTTTCTTAGGATGTGATTACACATACAATATATGGTTGTAATTTTGAGTTAATTGCATAGTAGCTAGATTAACTTTTACATCATTACACTTTAATCAGTGTTTTTCATGATTAACGTTCATTTACATTTAAAGCTTTCGAGCTCTTTCTTTTCATTGTTTCTGCTCCTCCCTCCTCATGCCCAGCTCTGACTTAACATATTACTACGTTAAAGCTCTCTGAGGACAAACTTCTGCATTTTCTCACTCTCCGTACCATGAAAATGTTCCTGTGAAACACAAAGTGAGGGATTCCTACCAAAGTGTAATACTAATGACTGCAATTATCTTAATATATAGAAAAGAAGGGGGAGAAATTAGCTGTGGAAATCACAGGGCTAATAAGGAAAGTAGTTAGTATTCTATATCATTTTGACTTTAGTTTTATTCCAACTGTAACTTCCAGGGAAAAAAAAAGATAAACTTGTTTTTTTTCCTTCTTAAATGTAGCCTGAACAGCACGAACCATATCAGGATCTTTGAAGAAAATCATACTTTCTTATTAGGCATATCAGAGCTAATAAATTTGATAATAGGTTGAAAAAGAAGGAACTTTTTGGTAATATTTTTAAAGAATGACATTACTGACTTGAACCAACCATTGAGAGGTACTAACACAAAAAATATGATATAAATATATATATAGATAATTTAAAATAATTTCACAAAATATATAATATATGCAAATCAGGATTAAAAAAACACCCAAGTACATCGGTTACCATTACTTGCCTGAAGTACCCCATCCCATCCCACTCTGAGAACCTCCTGAAATAGTTGCTCCCTTCATCCAGTGTTTTAGTGTGATCTGGAGGTTTTAAAATGTTTTGTCACCCAAGATAGTATTATTGTTGTATTATACAGTTAGTGTTTGATTATATTTTACCATGTTTTTGTCTTCATTCCCTCTTTCATCTCAGACCACCCAACACGATTCATTTTCTTCTGCCTTTAGAAATTCCTTTAGTTACGATCTTTTGGTGGAAATTCCTATGGGTTTTGTTTGCGTAAAAATGTCTTTAGTTTAGTAGCATTTTTAAAAGTTCTTTTTCCTGAACATAGACTTTATCAGGCCCCGTTATCTCCTTATAGCACATTAAATACATTACTCCGTGGTCTTCTGGAATCCATTGATGCTGATGAAAACGTAGCCGTTAGTCTAACTGTTGCTTATTTGAAAATCATCTGCCTTTTTAATGTTGGTTTTGAAAAACTCCTTTCTTTAGTATTCTGCAATTACATGGCATTTGAAAACTTACCAGTCCTTTGGGTGGCATCTCTCCAATCATTTCAATTCTTGCAGCTTGTTCGCTTGGAAATCTCTTAGCAAAGACACAAGGAACAATATGCCCTGAGTTTTTGAATGTTCATAATGGTCATGCAAAGCCTTTAGAATTAAAGGTCATTTTGTGGGGACAGAGAATCTTAGCTCATATTTTCTTGATTATCTTAAATTTCTTTCTCCTTTGACATCTGGTATAAAGCAGGCTGACAATATGGTTTTATTTCTTTTATAAATGAAAGTCTTCTTTTTGTACAAGTGCCTCCGCAATTTTTTTTTGCTTTTTCTTGGAAGTCCAATAATTTTTGAGATTGTATGTTGGTATTGGCAATTTGGGGTCAATTTTCCAAGGCACATAATGTGCATTTCAATATATATTTTTAGGATGCTTTCATGACAGGAACATTGTTGTGAATCGTATTTTTTAGTATTTGTTTTATTCTCTCGCTTTGGTTTTTCTTTTCCAGGAACACTTATTATTATACATATATTGGTCCTTTTTTCCCCACTAATTTTCTGTCCCTATTATTTCTCCTTGACTTAAAAATATTCTTCCTATTTTCTCTTTTTCTTAAGGCAATATCATTGTGCTTATTATCTCTTACGCTCCTTTTAATTTGATATTTATTCCACAGCTTTCTTCTTTAATTTCTGATTCTGTCCTTGGATTTTTATTACAGCTCTTCAAACCTCCCTTATTCAATCACCTAAGTTTTGAATTTTTTAAATTTTGATGTTTGCTTTTAAAGATTTTTTTGAATTCATAATTGCTTTGTTAACCTCCTTATTGAGGTATGGCTGACATACAAAACGCTGATATATTCAGTATATACAACCTGATGAGTTTTGGAGGTAAGTGTACAGCCATGAAACCATCACCACGGGGTCCCTAGACAATGAAATCCCACAAAATGCTATGCCCAGAAAATTATAACCTAATATTTTTAACGAAATCAAAGAAATAAAGAATAGTTCTTTGATTTAAATATATTGGGTTATAGTTTTCTAAGCATATATTTCAGTGGTGTCATTGTCTAGAGGTGTATCACTCTGTATTTTATTCTTATTGCCTTACAATAATTTTTGTTGGATTTGATCACAAATCCGTCTATGTTGCCTTTTTTCTTTTCTTTTTTTTCTGTCCTTTTTTAAAGTGAGATGTCTTTTTCTGTACTTTCAGGAGCAAATGGTGGGGCTAGAGAAATTTTAGCCTCACTGCTTTAGAGCTCCTTTTTTCACTTTAAAAATTAATAAAAACATGACTTAAACTGCCTCAGAACTATTACAACTGTTCCCTTTCAACTTAATTCCTCTGGCCCACCATTTGTTTTTATAAATAAACTTTTATTAGAACACAGCCTCAGCCATTGGCTTACCCGTTCCCTTTGATGGCTTTCATACTGCAAAGGCAGATTTAAGTCTTTATGACACGGATTCTATGGCTAGCAAAGCCTGAAATATTTGCGGTCTGACTATTTATAGAAAAAGTTAGGGGTACCTGGGTGGCTCAGTCTGTTAAGCATCTGCCTTCAGCTCAGATCATGATCCTGGAATCCTGGGATCGAGCCTCGTGTTGGGCTCCTTGCTCAGTGCAGAGTCTGGTTCTCCCTCTCCCTCTGCCCCTTCCCCTGCCTGTGCTCACTCTCCCTCTCTCTCAAATAAATAAATAAATAAAATCTAAAAAAAAAAAAAAAACTTAGCAAAACTCTGATCATGATCATCTCTGTTCCCCCTATTATCTCAATCTCTCAAGTTGAATTAAGTTCCTAGAAACTCCTCCCTGTTGGTCTTTGCACTGAAAGAGGGCTTTCGTTTATTAGTGCTGAGACTTTATAGGACCGGGAATGCTCCAGCACCTCCCTCCATTACACAGCCTATTCGATTTCATCTGAGAATCAGAGTCGGTGGGACCCCCATCAGTTTTAGCTGCTGTTCCGAGATTGATTTGTTTCTTTGAACATTGTTACAACTGTAATTCTTCACCCTGGAAATAGCTGTTGGTTCCAATAGAGCAATTAGTTCCAGTGTCTAGTTTTTTCTCTGGACATTTCCAGCTCTTCAAGTGTTGTCCTCTGGGTTTTTTACGTTCCAGCACCAACGGGACGGGCACCTTCCCCTCTCCCCCATAGTAGTTTGGATGCCAGTTCTGTGTGTGCTCCAACATTCACGTGATAAACTCAACTTCATCCTTTCACTTCCCCACAGCTACAGGGGGTGGTAGCTACTTCCTGGGGAGACTTACACTTCCTGCTTGTTATTCTGTCTTGTCCAGTATTCTAACACCATTAGCCAAGGCCTTATGTTTCATTCTTTCTTTCTAAATAACTGGTATTGTTTCTATTATGCTGACTGAAACTTGCCTAATACCAGCATTAGTAGTCTGTGTTGGTGAAGATTTTTAAAAATGGGTGCTGTCATATAATGGTGATGGGTATGCGAAATGACTTGAGAGCAATTTGTCAGCAGTTATCAAAATTTAAATATGCATGTTTTGATCTGGAATGTGATAATCTATCTCAATAGAAATATGTGTGCATAATGATATATGTATATAGGTTTTGTCGTGTATTATTTAAACTATTAAAAACACAAAAAGAGCTCAACATGCCTAAAAGGAGAATTTTAGATAAAATATAAAGTATCGAATAACATGAAAGGCTATGCAACAATTAAAAAGAAAGAGACAGACCCACGTAACAGTCGGGACCAAACTCCAGAGCTGCTCATTAAATGGAAAAACGTGTCACAGAACAATGTCTGTACTATGCTTTCATTTGTGATTAATGAGGTATATGCGTACATATATGAATGGAAAGAAGACAAGAAGCCTCGCCTTAGATTATTTCTGCGAAGGAAATTAAGTGCGTGGGTGACGATGTTATAGGATTTTTTCTCCAACGGTGATCCCCATGGTTCCTGGCCACACCACTTTGAAGAACGAAGACGTAGACCAGACAGAGTGGTGGGCAGCAAAGCAAGGATTTATTGAGTGATAGTAAAGTTTAATGAATGATAGAGTACAAAGCCCCCCAAAGAGAGAGGGGACCCGAGAGAGTTGCCACCAGAGTTTCTAAGTCTAGGGGTGTTTATGGACTTGTTAGCAGGCTGTTTTCATCTGATTAACCCTCCCTGCACCTGTCATTCAATCAGGTTTTTGTCACCTAGCTATCATATGGGAAAGTGTTGGAGGACCCCATCCAGGGTGGTATGAAATCCTCTTAAGGGCGAGGGTCCCTTGTCCCTGCCTGCCTGCCTTCCAACTATCGTTCCTCAGTGAGAGGGTGATTTGTACAGTTTATTCTTCATGGGTTTGTATAGCTCGAATCTTCCACAGTAATAATTCATTCATGTATTACTAGAGTAATAAACAATCAATACAAAAAACAACCACAACAAAGGATGAAGCCTGAGAAGGAGATGGGCTGTAAGACATGAGCTTGGAAGAAAGAGAAGGAGATGACTCTCTGGAGGGAAAGTGAGAAATGGCCTAAAATCAATGATGTCTAGTTGAAAGCGCTAGAAAAACAAAACAAGCAAGGACTGAAAAATGCTAATGAAACTTGATCTAAAGTCTATACTATTCTCTTCTGAAGTTTAGACTTACATAGTAGTGCATCCAATAAATACTGATGATGTGTGATTTTAACACAGTGCCTTAAATGTGTACAGGAAGCAAGGAAGGGCCTAAAGCCATAGTTTTAAAAACAAAAGCTGAAGGAAGCCATATCTGACAGATAGAAAAATCTTTTTATATTCTGAAAAAACTTGCATATTTTAGTGCTCAGACTGTCATGAATCAGTCCTTCATTTCTATACATTACTGGTTTCAAGAGACAGAAAATATACGGGTTCCCGCATTTCTGCTTTGTTTTCACTTTCTTATTATTAAAATTTTAAAAACTGACCATTTTAAGATTTAAGACCCATTTATGAATTGACCATTAGGATTACCCAAAACCTTAAAAAAAAAAAAAGAAAGAAAGGTGTGAATTTACTTCATGCTTCAAACCTTAATCAGTCTGAAAGTGGGGGAAATATAAAGTGTATGTAAAAATAGATATTGTAATAGACGCTGTCTAGAATAAAGACACTCAAGACAGTTACAATTAGACTGTACTCTTTCAAAAGGTGCCTCATTTGTGTATGCAAAGCAAATTGCAGTCTGTCTGATTTAAGGTATTCTAAGAAGTACAAAGATTATTTGAGGTGAAATGCCTAGTTTTAAGCCAATGGAAGTCTCCGGGTTACCTGGGGAAGGATTCACAAAAGAATCTATCTCAGAGAATACTTTGAGTTGAGCAGCTAATCCAAATGCACGTTGCTACCCACAAACTTCATTAATAACCAGTGTGCAGGAACGCCCTTGACTGGTGAAGAACCTGCCCAGTCAACAGTTGAGAAAGGCGGCCGGTTTGCGTAAGTCGAGGAGTGCTGGTCAACACTACTTTAAAACAAAGCGCTCTGTTGTGAGTATACGTGCCTCTTCCGTCTTTTTTGTAAAGCAAAACTGCTTGCCTTTATCTCAGCACTGGATTTTGAACATTCCCGTGAATAGTATTCTTCTAAAACTACCCCATTCATGAAGAAATATTCATAAAATTACCATAAAACACTTATGTAATATGAACTCTCTGAGATTTTTCTTTTGCCCTCTGAATAAATCAAAGTGTACATACACTAGGCATATCCCAAAATGCTAGAAATATTTAACATTAAAATTGTTTTTATCTTTGAGCAATGAGATTGTAGGTGATTTTTATTTCCTTCTCTCTTTTCAGATAGCACATATTACTTTCACACCCAGAAAAAAAAAAAAGAGCAGCAATTTTTTTTTAATTGCACATTCTAAAAGTACAAATTTACAAGTTTTGATGACAGAAAGCAAAGTTCTCTTACCCGTGATGAATCCATGGCCCCTGGTGCTTATTGATGGAGTGCTGGAAGTGCTTTCACAGGAATGCTCAGACTTTGTAACTGTTCTCAGTACTTTTTTCCTCTCTGGCACTACTGTGGACCGAATGCTTGTGTCCCTCGCAAAATTCATTTATTGTAACCCTAGTCCCCAGGGTAATAGAGTTTGTCGGTGGAGGCTTTGGGAGGTAGAGGAAGTCATGAGGGTGGGGCCCTTATCAAAAGAGGAAGAGACATGAGCTCTTTCTCTCCGCCATGAGAAAATACAAGATGTCTGTCTGCAAACCAGTAAGAGAGTTCTCCTCAAACACGGAATCAGCAGGCGCCTTGATCTTGGACTTCCCAGACTCCAGAACTGGGAGAAATCAATGTTTGTTGCCTAAGCCACCCAGTCTGTGGTAATGTGTTTTAACAGCTTGAGCTAAGACAGGCACAGTAGCCTCTGCTCATCTCTTTAACTTGTATCAACTTCCCTTTAACCCAGGAACCACCAGCCACAGAAGAAGATTTGATACAATTAGTGATGGAACTTGGTGTGGGAAGCCATAGGTCCTATTGTTATAGTAAACAATGCATTGCTAAAGAACTTCCTATAAAATCTTTCATACCAAATACTTCAGTCAAACAAATTACCATCAAAATATAAGGGAAATGTGGTATTACAGGAAGTATATTAGATTGTGATCCCAAAGAAAGCTATTCTCCCTGTGATTTTTTTTATAGCTAGATATTTGACCCTGAGAAAGCCACTGAAGCATGTTGGTCCTCATTTTTCCCATCTGCAAAATAGAAGATGCGATTAAATGATAAGTACATTCTCTTTCAGCATTATAATACCATGATTTTCTCCATATAGTTAAGAAATTCTCACTGCCAACAAAATCAACAGAATACATTTTTTTCACTTTCTTAGTTTTTATTTATTTTTTGTTTTATCTTTTTTTAACATAACTATTTTTTTAATTTTCTTTTTTTTCTCTCTTCTTTTCTTTTCTTTTTTAAAGTAGGCTCCACACCCAGCATGGAGCCCAATGTGGGGCTTGCACTCACAGCCCTGAAATCGAGACCTGAGCTGAAATCAAGAGTCGAACACTTAACTGACTGAGCCGCTCAGGTGCCCCTGAGCATTATACTAATCCCAGTATGGTTAACATACCGTGTTGTACTCATTTCAGGTGTACTATATAGTGATTCACAATTCCTTACATTACTCAGTGCTCATCGAGATAAGTGTACTCTTCTTAATCTCCTATTTCACCCATCCACCTACCCACCTCCCCTCTGGTAACCATCAGTTTGTTTTGTATAGTTGAGAGTTTATTTCTTGGTTTTCCTCTCTCTTTTTCACCCATTGTCATTTGTTTTGTCTCTTAAATTCCACATATGAGTGATATCACAAGGTATTTGTCTCTCTCTGACTGGCTTATTTATCCATTTATGTTTTTGCAAATTGCAAGTTTTAATTCTTTTGTGTGGCTGAATAATATTCCATTGTACACCACATCTTCTTTATCCATTTATTTATCAATGGACACTTAACATTGCTTCCATAGTTTGGCTATAGTAAATAATGCTGCAATAAACATAGGAGTGCATATCCCTTTGAATTACTGTTTTTTTTACTCTTTGGGTAAATACCCAGTAGTGCCATTACTGTGTAATAGGGTAGTTATTGTATTATATTATATGTTATTATATTATAACATATATATTACATGTTATTGTAGTTTTGATTTGCATTTCCCTAATGATTGAGTGTTTTTTCATGTGTCTGTTGGCAATCTGTATGTCTTCTTTGGAGAAATGTCTGTTCATGTCTTCTGCCTATTTTTTCATTGGATTATTTGGTTTTTTGGTGTTGAGTTGTATAAGTTCTTTAGATATCTTGGATACTAACAACAGGGGAATAAATTTAAAACTATTCTCCAGAGCTTCTCTGGAAGTCTCTCCCATGTGACCAAGACAAAGTAAGTATCACAAAAAATTGAAAAACGCATCTGTAATATTCTGCTCCATATTGTTATAACATGTAATTGGTCTACATATGCACTAACAATTTTTTTAAAGATTTTATTTATTTATTTACTTATTTAAAAGAGGGAGAGCCCAGGAGGGGGCAGAGGGAGAGGAAGAGGGAGGAATCTCAAGCAGACTCCCCACTGAGCGCAGAGCCAGAAGCAGGGCTCGATCCCAAGATCCTGAGATCATGACCTGAGTGGAAATGAAGAGTGGGAGGGTTAACCAACTGAGCCACCAGGTGCCCCGAGCACCAAAAATCTTACATAAGAATTTATTTAAAAAGGAAAGTATACATTCTAGATGATAAGGGAACCCTATTGCTCTAGCCTGTATATAAAAACAGGGTGAAATTTTTACCTTACCCACCTGCTCTAAGATACTACTCTTATTTGTGACCGCCCTTATGTATCACCCACTATTTCCTTTTGTGTCACATTATTATTTTATTTGGGGATGGGAGAAATGAATGCCTTAATGCAAATCTCTGCACAGACACTTTATTCTTTTTTATTCCAATCTGGTAAGATAGGTAAGTATAAAATATTTCTGAAAGACAGTAGCCTTCAAATTGTTCCCATTTTCTTAAGCCACCAATGCACGAGATTAGACATTTTTATCATGTTTATACATTTATATCATGAATGCTATTATGCTATTTCTTTCTTGTGTCATTTCTGTTGTTTTTTCCTTTTCTCTTTTTCTAACTAGGCCTGTGTTCTTCCTAAGAAAGGATAACGGATGACACACAAACCAATGACAAATGCCAACATACATATCATTTATTCATGTGTTTCTGGCTTTCACAATGACTATCCCACATGTCCAGGAACAATGGATCTGATCAGTAAGCAAATAGATAAAATGTAGTGATTTAATACGGACTAGTTTTTTATCTGTGTGGTTGTAGCTGATATCATAGCAAAGATCTGCAGAAATCTTGCTCAGTCTGCGAAGAGTCACCACTGTAGCTGATGATAGATATTCCACACACAGTTCTACCAATGCCTCTCCCACGGCCTGAAACAGCAGATGCTCAGTAACTGTTTTTTGAATGAAAGAAGAAATTGTAATATTTTTGAAAACACTGTCTTATAATAACAAAGTGAGAGATTCTTCAAAGAGTTAAATAACAAAAAAAAATCCTTCACCTCCATATGACATTATCAACTATTCCCCGTCTACCAGTTACATCCTTCTCTCGTGTCTGAAGTAGGATTTCTGATAATATTTTAGAGAGAAGAGATTAAAAAGTATAATGGCTTCATTCTTGGCAGTTCCTAGCTTGATTGTTTAATTAACTCTCCCCTTTTGATGCATTTTCTACTGAATTTATTTGAAGGCAGTATAATCAAACAGGGAATTGTTTTATTTTTTTTGTTCCAAGTTTGGACTTTGAAACCTGAAATTATCTTAACATATAGTTCCCGAGGAAGGTGATAAGACAGTTTGGATGTGGTGGTATTGTTTGGGGCAACTTCAACTTTTAGGCATAGTGCAATGGCCAGACCTTGAATGAATTGACTTTAAGAGACAGGAATAGCGTGTGTGTGTGTGTGTGTGTGTGTTTGAATCAAAGGCAGTATTTGTTTAGGTAGATCCTAGAACATGGTAGGTAGTTCAAATGGGCAGTCATAAGCAAAGTATGGGGAACGGATGGGGAAAATTCTGCTAGGAGCTGTTTACTTGAGTTTAGCTAGAATATAGATTTTATTTCAGTGACTTAATGGAGATAATGATGAAAATAGAGATTGGTACCAATTAGAGGAAGAGTTCTAATTCCAATCTAAGCCTTTTCCAATTAGTTCCATTGGCTATGAAAGAACATATAGTGATTTTCAAACAGGAAAATATCCCAGTGTGGTATTTTACGGATATCTGGGAAAAGAGAAAAGAAAGTTGTTCGTTCATACTAGGTGTTATCAACATAGTTGATCCTTTGGTAAAAGATGAGCAATCTCATTTCCACTGCCAAGCCTACTCATCAATAAGGGTTTTAAGGAACTTTTGCAAGTTTTGCTTGGGGTTAAGTCAATAGACCTTTGCTTAAAAACCAGACTGGGTGACGCTTGCCATCCCCAAGCTGATCCAGACAGAACTTGGCATAAAATCCTCTAGGGAAGGTCTGGATACCAGCTCTGCCATCTGGCCACTAGTGGGCAGACGCAGCCCTTGGTTCTGAGAAATCCTCCTATCTCAGAGGGGAATCAGGGTCAAATAATTCAGGGGCAATTCCTTTCACGGCGTAATCCAACCAGCCTGATTTAAGAATATAAACTGTAGATTTACTGCCTCTGTCCCCTGAGCACTGAGCCACCACCTCTCCTCTAAAGGTAATTCCACCTGGTAATTAACTGTGAAATATGGAGTGGCCAGTGTCTGACCTGAGTGTTTGTGCCAAGCAAAAGTTTCGCTTGCGTTTTTTTTTTTTTCTTTCTTTCTTTCTCTCTTTCACTGCCAGTTTGTGTGTATGTGTGTTTTTAAGTATTAACTCTTATGGAAGCACATGCCTATTTAAAATTCCCAGACGATGAGTCAGACCAGTTCAGTGAGGTTCCTGGAGAGTCACATGATAGGGTTTGATGAAACTTCACCTTATGAAAGGTTGAAGGGGGAAAAAATATCAGAAGCGCTCTTTCAGATTTATACATACATGTATGCACATATATCCATATATATATATATACACCTTGGTATATGTACTTGCATATATTATGCACGTAATCTTGCCTATGTATGTAAAAACATATATACACACAACAGAGAAAAACACAGAGAAAGACACATACATGCAGGAAAAACAAATCCCTTTCCTATTTTCTTCCATAGATGTTCAAAAATCTGGTGATTCAATAGCTCATTCTTTTTTGAAATAAGAAGAAGTTAAAAGCCCTGTCACCATATATGCTACTCATGTATTTTATTTAAGTATTTACTCCCTGAACTAAAAATAGTGAACTTGGCAATCTTGATTCCAATGGGACAGACAGCCAGCACTGCTGGGGCTTGGGATATGCAATTTGTTTCACTCACTGTGTTGATAGGATGCTTTAGGTTTGTCCTAGTCTCTAAAAGAATCTATATTGGGGCGCCTGCGTGGCTCAGTGGGTTAAAGCCTCTGCTTTCGCCTCAGGTCATGATCTCAGGGTCCTGGGATCGAGCCCCGCATCAGGCTCTCTGCTCAGCGGGAAGCCTGCTTCCCCCTCTCCCTCTCTGCCTGCCTCTCTGCCTACTTGTGATCTCTCTCTCTCTCTCTGTCAAATAAATAAATAAAATCTTAAAAAAAAAAAAAGAATCTGTATTATAGAGGCACCTGGGTATCTCAGTCGGTGAAGCGTCTGCCTTTGGCTCAGGTCATGATCCCAGGGTCCTGGAGATCGAGCCCTGAGAGTCAGGCTCCTTGTTCAGCTGGGGGTCTGGTCTGCTTATCCCTCTGCTTGTCCTTCCCCCTCTCTGCTTCTCCTCACTTTTGGGTTTCCTGCTCAGCAAGGAGTCTGCTTATCCTTCTCTCACTCTGTTCCTCCCCCAACTCGTTCTCTCTCTCTCTCTATCTCAAATAAATAAAAACTTAAAAAAAAGAACCTGTATTAAAAATCACAGTTTTCTTCAAATCCATTTATTGCTTTGTGGTATAACTAACATATCTTGTTATTCTGAACAATAAAATTAGTAAGTCTAGCAATAAACCATAGTAATAATAAATGACAGCAATTTTTGAAGTTTTACAAATTAACTTTTCTACATAATTTCTCTAAGTGTAAACTCAGTCTAGGAGTGATTTTTGGAGTATAAAAATCCTCATTTGCTAAAGAACTCTAGCTATAGGCAGGATTGAGTCACTTCTCACAAAAAACATGTTAATTATAAATTCATAAATATTCTAGAAAGATCCTGCCTCACGATGAGTGAGAACAGAGGGCGAGGAGGCAGAGTTCCTTCGAAGCGAAAGGTACTCCTCAAAATATTGAGAGTACACATAACATTTTTAGGAGCACCTCGGTGGGTTTTTTGGGGTTTTTTTTTGTTTTTGTTTTTAAAGATTTTATTTATTTATTTGAGTAAGAGACAGAGCACAAGTGGGGCAGAGGGAGAGGGAGAAGCAGACCTCCCCCTGCTGAGCAGGGACCCCCGACGTGGGGCTCGATTCCAGGACCCTGGGATCATGACCTGAGCCGAAAGCAGAAGCTTAACCGATCGAGCCACCTAGGTGCCCCACACCTTGGTGTTTTAAGATCTCATGGAGAAGGTAACACCAACTAAAATGGCTGCATTGATTCATTCATTTAATGAGAACCTACTATGTGCCAAATACTGTTAGATGCTAGAGATTCAAAGGAAAATATAGCCTAGCCCCACCCACGAGCACTCCCAGTCGGAGGGATGAGAGTTGCATAAGCAAATAGTTGTAATTCAGGAATGTGGAAAGTATTATGAAAACACAGGTGCAGAAATGACTAACTATGTCTAACAGAATTTGATAAAACTTCACAGAGGAGCTGATACTTGATCCAGATCTTTACAGATAAGTAGGAAGTGCTTGCTGAAAACTTAGTAAGGGAGAGGAAAGAGTATTATAAAAGCGGAGGGGGGAGGGTTGAAAGAGAAAACTTGTGAAAGGTAGAATCTAATGTTAGCCAGGGCAGCCCGTACTGGGGAGCCCTGAATGTGCCATTCATTTTGCACCTGGATTCCGGTGCAAAAACCAGAAACTTAACATGTTGCAGAGGAGGGTCTATCCCAGGAAGAGGAAAGCCACCAGTAATCTAGGCTTGCTTTCATATCGGCTCATGCATTCCCTGTTCCTGACTCTGTCTCTTTCTCTATTTCTCTATTCTTCCTTCTCTAGGCCTGAGTCATTCTACTTTGAAGATTAGCACCACCACTGAAACTCCACAGGTTACCTACCGCTGTGTCTAGTTACAGCCCAGACTTACTGCTATTGCTATATCTAAGTCCCCGAATTTCTAGAGGAAGACTCCTATCTGTGCCACTGACACGGGGGTTGTGGAAACAGGGCACTGTGATCAGATAGGAGTCATGGAAACAAACCTCTGTTGAACGGGAAGGGCATTCCCAGAGTTGGCAAACTATGGGTTGACCATCGCCCCAAAAGTTATCAACTACAAATGCTAATTCTATTTTGGATGCTTCAAAAGGATTTGGGGGTGGAGGACGTCACTGTTGTCTTTTACACAATGCCCACCTAAATTTGCTGAGATTGCTGTCGGTGACTTTTTACCTCTTTATATAACTATTTACAGGGTACTTTCAGAAAAAGAAAAAAATTTTTTAAGATTTTATTTATTTATTTATTTGTCAGAGAGAGAGAGAGAGAAAGAGCACAAGCAGGGGGAGCGGCAAGCAGAGGGAGAAGCGGTCTCCCCACCGAGCAAGGATCCCCATGTGGGGCTCGATCTCAGGACCCTGGGATTTTTGTGACCTGAGCTGAAGGCAGACACTTAACTGACTGAGCCACCCAGTCATCCCCAGAAAAAAAAAATTAAACATGGGCACTGGCATGTCCAGTAATGTGTATTTCTCCATGAACAGGAGAGTGGTAGCCTGGGTCATAAAACTGGATTCGAGGTCAATATTCACTATTTTTTTCTTCCTTTTTCCTCCATGGTCACTACCATTAAGGATTAAGTGTGATGCAAAATTCATAGAGAATTGAGAACCATTCCTTTGGAAGTCAATTCTTCACGTGGTCTGCACATGAGAATTTAGTTTCAATAAGGCTCTGAGATTCATATATAAGTTGAGCCTATTGAATATCTAGAATTTCTACCATGGTAAGATGATATAGCTGGTGATATAAGTGAATCTCTGAACTTTATATTATTTCTTTATGATTTTTATGCTAAAACGATTCAGATACCTTATGTCAAAGCTAGCTAGCAGGTCATCGGAAGATGAACTTTTCACTATGACTGGAGTTCCTTTGTAAGAATTATTGTGTTTTAAAGATTTTATTTTTAAGTAATCTCTACACCCAACATGGGGCTTGAACTTACAACCCCGACATCAAGAGTCACACGATCTCCCGACTGAACCAGCCATCCCACTTTGTGGGAATTATTAGGAGGTAACTTTGACCTAATATTTCCATAGACCTGTTAGTATTCAAATGTGCAAAACAATTTGGAATCACATCTAAATTAGTTCAAACTTGTATCAACAAAGGTAACTGTAGCTGCTCTAATAAATAAACTCCCAAATATCAGTGGTTTATTGTTTGCTCACTCAAAGTCCAAAATGGGTGCTCTTGAACGCTGGATAACTCTTCTCTATGATTCAAGGAGCTAATGCCATTCCACCTGTGGTTCCACTATGTTCCACAGATAGCTTCCGAGGTCACCATGAAAGAGGAAAGAATGTAGAGAATTGCATGTTTAGAGCTTTGGGCCAAGCCTGGAAATGGAGCACATCCAACTTTCACCCATACACACTGAGCTGCCAGTTATCAAGTATGGGGCTGTTGAGAATTGCTAGGTGCATATATGCACATATGCTTATGTGCCTAGCTGCATTTTACCCAAGAAGAATGAAAATGAAATGGGATGAAAGGCTAACTAGTTTCCTCACGAAGGTCTTGGTAAAGTCTCTTGGGTACTTGCTTTGCAATGAGTAATAATAAAAAAAGCAAAAGTTTATTTGGTATAAAATGAATTGACAATCACTCAGATAAATTCCTGTAACACAGAGCTCCTTCTGCTCTTGTGTTGTTTACAGTCCAAACAAGCATTAAAGAGCTTTAAAAAATGCACACAATATTTTGGCATTTCATTGAAAGTTGGCTTCCAAACTCTTAGGTTGTACATAGATATTCAAAAAGAGAAATAGAAATGTTCCAAGTATGAGAAAATACAATTTTCCTATCAAAGTCATTGTTTTAAAGAAAACTATTTTACTTACTATTCATTGTTGTATAAATAATGTCCTCCTAGAAGTTGTCAATAAAATACTTCATTATTCTTGCTTAGTTATCATTTCAGTTGTCACTGTGCAGATTGTTACATTCTGCTCAAATTTAGGATAATACACATGTTCTTATACTGCTTTATGTCATTTTATAACAAATTTAATATTTGTTCCAAAAAGATTCCTCCCTTCTTTAGTTCTGAGCGATTAAACTACAGGTTCTAGGGGTACTACTGGTTTCTTATATTTGTAGGAACTCATGGCGAAGGATTCATTTTGTCAGTTAAAGAAAGAAAGAGTGCAAAAAATGTGGTTTTTTTTTTTTTTTTTTGGCCTTTGAAAATCTGTTCTAGTCCCCTTGATTTTGATCTGTCCCTCTCATTATAGTCTCTGGAGAAAGCGTTTATGGTTTGAATCCTAGAAAAAGTTGTCAGACGAAACCTGGGAACACCCAAGGAATAACACAATACCACAGAGCTAATATGATTGATGATATCATAGCTCATTTTTAACAGATGTCAAAAGAAGGAAAATCAAGCTGCCACTCAACATAGTGAGCCCTTGTTCACAGAAGACCTTTAGAAGTAAATCATAATTAATGGTTAAGTATTCAGTAGGCTAAGTGATGAGTATTTTTGTTCCTTTTGGACTTTCAAAAAAAGATGTATCCTAAAAATCATAATTTCTAGAAAAGATGCTTGTATATTCCTTTATTTCCTTGTGCCATATTTGACGAACAACATTTAGTTTGGCATTGGTGAATGGATCCTAGTTTGGAAAAGTTTGTGTTTAGAAATAGAATCACATTTGTGGAACTCTAAAAATCTCCTATGCATCCAGTCATAAAACTGGCTTTTCAATAACTGCCAAGTGAAGTCTCACTACCCAACTGTGTGCTGACTGGGAGACAGGGTGTAGGCGGTACTTTTTGATAATGTATGCATGTAAAAGTAATTTGGGGGAAAGTAAAAGAAAACAATTATACCTACATTTAGTTAAAGAAGGTCTGTGGTTCTTTGCTAAATCCAACCTTCCATCAAACCAGATTACTTTCTGTTGAGTGTATGGGCTCCATGGGTTGACCATCTCCAATGAAAGGATAAAGCGGTTGGCTAACGTATCTACCAGATCTTTTCATCCCGAAATCTGTCTCCTGAAAAGCCCTCATGCCACTTTTGGAGCTCTGGCCAAGGGTAGTAGATAGCGTGATTCCTATTCTAGCATGATGCTAGGAAAGCAAGAAGTCCCACATAGGGGAGAGGGCAGTGGTTCTTTGGTAAAGCATCTGAGGAATGTCTTACTTTTGAAGCAACCCATCCTGCCAAGCTTGATGTTATTGATGAACTGTCAGGCCTGTCTAGGTGGGGTATGAGAGCAAGAATGTAGACCTTCTATTTCAGTGTAAAATTAAAAAAACAAAACCTGAGAAATCTTGTTTCTGTTAAACACACACACACAGAGACACACATACACACACACCCTCCCTGAAAGAACTTTATTTGGAGTTTCTTTGAAATTCTGGTAAAATATATAGTCCTTGTTTCTAGCTACCATTAATTTGGCTGAACAAAGGGGATCCAACGTTCTGCACACACCGTGTCTCCTTTTACGTTGAAAATAGCGTGCTGGAATTTAATTCTGAAAAAAACCCTCGAGTGTTGTTAAAAAGTGCTAACTCGAATGCATTTTTATTTTTATTTTTTTAAAGACTTTTTATTTATTTATTTGACAGAGAGGAGAGAGATCACAAGTAGGCAGAGAGGCAGGCAGAGAGAGAGGGGGCAGCAGGCTCCCCGCTGAGCAGAGAGCCTGATGCGGGGCTCGATCCCGGGACCCTGAGATCATGACCTGAGCCGAAGGCAGAGGCTTTAACCCACTGAGCCACCCAGGTGCCCCTGCATTTGTATTTTTAACTTGGTGATTTCAACAGTCTGTAGCAGGGGTCAACAATGTTCTCTACGAAGGACCAGTAGATAGTTTAGATTTTGCGGGCCATAGGTCTCTGTTGCAACCACTCCACTTGGCCTGAGGAGTGGGAAAGCAGCCATAGACCATACACGGCATGTGAACATGACTGGTTTCCAATATAAATGCGTTTACTAAAACAGGCGGTGAGCCGGCTTTGGCCCCTGGACCATAGTCTGTCAACCCCTGGTCTTTAGCAACCATTATTTCCCACGCTGACTGAAATTCCTCTCCTCACAGAGAGCCCTAGCAATTATTCTCAACTTATTCACAATTTTAGCTTTTCATCTGAAATATAGACATAAAATATTATCCCCTCCCCCATTTCTTATGAAGAATATGCCAGACTGAACAGACTGCAAACCTGTCGTCTTCTCTGGGTCTCGACGAAGACAGGGAGGGCCTGTAGGAATTGGGAATGAGTTCATCTGTCAACTTACAACTAAAGAATTTGAAGCAAGAACATGGAGTTTTGGTTCCACAAGACGCTCTCTTTCAAAGGACACTGCTGAGAAACCTAATGTTCAGTACTACTGGGGACAGTCTTGAAAATAATGGCCTGCTTTTCCCGAGCAAAGTCAACTCCGAAGGAGGATGATGTCTACAAATGAGGTCTCATAAAAGAATATAATTAAACACTGATACTCTTCAGAGTGAGAGAGCTTTCAGATAATGACTACAGTGGCACGCATTGTACCAATGAGAACAAGATGTCACAATTATAGATTTGCAGGTTGATTTAATCTGACAGGATTCTTAGCAACAGTGAACTTGGTTTGTCTGTGCATAACAACACAGCCTATGTGTTCCGTGAGTGAAGCTCTATTTATCTTTTATAAACTTACATGTGCCAGTTGGCCAACTTCTTAATCTAGCTGGACATTCTTACCAGTGGAGATTCAGCGAAAGTCTCCATTTGCCTCAGCCCTGCATCTGGAAGCCATCCTCTTTATTTAATTAACGTCTTCTCAAAATTCTCTAAGTAGAGTTTTTTCTTACAATTTGTTTTTTGAATGATGTTCTCTCCCTGCAAAGTTTTAATTATCCCATCTTCTCAAGGATCCCTAACAGATAAATTAGCAGCTAGGTGGTTTGGGTTGTCCCTCAAGTTAATCGAGGAGAGACGGGAATGGGCTATACGGGGATCTGGCAAACAGCAGCCCTTGGGACAAATCCACCCCATATTTTTGGATGGCCTGCAAGCTAAAAACAATTTCTTACATTTTTAAATGGCTGGGAAAAAATTAAAAAGAGAATATTTTTGACACATGGAAATTATATGAAATTCAAATTTTAGTGTCCACAAATAAACTTATTGGAACAGAGCTATGCTTTTTTTTTTTATTTTTTTTAATCTTTTACAAAAAAGCCAATTTTTGCTTTCATGCCACACCCCAGAGAAGAGTGGTTGTGGTGGAGACCACATCACCAAAAAAATGAAAATAATTAGTCTCCGGTCCTTCATAAAGTGTGCCTGCCCCTGGCCAACATGAAATTTCAAATTCCCTTTCCAATTTTTATTTTATTTTAATGTAACAGTTACCTCCTTCCCTGTTTAGTTCCCACTCTTGTCTTGGCCTTGAGGTGTGGAAGGTATTCTCGGATCGTGGTGGGAGTCAATGCTAGAGACCCAATTTTTCATATGACGATGCAGCTTCATATTCTTTCACTTCTGTCTTGTAAATAAGAGTTCAACCTAAATACTCATTTGTCAAGATGCCTAACATTGATATCGTGCTTTCAGGTTTATGGAGCTTTGTCGCATGTCTTGTCTCACTTGACCCTACACACCTGCGTATTCCCTCCAAAGTGGAGCAGCCTGAGGTCTGCTAGTAACTGATTTTCCAAAAATCATGCAGCTACTAAGTGATGGAGAACCAGCTGTAAACCTGACTCTGAATCTTATGTTATTTCCAAGTTACCATCCTGCCTCAGAAAGTAAGAGTCAAAGGGGAAATCTGTGATCTCAGTTATCCTTGTCAGATAATCATGCACAAAGCTTAAGTGGAATGGACCTGGGGAGAACTTCACCCCCCTTCGCTGTCACCCCGACATGAAGCCTGTAAGGTTGCAGGTCAGGTTCCCTTTCTCTGTATAGAGCAGAAGAGAGCAATGAGGTCGTGTGCTTCTCTAGCAGGGTAACCCTTGCATCAAACAAGAATTAAGAAGCAACACTCAGAACTATAAAGACTTAGAAAGAAAAATAACCAGCCTTTCTCATTTCACCCTTGGCTTCCTAAGACCATGTGATGGATTAAAAGTTTGTGAGTTACCTCTCCCCCAATTCATATATTGAAATCTTAACCCCCAGTGTGATGGTGTTAGGCGATGGGGCCTCTGGGAAATGATTGGATCAGGGGGTGGAGCTCTCATGAACGGAATTACTGCCTTTCCTGGAGGAACCTCAGAGGACCCTCTGCCTTCTTCAGCCATGTGAGGACATAGGGAGAAGACACCCGTCTATGAACCAGGAAGTGGCTTCTCATTTAACATTGAATCTGCTGACTCCTTGATCTTGGATTTTCCAGCCTCTACAATGATGAGAAATAAATTTCTGTTGTCTTTAAGCTCTCCATCCCACGATATTCTGTGTAGCTGCCCAAATGGATTAGGAAAGTCTATTCCCAAGCAGGAGCCAGAGTCATCTTTTGGAAATCTAAATCATTGGATTATTCCAAATGCAAATCCACAAGGCCATGCATTGTTTTGTCTCCCCTACTGCATCCCCCCAACTCTCTCCTCTCTCCTGTTTTGACTTATTCAATTCACTCTCCCCACACTGATCTTCCTGCATTGGTGACAACTATTCATTGCTATCCTTGCTATTCCATGGGCCTGGGGCATTATTATCTGAGATCTTGGGGTTCTCTTCTTCCCATCAAGGAGCTCTACTCAAATGGCAGCTTGTCTTCAGAGATACCGTCTTTGATTACTTCACCCATTTCTCTCTGTCCTAGTACCCTGATTTCTATCTTCTTAGCATCATCCCACTCCAGAATTACCCTACTTATTTATTGGTGCAGCTCTTCAAGATTTATATTCCTCTAAGAGCATGTCAACTCCTTTGGTGCGTTTGGCTAACTTTTTCACTACTCCTGCATCTCCTTGTGGCACGTGGTACACACTCCGTAAGTGAATGCTGAGTGGCAGACGAGTGAATGTGTGTGGTCTTTGAAATGCAATTTCCTCCTTCTATTTTTTTTTAAATATATCCTTGTTGGTGATAAGGCAGGGCATATTATTTCAACCAAAGACAGAATATGACAGATCTGTCAATAGTAGGGTAAGAAATATACGGAACCACGTAAGAAGTGAAATCATGTGTTCGATCCGGAAAGAAAAAAGAAACAATTTCTAAATTCTGTAGGGATGAACACTGTTTATAGCAAACATAAGCATTTTCACCTGTAAACATTTCTTTCCACGATACCTATTTGAAGCCTTAGTTTTTCAGTGTGTGGCCTCTTGTGATTTCAAGGCACCTGGGCATTTAGAGGTATCTTATGTTTGTAAACTGTCATTTTTTGATAGAGCATGTTGCTCTCTGAGCAGAAAGCTGAGAAGCCCCATTTAACCAGCTACTGCTGCGGTTCAACTCCTTTGAAGCAAATATATTTTGTACGCCCCCATATATTAACAAGGGCCAGATTTGAGAATATCAACTCTTCGGGTCATTGGTAGCAAGTGGGAGTAGCTGAAATTCTATTTTGTGTGCCCATGTGTGGGTGGATGGGTTAAAAGTTGTATTTAAACCGTCTTGAAATGAATATTGTTTTTGTTTCTGTTTTTTTTAAGATTTTATTTATTTATTTTCCAGAAAGAAAGAGAGCACAAGCAGGAGGAGAGGCAGGCAGAGGGAGAAGCAGGCTCCCCACTGAGCAGAGAGGCTGACGCGGGGCTCGATCCCAGGACCCTGGGATCACGACCTGAGCTAAAGGCAGATGCTTAACCGACTGAGCCACCCAGGCACCCCTGAAATGAATATTGTTTAAAAAATTGAAGAGCTAAAGCTAGACGGCACCTTAAAAGCACCACATCTGAATTGAGCATGTTCATTTCTGGAAATACCTTGTATTTGAGGAAAATACAACTTTCTCAGTTTCCACAACAGTCAAGAGGGGTGGTGTTTCGGTAATGCCCGGTTTGGTTCTATGGTGCACACGAGGAAGGAGTCGAATTATACTTGAGTCGTCATGATTCAATGAGGCATGGAAAAGCACCTCTACTTCAACGGGACAAAATGTGCTCTCAGCACATTTCATCAGGAATCTTAGAAGGGAAATCAACTCTACCCCAGTGGGACCAGGTTAGAGAAGAGAGATGTGTGGTCGAAATAGTCAATGTGCAGTTGATTGCTGAGAGAAGCTTCCATTTGGCTAATCTTATAAATTTTTCCTTCACGATCACTTTGCGGCAGAACTGTGAATTTTGTCTTGGATGTTTTTCCTGCGTGCCTTTCTGAAGCCTCTGCTTTTTCTTTTGGTAACCCTCTTCTCACCCCCTCCAGACCCGAGACATATTTATTCTTCGTCTGCCGATCTTTGACAAGGCCTCAGTGGTCCCTGTAGCCTCTAAGGATTCAATCTTTGACAAGGCCTCAGTGGTCCCTGTAGCCTCTAAGGATTCAATCTTTGACAAGGCCTCAGTGGTCCCTGTAGCCTCTAAGGATTCTTCTTTTATCTTTTATCTGATAAAAGAGATATCTTTTATCAAGATTTCTCATCCCGTAATACCCGAAATTTTGAAATGTATTTTGCCCTGTACACTGAAATCAGCTACTTATTTTTATCTGAAATCGTTTATCTTTTTAAAGACTTTTTACGTATTTATTTGACAAAGAGAGACACAGAGAGAGAGAGAAACGTACCAGCAGGGAGAGCGGCAGGTAGAGGGAGAAACAGGCTCTCTGCAGAGCAGAGAGCCCTATTCGGGACTCGATCCCAGGACCCTGGGATCATGATCTGAGCCGAAGGCAGACTCTTAACAACTGAGCCACCCAGGCGCCCTGAAATCATTTATTAACTGCAGTGTATATAACGATGTACTGAGAAGGGTGTCTGGTATGGAGAGTAATCAACCACGTGCCCCTCCTTCATGTTACTTAAGATCTTTGCTCGTTGTCCTGGAGGAGATAATATGGCTCACATTGATAACTAAATGGCTTATAACAGCAGAATATTTGCTTCTTAAAAGACACATAAGGACACAGAGCTCTAAAAGAAAGAAATGGTCCTTTAATAGGATCTCTCCTTTTTTTTTTACATGTAGGTAGACAAGATATTCCAGGGGAAGAGACCATTTTCACGGTTTAAATGCACTGTAGAGGCAAATTCTTATCCTGCTTATGCATGGGTCTGATTGTGGCACTAAAATTACTGAATTAAAGTTACCGTAACTAGAGGTGGTAACTGGATAATGGCCTTCCGCTGACAACGGAATGCATGGACCAAGGTATTTATGCACAAAGTAGAAGGCCTTTTTAAGTAGCAAGAATCCAATTTCATTGTCATTATTACCATTGTGCCAAATGACTTGTAAAATAAAATAAATGAGATCTACAGCACCTCGCGAGCGAAGACAACCCCCCATTCATCATTCCCCTGCAAAGCGGCACTCAGAGAGTCTCAAAATGAGGGTGAGACCGAGGATTCGTTCTGACCTTCCACTGATCGGAACAAAGTGTTATTCTTGATCTCACTTCACTGGTTTCTGACTAGCATAGCATTTTTTGTATTGTCTTATTTTTTGGCTCTTCATAAATCAAAGTAAAAATCCAAAGAGATAGCAAAACCTGCTTCCTTGCTATAATTTGACATAGAAAACTCCTTTTGCTGCCTTTGGAGTGATGTGCGCTTGAATGTGTAGGTAAATACCAAGCTCGAGGTGGAAACCGCTAATCCCATAAAATCTCTAGGGAGCCCCCTCACAGTGGATCTCGGGGCCGAGTTGGAGAAGCATGTCCCTCACTCGTCACTGCCTCCCTTCAAATTCCACAAATTTCCTTTTTGTGACTGTCACACCATCAGGAAAGTAGCAAGTGGCCGTGAGTCAGGAGAGAGCTGGGGAGGGCGGATTTCTTTAAACACAGAGAGAAGAGTGAGAAACTCCAGTGTGAGCTGTGGCAAGATGTTTGAAAAACCTTCTGTCCCCTCGCACATCCTGCGAGCGTGAGAACAGCACTTGGACGAAGCATATTATCCAAAACATACAGGACATGATTTTCTTAACAGCCCCACATGCTGCAGGGATTAAAGTCACTGGAATATCGAAAGCAGGGAAAACTTAGACGTTCCTGCAGTTTTTTATGATCAGAAGTATCCATCTTGACATAACGTGACAGCAGATCTTGAAATCTCTCTAAAGATTTTCACAGCAGCCACCTGACTGATAGGGGCAGGGATGAACTCATTTTTCCTGATGACCTCCCATGCTGGGTTGCATTGTACCCACATTCAGCGTGATTTAGGTCAAAGGGTACAGCTTCCCAAGTTAGACAAATCTGGTTAGGAAGCCTCGCCCTTCTACTACTTAGGGAATTGGGGCAGAGTTACTTAAAATCACTGATCCTCAGATGTCCCGTCTAAAGAGCTAAAAATATTTCCATCTTTAGTGGTTTTATTCTTGTTTGGGGG